>JANITW010000002.1:54510204-54526860 GCA_027564335.1 Erythroxylum williamsii
ATCGATCGGAGAGGAGAGCTCAGATCTAGGAGACTGGCGACACGAGCAAACCTTCCCCGGTAGGTCTGCTGCGTGTTCTGATCGATCTTGACCGTTTTGCCCACTAGATTTCCGAGGGCTGTGAGAATGGAGGTATGGTACCGGGCAATAGGAAGAGATGGGAAGCGAACCCAAGCAACAACGTGGGTGATACGACCATTGGAGGGGCGGAACGCCGGAGTCGACGGTTGGACGGACAGGGCATGACCAGCAATAATCCACAGACCCTAGGTCAAGGTATGTAGATAATCTCGTTCCTCTTTGAAATTGATCAAGTAAAAGTCATTTTCGAGGTCCACAATTTTCAGGGGACCCATAGGATGCCACAGTGCGAGAATACGCTCCCTGAGCATGTTGAATCCCATTTTACGTCCCAACAGCTTGACTACAACCGCTGAAGCCCAGATTGTGTCTAATTGACTACGGAAGGTGGGAGACAATTCAAGACCTAAGCCATGGGACCCCTGTACTATGGTAATGTCACCCTCAGACAGTTCAATGGGTGTCTCATCTGACCAGGGGAGGTTATGCAATTCGGGAGCAGAAGGGGGGAGTCCAGAGACTGCTGCGCTGTAGCTTAGAAGGGGCGGAGAAACCGGTTGGTCAGGGGGCGGAGGGTCTTCCTCGCGCTCCCTGACTCGGACTTTCTTAGCTGTGTGAACATTGGAAGCCAGTGGAGTTGACGAGCTCACGGTGACCAGAAGCCAGGAGCCGCAACATAAGAAGATTACTGTAGCAGTTACTGTAGCAGGTCGAGAGAGAATATTACTGTAGCAGGTCGAAAGTATCCTCTTTTGTGTGTTTCCCGTTGTATCCAAGCAACCGTCTTTTCAGTTGTTTCCAGTCTTGAGAGGATTTTTTGGTTTAGTTTGCTTGGTCAAATCTGGTTGTGTGAACCTTTACTTATACCATTCGTTTACTTTCACGATACCATTCATTTCACGACAACACAGTTGCTTTCTATTTTAAGGATTCGCCGTCGTCTTACATAAATTTTACAAAAATAAGAAGAAAAAAAAAAGATATCTGAAGTTGATGAAAGGGCTAGCGGAAAGAAAGCTGCATCAAGATTTGGATCCTTTTTAATGGAAGATTATTACTACTAAGCACAAGCGTTGACTCTCTACTTCAAACCTTTAATTTTAAAGAAACCAATGGATATTTTTAGGGATATTTTCTAAGAAACAACCGACAACCCCATTTATCTCTCCGTCCTTCATTTCGTAAAACATAATCTCTCCTACTCAATTAACCAAATGCTACAACTCTTCTTCGCGGTGGCGTTCTCGGCGGTGCCGCTGACTCTCTACGTACCGCCCGTTAGATCTCTAAACTTGTTTCTGGACGCAATACAAAACTTCCTGCACCACACCGCCCTCTACGCTCTCAGAGCATATCCTCGCTTTCACTTTGCACTCTCTCGAATTCTCTCCAATCTCAATCGTCGCTTCACCAGGTAGACCGCCGCTGGCGCTTCCATCGACATGTATGTATCTATCAATTGCGGTTCTTTCAATTTGACGAGTAAAGGCAATTGTGGGTTGGTTGGTTGTGTTTAATACCCAAAGCATTGTTCAAAGCCGTTGTTCTGACAAAGTCGATAGATTCTTTCATTAGATGGTTTATGAATCAATCAGTCGTACAATCAACTTCCAGTTGTTGTGAATTACTTAATGATCAATTACCAATACTTGTTCTGAAAGCCCACTTTATTGCTTGGATTAATGGATTGGATAGTCTTGACAATTTCTTTTCATCAAACTCCTCAATTCTTCCCTGCGTTTTTGACCAGTAGGTGAATCTGTTTGTTCGATGTTGACGGCGTGGGATTTAATTTGTTTTTCTTTTTTCTTTTATAATTATAAATTATATATTCTCGATCATCAGCCCAATTAAAATTGGGTCAAATTGAGCTAAATTTAACATTTTTAATTTCTAGTCAACATCACATTTATTTAAATCGTATTTATTAAACAGTGGACAATTGCTTCCCCAACAATAACGAAGTTTGGTATAGGTTTTTTTTACTATTAAATATTATTTACAATTTAAGATAACAGCACCTATTATTTGATAATATATTATAATGAGTAAAGTGGCGATCGTAAAAAAGCACTTTGAAATTAGTGAACTTTACCAAAATAAATAGAGTGATGATGGATAAAAAATTAAAAAAAAAAGACACACCAAATTCTTGGACCAATTTATCCTCCCAATGACCAACTGAGCAACCCGTGCAGGCAAGATATACCAAATCTTAGAAATAAATAAAAGCACTTAATCTTGAGATGAAAGGAAATATTTAATAAGAATTTTATCTATGCATTCATGATTTATTCTATTAAAAATATTTTATAATATAGGCAAAGGAATTTTACTAATACGATGAATTGCTCTTACTCAAATTATAACAATTTATTCTTAACTTGATTATCGAACTAGTTATCCGATTAAACCCCTTAAAATTTGTGAGATTTACTAAAGGTTTTAACTATAATATTAGAGGATTCATGTAGGACTATATCTAATACATCATACAATACCTAATATTTAAGCTACAGGCCATTCACATAAAAGTTCATTTGAAACATACACGGGTGGATTAAGAACTAATCTAATCGACATCTTCAATTAGATCAAAATTAAAAAAATCGAAGATATTTCACATATATAAAACTTCAACTCATAAATCGAATAAAATCAACTATAGATACGTGAATCAATTAGCCTATAATTATATTTTTCAAATCCAATAAATATATGCATCATAACAAAAAAAAATAAAAAATAGATGGAGGATTTAGATGATGATGATTTTTCATAGTAATTCGCTGAAATTAAGTTGAAATTTGATCTTATTTCTTACAAAATGGTCTCTCAATGTCTCTATGGGGTTTTATTATCCTCTTATTGATTAACCTTAATTTCAAAATTCAAAATAATGTTGACGTATCTTTCAATTAGGGCTTTTATGTGTGTCTATAATCAATCACTATGAAATACATAATTTGGGACATAATCATGTTCTGGTTAATGTTATTCAATATTTTCATCCTAGAGAATTACAAGGGCACACCTACATTACCTTTTGAGAGGCCAATGCCTTATAAAAAAACTATCACAAAGACACATCTCTTTAGTCTTATTATTCATAATTTTCTTCCACATAAGGATATGGGAACAAATATGCCTATAATGCTAGATGTGTTTTCCTTTACTTTTTAGTCATAATTTTATAGTCTTTAAATAGACAAAGACATGCATGTGTCATTAACTATGTTTACACTATTTCGTTAACTTCATGCGATATGGGTTCCATCCACTCATTTAACGCAAAACTCTTAAGATTTCTAAAAAAATTAGGTTAGCATGCATGCATGTTTGAGATTGTGTTTTTTTTACAAAATTTTGATTTCTTCTTGATTTTCTTTTAAAAAAACTCATCAATTCTTAAAAAAAATTAATCCCTAAGACAACATCTTTATTTACTAAGGTGAATTTACATAAAATTTTAAGGATTTTTTTTAATTCTATTTAGACTTTACATAAATTCTTTCTCATTTCTTTATTTATCTTCCATAATTATGGTCTAAGAGAATATGCATCGAGATCTCTTTAGAGCTATAAAGACAAAGGTGGAGGTTAAGGTTGCATCCTTGAAACTTACAAAGACCTCAATTTCTTCATAAAGGAAAAGGGGTTTACTAAAAAAGTCCTTCATGAACTTTAATAATTTTGAAAAGGAGAATGAAGTCATGAAGGTTAAAGTTGTAGTCCTAATAGGTGAGTTGCATTCCTAAAGTCTTTTGACAATTGGAGCTATAATAATCTCGTTAGCATGACCTTAAAAGGGCCCAGTGCATGTAATAAGGTTGCATAGAAGAAGTTTATAGACTTATCATTGTTAGATATGGACTTTAATTACAATTTAAACCAAAGAGGCTAATAGATTTTGCGATGTTAATGGCGATGATCAATTCACCAATCTCTTGAGAGGGGAGCACCCAACCCTAATGATTACATTGCTACAACTTTTAAAAGCATACTCCTCTCCGTCTATGCCCTTTATGTCTTTTTCTCACGTTTTGTTTAATCCCTCTGCATAAAATGGTGTAATATGTATGGATGGTTGAGTTCTAGACTTTTATTTTATTTTTGTTATGAAATTTTCATTTCTAATTACCAATGGTTTAAGCCTACTTTATTTTAGAATTGATATACTTTAAGTGAACTTAATAAGCGAGTATAGCCTCACTCTTTTGCCTTATTAAATTTCAAATGAATATGATATGCCCATATATTCTAACTTTCTTACCTTGTCGTTTAGCTTTCTTACTTTGAGCAATGTATGCTACATCTCCTCCTATTTGTCTTATAGCTGAAGCTCAATTGCCTTCTCTACCCCTAAAAGGTAATGGAAGCTTAACAACCTAGCATAATCTAACTCATATCAACCCTCTCAACCCAAGCTCTAGCCAACAAGCTCTTACCGACAACGAGGGGTGGATCAATTGGTCCAGATTCCTCATTTAAGGCTCTCTTTTCTAAGGAGGTCTCGAGTTCGAGTCACGCAAAAGGAGGAGAAATAGGCATGTTTTCTATTAATGATCCTCTAGCCCCCTGGGCAAAGTTCCTTGATCGGATCAATTACGGATGCCTCGCTTCCAGCGGCAGTGTGAGAGTTGGAGCTGCTAAGGAATCTGGAGGTTGATGGGAACCTAATGCTGGGCAGAGGGGAGCCAGTTATCAATTATTAACTGAACAATCTAGAGTGTGTGAAGGCTACGTAGGAACCTGAGGGATCTTGAAGTTCCAGATTTACATCCTCTAGGTTCTTGGGGTGAGGTCATAGGGGCTTAGGATTAGTCTGGCTAAGCCAGGATACCTAATGTAATTAAAAAAAAAAGCTCTTACTTATTCAAAGCTAAATTAGAAGTACATTGTTGGTGATTCCACTAAAACTTAACTTCACTACTGCCCACCTGAGCCTTCTAAGTCGCCCCTAGTATCCCCATACTCGAAATTCTAAAAAAAGTTGCAAAATGTTGGTCTAATTTTTTCCTCTATAAGGCACCTACCTGCCCTGTAATCAAATCTTGGGCTCTAAGGCAATGAAAAGCTAAAGGACTATTAGAAGTTCTCCAAAACTAATAGGACTTAATATTGTTCAAATTCTCAAGTAATGCTGCTTCTCAAGAATTCTCACAAGATGGTTGACGGCATTTTACCGACATACATCTATTTTTACAGACTTAGAGGCCTAAAATTTTCTTCGACATTAATCTACATTCAAAGATCCCCATCTAGGTTAACTTTTGTGGCTTCCCCTTGGAGTACTTTGGGTTTCCACTTTGTGTGGATGAAGCTACAACTATAAGATCTAGAATAGGGTGTACAAGATTGTGTAGCCTCGTAGATCCTAAAAATGGACTTACTGAATATATTCCTCTTCTAAAGCATGGACATAATGACCTTATTATTGAAGATACTTCTAAGGTTTCCTACCAATGGAGGCCTCCTTAAGATGTTAGGAAAAGTATGGAATGAGATTAGTAGAAAAGTCGACGGAGGGGACTATATAGAGCTTATGCAACATGACTATGGTGCACAACCTGGATCCTTCTAGATCCCAATTGCTTAAGACATAACGTAAGACATAAGTGTATTTCCAAGTTGTGCATCCTATTGGAAAGAGTTTTATTAAGACATGGTTTAGGACATAGGCATGCCCTATGCCTTGCGATAATATGGAAAACTCAAGTTAAGACACGATTGAGACACAGTTATGTCCGAGGATGTAAATCAATTTGTCTACCACCATGGTTAATAATTAAAATCAAAGTGTACCTAATTTTAAGATTCCAATTGACTTATTCTATGAGATTTTCAAGTCTTGATTATATATCTTGGCATCCCTTTCTTCAAAACAAAAGTATGAAAAACATAAATATAAAATGCAAAGCATCTAACAAAATAACTAAAACTATTAACTTAAAACAAACTCTAAATAATTATGAAAACACACATCAAAATTACTAGTTAACATTTCCAAAAATCCAAATAAAATTGAAAAGTTCTTAAAACTTTTGTTTAGGTTTACTCACAATAAGCTCTTTTTTAAAATTCTTTAGCTAAACTCTTCTCTTAAACTTGATTAATTTTCTTAAAAATATCTCATCTTGATCTTCTTCCTTACTCTTACTTTCTTCACCCTTGTCACCTTCACCCTTTTTATGACAACTTCTTATAAAATATTAGAATAATTAACTTGTTCCAAGTCATTGGTAAGCATAAATGAAGTTCCATTATTGAAAATAGAAGTTCTTTATCTCTAACCACAGTTATTATTCACCTCCCTTAACATTTATTATCACACCTACTATATCAAAGAATGCCTACAAGAATTAGGATTTTTTCTCATTCATTTCTATATCTAGAGTAAAATTTTATCAAACATTACCCTTAACATCCCTAGGATGTTTTGTCGAGTAATTAGAAACCTATCAGAGTTCAATTTACTTAGTCCTTAATTTTTTTTAATTAATATAGAATAAGATGTTACATTAATACTTACTCCTAAATCTACTAATGCCCTATTAATATAGACAACACCAATAATTTAAGAAATATTAAAAGTTGCTCCTAAATTCTTTTAGCATGGTGATTGAATTTTTCTTCTATATTAGTCAATTTAGTTGTAACTAATATTGGAAAGTACAGGTTGATCCATGAAGACATTGATTACTCGTAATTAACTTTTTTCCTATTATCTAGCCTACGAATTGATTTTAGATTTTAATAAATAAAATAAAATAAAATAGTTAAAATAAAATAGGTAGCAACATTGAACTCAAAAACAAGGAATCACGTTTAAAACTATTCATATCGAAAATTAGTATCTAGGTTTCGAATATCTCTAAAAATCCTTAATTAATTGATCTTTTATTATGCAATTATTATATTGATTTATTGGACTATGGAGACTCTTATGGTATGCTAATAGCTAACTTTGAGTCTGCTAACAAGTAATCATAAGGTTTCCAAGCGAATTACTCAGGTTAAAATTTATAGGATTGCTTTGCCAATTTGAGAATCCTTCTATTAGGTTTGAGCCTAATCTGGAAGGTTTATATCATCTTATCTCTAGGGTTGCATTCAACTCTTTTTAATTACGATAGATCTATTTAAACTTAGGATTTCTCAATCTCTATGTATAAAATCAGATTATGATATAATATTATCGGGTCCATTAGAACATATATTAAACATGTAATCAAATTTCAATAGATTAATCAAAATAATTGTATTAAATAAAAGAATTATAGCACAAACTAAGGTTCATCTAACGTAGAAACTAAAGAAGTTTAGCTATACATAATAGAAAATGAAATCAAACATAACTTGGAAGAAAACAAATGAAAAACAAAGAATTCATAATTTTAAATATTTATTTCTCTTCTATTGAATGTTCTTGCAAAGTACAAGTGTGATCTTGTATTTTGTTTAATTTTTAGATGGTTTCCACATCCTTGGATCAATATCATCCCTTTTGGATATTCTCCACATTTGGAATCGTGTCCAAAAGCCTGCTCTCTTCACTTGAGGCTGAACACTTCCTTTTATATTGAAATTAAGTTAGATTGAATATGATTCTAGTTGTTAAAATTGAACCGAATTAATTAAATGTGACCTTAAACATTTATAAATTATTAGTATGAAGTTGAATTTAATTATTTAGATTTACTTTTAGAGTTAAGTTTAATCTTCATATAAGTAGTATTTAATTTAATAATTGTAAATTTGTCTAGTATATTTCATTGTTGTTCGACATGACACGAAATATTACAATATTAACAATGAAATAATTAGGCGAATTATATTTATTAAAAAAATTATTAATACAATCTGCTTAACATTATAGAAATATGTAAATCTTCAAACTTAAAATATTATTTACCATATAAATAAGACAATTTAATTGTAACTTTTATTATTAACAGTTAAAATTGTTTTAACAAACATATTAGGGCGTTTTAAACAGTTGTGTGCTGAACCCTAATTAATAGTATTACTACCAAACATCATTGGTTATCGATATAATATCGTGTCGCTTGAGAAGCCATACAACACGATAACGCATGAGAGCATTTAATAAATGAAAATACGTCAGATCGCTTATAATAGTGAAAGTCGCTTCCGTTTGATTATCCCTTTAAACATCAACCTCGAGAATCAGGTCCTTTTTTTTTTTTTATACCTATTTTATGATATTACATCTGAAACATTCATTTACGTGGATCCTACATAAATGAATGAATTAAATATAATGACACAAAATAAGTACACAAAAAATGAACCAGAGAATCTAACGCCCATACTCGAGTCCCTTCAACCCGTTCTTCTTACAACTCCGGGGGATCCTCTGTCCCTCTTCTCCTGGCCTTACTCTAGCCCCCTCTCATCTGAGCCATCCATCCACGTGAAGTTATAGACCCCACGTGAATAGATGACTCAAATAAGAAAGGATCAGAATAGAACCATAAGAAGGGGTACAGAGAATTTGGGGCCTACAGCTCCTGCCATTACTTATCCTTTTAACGCCAGACAACAAGAAACAAAAAGAAATTTGTTTTACATAGGTCACAAATATAAAGGCACAAAAAAAAAAGGCAACGCAAGTGCTGCCAAACTCAGCATGCTGGCCGACCCATTGATGACAGTCACGGTTCGTTGAAAAGTAAGCTAAAAGATATCCAGGCGGCACCAGTAAGGCGGATAAGGCAAGACAAGCATTTGGGAATTTCGAGAAAATAATGGAACAGGGAATCAAACTAATAACCATAGAGTACATCTCGAACACCTGATTTTTAAGGTATAATTAGAAGCCCAACAAGATTTCTGAAACATCGAAGTATAACTACCACAAAAATTCTCCTAAGCAGAAGCATTAACATGTCCTTCCTCGGCAGCTGCTTCGAAGGTTTCTCCAGCCACAAGCTCAGGAACCTCATCATCATCCTCTGGTGCAGTAGTTGCTGCTGCACCAGCACCAGGGGCTCGCTTCTGGATTTGCTCTGCTAGCTTCTTTAAGTTGTCCAAGTTATCAGGACCTGCAGATCAAAGAACAAAAGAATGATACAGAATCTCAAAAACTTGTAAGGATATCATGAAGTCCTGCATCAGTTGTAAAGTCGATACAATATTTTGAGTGATTATCTAGAGAGTGCGTACCCAAGTGTCCAAGAACTTGAGGGAGAATGTCCTGCAATTCTGTTTATTAAAAAAGGAAAACAAAACAAGGTCACATACAGATCTAACACAATCTAAGCTAAGAAATATACATGTAGCCACCAATTTCACTTAGCTACTATACAAAATCATTAAGGAAGTAATTGTAAATTTAAAGAAATCAGAAAGTAAGTCACGCACTCTTGGTTTGAGGAGAACCACTGACCACCCATGTGTTGGCAGCAATTGATGCTTGAACTGAAACACAAACAAACATACTCAATTCATTGATCAACAGTGTCATGGATGGTACAAACATTGTCCATCTTTAAGCAATCAACTATACCAAACATATTAGGCCTTACCTTTAGGGTTTAAAAATTGGATAACAATGTCATCTTTGAATATGTTGACTTCCTCGATAGCTGGTATGGCATTTACACCTATTCTTTTCAGGGTGCTCTGTAGCCTTTTATCATCTGTGGTTGTGGTCTTATGGACAGCCTTCTTCTTCCTGAAATTGAGAAGAAAAGTTGGAGGAAGAATTGTAATCAAGTGGTAATGAAATTTTCTATTTGCAAAACAATGCAAACAGCAAGCAGAACCAAACCAGAAAAAGATTAAATAGTTACTGGGAAAAAAATGAATTTTTTAAAAACAATTCAAAACAACAACAGAAGACGAAAGTACATTCTACGAAAAAATATTTAGTCACTCATGTAGGCAAATTTAAACAAGACACATATAAAGATAGGCTATCAACCAAAACAAGCACTTGGACAGGATTACGCCAAATTCTAAAGGTTAAAAAATGACACCAAATGGACAAGTACTTGAAACTAAAAAACTCCCCTACCTTCTCATGCTACCCTTTCCACCAGTGCGAACTGCACCAGCCATCTTCATGAGCTTCTCTCTATTCATCTGCAAAAGAAAATAATTTCAACAAGTCAAGACTTCATACTACAGGAAGCAATTACACAACTAACGAGATAGAGAACCTTCCTTTCCTTTTCCTTCGTCTAAAAATGCTCAAGAAGGCCTATCTTTAAGCTAAAAAAAGAAGTGGTCTAAGCCCCCAACCCTTTAGGATCCAGTTTCATCGGCCTTAGTCAAGACTTCATACTAAGAAGCAATTACACTGCTAACGAGATAGAGAACAAACTATCAGGATAGTTTATTAGAAAGCCAACTTAATTTCTATGGATTAAATTTATCAACTAAATTTCTGAATAATGTTAAGTACTGAGGATACAAAAGTTTTTGCATCAATCTATCAACCTAGCACTAGGTATACAGAAGGAATATATGTCAAAATTTTTATTATATTTTCGGTGCAGGGGTTCAATCATTCACTTCTCATTTGTAGGTGCACAAACCCATGATGGCTGTATTCTACTGTTCATCAAACTTGGGACTACCTGTATGCTACTGTTGATCAAATTCGGGATTACTTGTATGCTACTGTTGATCAAACTTGGGATTACATTTATGCTACTCTTAAGCAACAGCGTGAACTCAAACATGTACAAGATAAAGATAATCACGGGAAAAAAAAAAAGATGCAAAGATTTCCCAACACAAAACCACATGCAGGAAGATTGCAATGACCTTCCAACACAATGGAAAACATTTAGACAAGGAAGTTCTAGTCAGCTTTCTAAAACTCAAAGAATAGAGAAAGAGAAGTTTCAAAAAGATAAAGAACTTGACATTTTTCTTAATAAGGTAAACTGAATATTATTGTATGAAATAGCTTGTGTGTATGTTCATGTTTATTGTGTGCAAATAAGCTCCTCTGGTTCGTGCATAAACAACAATTACCAACTCTTCAACGCAATAGGGAAAACAAAATAATTATACAATTGTCACAACAATGAGCACTAATTTCGAACAGTTTCTAAGATTAAATCAAGCATGAAAGTACATCTTCCAAAGAAAGCAACAGTGACATGTTTTATACACACATATACACGTACATATGTTATACATACAGACACAAGCGAATGACGGACGGGGGTGGTGCTTTGTAAATGTCACAAACCAATACAAAGCTCTGGAACAGACGCTTAACAACATTTTGGCTAGGCAGCAAGGTTAAGAACAGTGACATAAATTACACAAGAAATCAGTCAATCACTTGGACATTATCCCGCAACAGAACATGGCTTATGTTAGGATCAAGAAGCCCTAGTAAACAATCAGAAACTGATTCATACCCATTGGGTAAATCCGTACACTGAGCTCAATGGCCATCAAGCTCTCTAAAGCTGTTATCATCCACATAGTGACAAACCAATGAAGTTGATTAATGTCTCTTACTGCAAAGAAATGAGGGCAATAGCGGAAAATTTAAGCCCTAGGGAAGATCTATAATTATATGGAGATGTCGAGATTCAAGCACTCCAGAATACCACTATTTTGAACAAAATTCCCTTCAAACCTCAAAGAAAAATAGAAACGCGAAAATTCCACTATCATCCAAAATACCCGACAGATTAAAAAAAAAAACGGAAAGCATAGATAAAAAATAGCAAAAAAATCATCTATAATGAAGCAAAATCCAGATTGGAAATCATGTGTAAATCTTCTTAAGGGAAAAAAGGCATATACTGCTAAATGATTCGAAGTGAAGGTAATGAATACAAAACTAAGGGTTTTACGGAACCTTGGCGTTAAGTAGGGTTTTATGTGGTAATAACGTATCTGGGTGGACGATAAGGAGGAGCTCAGCGGCGTCGGTATCGGTAACTTGCGAAAGCACTTGCTAGATCTTATATGGTAGGGTGAGAGGTAACCTGGACTACGTGTTTGTTAATTCAGGTAGATACTATTCCGTTTATGGGCTGGGCTCAGCCCACACAGAGTACAAGAGTGATTCTCAGTTCAAACAAGTTTTCTGTTTTTTTTTTTTATATATATACTGAAATGTAAAATTCACTTAAAAAACAATGCATTACTCATTTAGAAAAACTTATTTTTAAAAATAATGTTTTTCATGGTTTGTAAATATAGAAGATAGTTATTAAAGGACATTTTAATAATGGAATAGAAGTACTTTCAACATTAAAAAAAAGGTTAGAACTAAAATTCAAATTAAGAAAAAAGGTTAGAACTAAAAAGCTTAAGGTAGCATAAGAACTTGTAAGACCATACAACATTAAATAAGCTCAAGAAAAAAACTAACAAAAATATGTATTAAATCAAGAAGATTTTATGGAGTTTGTTAATTACTCTTGAAATAGCTTACTCAACATATGTGTAATGATGTGATGTTATAAGGATAAGATCAAGCTTCTTTGATAAGTTGATATAATAGAAAATTATTCTCTTTCATTGAATAGATCAAGGACAAAGGATCTAGAGCAAATCAACAAAGCTTCTCATTGTCTATCGCATTCATTTGCTAGATCCTCTCAGCATTGTATAAGTATGATTCACTTAATATCAAACAGAAGAAGAAGAAGAAAGGATTCACAAGTTAATAGCAAGATACCTAGAACATTAGGAACCATCAATTGCTCCCCTATCAGATTCTTTAGTTCAAAAAGTAGTTGAAGCTGATGTGAGCCTTTTTGTTTTGAAAAAATACTCAAATTCCTTTCTCTCCATATATAACATAAACTAGGTTGCCTATAGAAATCTTAAGGATAAATCTCTTTTGCTCATATTTCATCCCTGAGGTAGCCAAGAAGAGACCCTTAACCAATTCTTAAGTGTAAGAACAATATTGCATAGTTTCAAAGTTTCTTTCCAAATGTAACATAAGAAGGAGTATCAAAAAAAGAGATAATTAAGTTTCTCAGGCTCTTATTTACATAATGCACAATAGGTGGAGAAACTGTGATTCCTTTTAATTCTATTTATAGTATTAAGTCTCTATTTAAAAGCTAGCTAAAGAACAATGGAAGTTCTAAGAATCTCTTGATTGAACTAAATTAAGTTGAAACAATTCACCTCAAGAAATGTTTGCAAGATTTATTGGTAAAGCAACCTAAATAGTATCTAAGGCACTAAATTGAGTCTTTTGTAATGGGGTTAATAAGAGGAGAGGGGGAAATTACCAAATCTCTATCCTATCCCTATTAGTAAGATTGAAAATATTATAAACTAGAACATCTCTAATGGAGGAATTATTAGGAACAAGATTCCTTAATGAACTGAACTCATTATGATTAGAAAAAGGGCCTTTGTTGCTTTAGTTATCATGTCAGAAATTGGTACCTAAACTATCACGAATGACATGTTTAGTTTCCATCCTTAAATATCAGTTGAGGATGATACTTTTCTCACTCAACCTATTACTCCTTTGGAAGTGAAAAAGATGGTTTGTAAGCTCAATCTTAGTAAGTCAGTAGGATTAGATGCTCTGAATGCCCTTTTCTTCTAAAAAACTTGGCTATTTATTAAAGATCTAGTTAAAAAAGATGTGCTAGAATTCTTTCAAAAAGGTAAGCTGTTAAAGGCAATAAACAAATCTTCATGTGCCTTATTCCTAAGGGCAATAAACAAATCTTCATGTGCCTTATTCCTAAAACACAGAACCCTAACACTATCAAGGAATGCAAAGCTATTTGTTGTTATCATATGCTTTATAAGATCATCTATAATATCTACCAAGTTAAATAAAGTGATAGTTTCTCTTATTACTATACCCCAAAGTACAATTATCTCAGATGTGATGATTGAAGATAATATATTGATGGCCCAAAAGCTTCTCAAGGATTATGCGAAGAAAAACAAGAGTAGAAATTGTATCATAAAGGTGGATTTTAAAATAGATTTCAACATAATATAATAGGACTTCATTATACATATGCTCAAAGCCTTTAGATTTCCAATTAGGTTCATTTTTAGATCAGTCAATGCATTTCTACCACATCCTATGTGATCTTAATCAATGAAAAGCCTACTTGCTTATTCAAGGGGGAAAAAAGAATTAGCTAAGGAGATCTATTGGCACCCTACCTTTTCATCTTATACGTGGATTCTTTGCACAGATTAACTAACAATGCTATCAGTTTTGACAATAGCATCAAGTTCCATTCAATATATAAAAGGTTGAGATTATTTAGCTTAACTTTCACTAATGATCTACTACTCTTCTCTAAAGTTGAAGATAAGTCCATCAACTTGCTCATTTCATCCTTAAACACATTTAAGCTACTCTTAAGGTCAACTATCAACTTTAATGAAGTTTTTTAATTGTTTCAATAGGAGTAAGAGACACAACTCCTTGTTTGTCCTCTTTAAGCTATAATTCAAAGACCCTCTGATGAATCCATAATTTCATATCTTTTTCATACTTAGATTCAGTGTATCAAAGGATGCTAAATGTCATATTATGTTCATATATAACCATTTTTATATATAAGACATTATGGGGAAACAACTGACAAAATATATCTTTAATTGAGAATTTCCAGCATCTTCTTTAATTGACCTACTGGGATGTTTTAAGGTTTTTAACATAGATGGAGAGTCCAAATATTAACATGGTCTTTAGAGAATATTTAAAAAACATCTCAAGATTTTTAGGAAGCTAAGATTTGTAGCCATTCGAATTCGTTTAGATTAGCAACTGTTTGTTCAAAATAAAACTTATTTCTGCAGAATTGACAACCTGGCCACTGAAGCTTTACATGGCCATATCTAGGCTTATGAAATCCAAATGAGGTTATTCAAAAGCTCAAATTCAAGACAACATCCTAGCTATAATTTCTATGTAGAACTCAAGGCCTAAAAGTGTTGTTTTAAGGGGCTAAAAAGACTGAGAATGAGATATGAAATCTATCTCAACCTGGTATGAATTTCCTTTTATTTTGGACTATAACTTGAACTATAAGGCTTTGTTTTAAGAAAAAGAGATCTTGACCTAAAGATGAGTATGTTAGGTCAGAAATTAAGGGGACGTATCTAGACAAAAAAACAATTCCATATGTAATTGGAGCGATTGGGTTGTTTCACACAATTTACTAGGTTAAGTTATGGGACACGTTTTCGATATAAGTTGATAGAATTTAGGAGAATTTAGGGGGCTTGGGATGTGCATGTACCCATATATATTGTTTCTCTCTTTTATTTTAGGAGGTAGATCTGATTTGATAAATTTGTTGCTTAGGAGGCCTACTAGATGATTGTGATTAATGAATAATTGTTAAAGTAGAGTTTGAGATTTGTATACGTTATAAAATCTATTCATAAGTAGCAATTAGATTTAATGATTTTTATTGTTGATATCACTACAATCTAAGAAGAATATAGAGTATATTAAATTGACCAAGCTTGTGTGTTGATTATCTACTTTCGGTTGTCCTATGATTCATTCATGCTATTGTGGAATTACACAAGAAGAGCTTGTTTTATGTGGTTCGATGATAAGAATTGAATTAATATGCTTGCTTTGTTTGATGATTAAAGAGGACAAGATTAATATATGCTTTTATGTTAATCTAAATTGATTGGTAATTCATGAGTGAAGTGTTATATTGTTGTCTATGATTAACTTGCGATTCAAAGATAAAGCTATTCTTGGCCGAGTTCTCTTAATTGATTAATTTGTTTTTATTTGTTACTTTCATCATTCTACTAGATCAACTAACCAATCCCCTCTCAATTTAATTTATTGTTTACAAGTAAATACAATTTAGAAAAGTGATTTGATTTAATTTCTATGTGATCGACCTAAACTTATCATTAGTTAGAGCTTTAAGTTTAGTTATTTTTGTTTTGGTGTTACAATACAATGACAATTTTGGCGTTGTTGTTGGGGATTAATATCCATTGCTTTTCTGAATATCTTTATTTATTTTTGATTACTTTTTTTCTTGTTTTTTAGTTACTATTCATAACACAATCTTCTCACTATAGTGAACTGAAATTTGATCCAAAAATTGAAAGAACTCTCCACATATTAAAAAGAAAAATTACATAAATTTTGAGGTTCTGTCACCTTCTAACAGGAAAATTGTTTCTTCACCAAGAATCCAAATAGCCTTAGATTTGCATTCTAATTCATCTAATGATTCTATTTTTGAAACAAATTCTAACATGGAAAAGCAAATTAATGATCGCACTCTTAAGTAGTTGGCTATTGCTAATCTCAACCATTAACCTTTATGCATTGATTTTCCTACTATTGATGTTACTTTTGAGTTTAAATGTAGCACCCTACTCTCGCAAGTACCCGACATCCTAAGTGATATCCAAGTGCGTAACTCGTGAGGGTGGCATGCTAGAACAATTAATCAACCAAACACTCGAAACTTAATATAATTTTTTTTCAAAAATTTCACACGCATACGTGGAAATCCATAACAGCCAACGCAAGAACAAGGCGAATAGTAGTTGGTTTAATAATAATAACCGGACTAAAGGTTTCATTGAAAT
>JANITW010000002.1:54542060-54558248 GCA_027564335.1 Erythroxylum williamsii
TAACCTTGAGTTAGAATATCATACCTTATGCATCTTAAGGATGCCCTTAAGATTGCATTTGGAACACAAGATGGTTATTATAAATTCATAGTCTGGTCTTTGGTTTAACTAATTCCCCTCCACATTTTCAGGTTTAATGAATGACATCTTTAGTTTGAGCATTAGGATGTGTATCTCATTTTTTATTAAATGATATCTTGATATATGACCCTAACTTTTTTAGTCACACATGGAACATGTGAGGATTACATTACAAACCTTAATAGAGATTCACTTATTTCTGAAAGAAACTAAATATTTTTTGAAGGAAGTCAAATAAGTCCTTTAAATATATCATATATGAAAGAGGAGTAATTACTATCTTTATAAGGTAGAGATAGTGAAGAATTAGCCTACAACTACTTCTATTAAAAAGTTAAGAGGTTTTTTAGGCTTAATTGGATATTGTTGAGGGTTTATTAAGTATTATCAAACTATAGCTACATATTTAATTAAAATACTGTACAAGGATGCTTTCAAGTGGAGTTTTAAAGCTCCTTAACCTAAGGTTTTTGTGATTGAAGAATTGATTGTTATCTATATACTTACTCTTCCTGATTTCTTTAAGGCTTTTGTTATTAAGTCAGATACAAATGGAATAATTATAGGGGCTATGCTTCAGTAAGATCAACACCATATTGCCTATTTGAGTAAGGTATTAATAGTAAGCACTAAAGCTTATCTACTTATATAAAAGAGTTTTTAATAGTCATTAAAGAAACAGAATACTGAAAACATTATTTGATTAGAAGACATTTCATAGTTAAGATAAATCATAAAAACCTCAAATTCTTGTTAGAACAAAGAGTCACAACTCCATTTCAACAACCATGACAACCAAAACTCTTAAGATATAACTTTAAGGTACTTTTATAAGTGAGAAAGAGAATTTTCTGATAAATTTTTATTTAGGATTTCTAGTGCTAAATTTTTGGAGCTAATTGACCTATTTTAAGACATTAAGTAGAGTTGAGTTTGAGATCCAGCTCTCCAAGATTTGATCAACTAAAATCATAATTTAGTAGTAAACTCTATTGCTTATGAATGGAAAAATGAGCTAATAAAATAAAAGGAAAGGTGATGTGAAATAACAAGAGGCAAGGTTTTATTTTCTAGAACGTGGTGATAGGTTTATAATTTACATTTTATGGGTTAAATTATTTATAATTTTGTATTTTTATAGTTGTTTCTATATGATTATATGATTTTTGCCTACATTTAGTTCATTATTTTGCAGGTGATGATTTTGATAGTGTAACTTACATTTGAGAACATGTTTCTTCAGCATTATCCAATCAAAGAGATTTTAGTGTGATTTGGAAAACAAAAGACAAAAAATTTTAGAAGGCAATAAAGGTCTATTATAGATCAAAGATGTCCAAAAGTGGAGAAACTAGTGGAAAAGGGCATAATAGGCACTTGACATGTCAAAGAGATTAAGAGAGGTGAGAAACTTAATATAGTAATATTGGTTACAATATGGTGCTACAAGACAAATACGCACTACCTTGTAATAAATTAAAAAATTTAGAATAATACCAACTTTAGTTTGAGGAATGTTAAATCATAAGTTCAATCATTATATGGCTATATTTTCTAACTATAGATATAAATACTATCATTAGGAATTGTTAGATTGGTAACTAATCATTGTAGATTCAATTTTAGGCATAACAACTAGAAGAATAATTATAATACATGCACCAGGAGAAAAATCTCCTTAAATTTAGAGTGTGAAAGTATATTAGACAACTATGATAATGAAAATATTATTTATGCTTAATGAATCTCATTAGGTTACATTATGCTCTAAGAGGTGGTAGTTACATAATTAAATATACCTATGTACCTTAAGAGAAGACATAGATACATTAACTTAATTGTTATTTGATTGTGATATTTGATGAGTAATCAAAGTTAATACTATAAGTGCATGATGTAGTTGTAGCTAGTATTGGTAAGTACAGGTGGATCCTACGAGGACGGTAAGTACTAATAATTACTATTATTCTATTATCTAGCCTACATATTGATTATGGTTGAATTAATGAAACTAAAATTAAACAATTAAAGTAAATAAGCAGCGTGATTTAAAGCAAAGAATTTGCGTCACTAAATTAATTATTGATGTTAGATAATTAGTACCTAGGCTTTGAATCCCCCCTAAAACCTTAACCAATTGATTATTTTTCATGTAATTATGTTATTGATTAATTGAACCGTGGAAATTCCTAAGGTATGCTAGTAGATGACCCTGAGTCTACTAACAACTAATTCTAAGGTCTCTAACTGAATTACTCAAATTAAAACATACAAGATTGTGTTAACGTATTATGAATCTCTCTATTAAGTTTAACCCTAATCTAGAAGATTTATGTCATCCTATCTCTAAGATTGTAATCAACTATTTTCAATTATCATAGATCTATTCAAACCTAAATTAAAGTCTAAAAATCATATTAATAAACAATAAATAAAATAGATAATTGGATCTTAATAATCAAAAATCACTATTTGCATTCATGAAAGGATTATCACCTGTAAACACACTTAATGCATATTAAGTACCAAATATAAAATAAAAGTATAAATATCAAGCAAGAATACATTAAATATAGGGTAAAAATATAGTTAATTAACCCTCTATTATTATTTCAACATGATAATAGGAATTTCACATAAATGAACCCCAAAACCTTAACTTTAGTTTTATTGATTTCACTTTTTTTTAACTATCTTGTCTTCATAAGTCTAGCAATTTAATTTTTCTATAATTCTCATTTATTTTTGTGCCTTTTAACTAGGATTAGCAGACAGAGTAATATAGTTCCTGTGGGATATAAATAGTAATCTATACACTTGCAAATAGATTTAGTAGGTTAAGTTTTTGGGGACATTATTGAGAATTATTTATTTATTAGTTTATTAGTTATTAGATTTCTTTTAATTTTATTATTTTTCATATATTTAACTTTCCAATATAGCCTCTTTAAAATTGGCATAACGATCAAGAACTTTTGAATTTAACATTAAAATTAGTTAATTTTTTACCCGAATAAAGGCATTATTGAATCTTGACATGACCACTAAGGACATATGATAACATTATGGCAAGTATAGATATCTTTCCTATGCATGCATGAATGTGAAGCCTAACCCACATTACTACTAATGGAACAATTATATGTCTGCCAATGAGGAAATTAATATGAACGACCCTTTCTCCAATACATATAATTTTTGGATGGAGAAGTCATCCATATCTCTTTTAAAATGATAAAGGAGCTAAAGTATATGAGACTAATTGGGTTCCAAAAATAGTTTCAATTTTAAAATCAACCACCATCTTCATAGGGAAATGGGATGGAAGAGATGCTCAAGCAATATATATCTTCCATTGATACAAAATTGGATAATTTGGAGAATTTTGAAAAAGTAGTGTAGTTAACTTGTGAATCTATTCATAACCTAGATATGAACGCTAACCAATTAGCTATGATAAAAGAGGACAAGTACATCCTCTTAGTAATAATAAGGTACACATATTTGATGTTAAAGATACTCAAAAAGAAGGAAGTGACAAGGTAGACCAAACATATAGACGTGGGTGAGGAAATGATGAACAAAATAAAATCAGCACCAATATCATCCCCATCCAATGTTGGTTATGGGTCTTTATTTAGAGGAAGATTAAGAAGAAGAAAATGACTTCAATGTCTTACACAACAGGTAGCGTTTTAAAGCAACAGATAGCTGACCATTGTGATATTAATTTCATACCAAAGACAGTTTAAAATAGATGAAAAGGAAGATAAAATTTCTCTTTCGTAAATGGTAAAGAGTATTGAAAGCTCAAAGGATCTCCTATTGAACAAGAAGAAGTTTGAGGGGTTATCAGTGGTAAAGTTAAATAAAGAAAGCCCATATATCCTGTAAGGAAAAGAAGGGGAATGGGACAACTCAATCTTAACGAAACGTGAAGGATCTAGAGAGCTTTGATTCTAAAAAAGATAAAAAGCAGGCCTTTAATTATAGATTCAGAATGAGTGAAAGGCTTTAGTAGGAAGTCTAGAAAGAAGTGCTTGTTGCAGTGCAACTTATTATTCTAACTTTTTGTTTGTTTTATTTTAAGTTATTAGTTTTGGATACTAATGTTTGTTTTATTTGTTTTATAGTTAGTTTTTTCTAGATTCAATACAATTTTTTTGTGACTAAACTTGGTATGGAATTAGGCAAGATTTCTCTACCTTTATTTCACATATACTTTTTTTTTTTATCTTACTTGTTTGACATTGAAGATAATGTCATGTTCAATTGTGGGGGATGAATTCTTGAAAATCTAATTTTCTTTTCTTTTTTTAAGTTTTATGTTTAAACTAATACATTTTTCATTTATGTGTTTCATGTGTTTTAGGTTTAGCTTTTTAACTTTCTTGATGTTTTTGTGTTGTGTTTAGGATCTCATTAGTTACTTTAGGTTTATAGCATAACTTTATGCATAAATCTTAGTTAAAAATAGCTATTAAATGTTAAATGCATAATATTGTTAAGTAGGTCGCAATGCAATCATAACTTTATGAATGCTAAGAAACTAAAATTTTAAGTGATAATATTTAATTTGGCTTGATTGATAATGTGAGAGTTTAGACCTTCATATAGAATTTTTTATTTCAAATGTGGATACCTGCTTCGATTTTGGATTTCAAAATTTTAAATTAATCTTTTTGAGATTATATTTAAGATGTATATAAGCGTTAAAATGATAAAGGCACTTATGATTAAGTTTGAGCTAAATTGCTTACCTTTTACAAATTAACCCATTAATAAGTCTCATTGTACGTTTATATGAAAATTTTCAAAGAACCTTGAACCTATAAGAAAACCAAGTTATTATTTCCTAATTCATGATTACTAAAGATCTTGCTTATGATTTGATATGGGTGTTAGATATAGTATGCAAAGAAACAAGTATAAGGGAGATGGTGATTTATATAAAGATGGCAATGTTAACAAAAAAAATCAATTAAAAAAGATAGAGAACTGTTGTGTAAAAAAAATGAAAAAATGTGTTAAAAGAATGTTGAAAATTTATAGGCATAAGTTCTTATACTTGAAAATAATGTAAGAAACGGAGGATTGTTTCAAAAGATGAGGAGTTCATGAAGACTTTTTAATCAATTTCTTGATTTACGTGCTTTACCAATTGTAAGTATCCTTGTTTTTAATATCTTTATTTTTTCATATCTTTGTTTCTCTAATTCATTTTCTTTATTAACCTACTTATCCTTTTTGCTATCTTATTACAACCATATTCAAAGTACTTTTGTGTGTGTGTGTATATCTATTTAAGTACTAGAGATTAGATGATCTTCAAACTTATGGCAAGTTCATCTTAATAAGAAGATAACGAGAGTGCATCATGAAAATTTCAAACACATGCATGAAGGAGTGATATCTTATGACGACATTTCAAATTGAAATGTTTGAGCTTAATAAAGAAGGTACAATAGTGTTTTCTTTGTCTTATTTGTATAATGATTTACTGAAGAAGTATTATGAGTTTAATTTTTATAATTCAATTGATGCTTGTGCTATGTATCTTGTGTCATTAGTTATGAAGACAACAAATGTATGTAGGTTAATGTTTATGGGTAGAAATTAACTAAATATTTCAAAGACTGTAACTCCTTCACAAGGGATAACTAGGGGTTTAAAAGCTTATGAGATATGTTAAAAATCATTGTAAACTTAAGAAAGTATAATTGTTTCTTGTTTTAGTTGAGTTTAGGTTGGGAGCCAGGATTTATTTATTGTTAATTGCTTGAAGACAAGTAATGAGTTACTTTTGGAAAATTTTGATATATTTATATTTTAGATTTTATTAAGAGTTAAATTAGTTATTTGGATTTGTATAGCATGTTCTACATGGGTTATATGAAATTTTCATATATTTAGTTAATTTTCTTATAGGTGATAATTTTAAAAGGGTAACTTGAATTTAAGTGTAACTTTCTCCACTATTATCCAATCAAGTAGAATTTAGACTCACTTGGAAAATAAGAAGATAGAAAATAACTCGGTAGAAGATATGAGAGGCCAAATCTAGTTCAAAGATGTCAGAAAGTAATGAAGGTAATAGAAAAGGGTATAACAGGCTCCAAACATACTAAGGAGATAAGCTCCCATCTTTGGCAAGGTAAAAGCTATGGGAAACAAAATAAGATTGACACTAGTTGCAACTTAATGTTAGGTTTTGAGTTACTTATCTTAGACTATTATGATAATGAAAAATATAAATAGGATTAATAGGTTTGATTATGTTAATTGCATATCAGGAGGTGGTAGTTATCTAACTAAATATATTCATGTGTCTTGAAAGAGGACATAGATGTATTAGGTTAATTGTTATTTCAAATATGATAACAAATAGTGTATAATAATTATAATTCCACATAAGTGAATTATGAAACCCTAGCATTAGTTTTGTAGATTTCTCTTCATTTAATTATATTTCTCTTCATTTAATTATTTATCTCAATAGTTTAGCAATTTAATTTTTTATAAACTTATTTGTTTTATTGTTATTACTTGATTAATATAAATAGTAATATAGTTATTATAAGATTGATACATTGAATTACTCTAGTTTTAATTACTTGCTATAATTGACTTTATACAATTACAAATATATTTAGTCGGTTAATTTTTGTTGTTGTTGTTACTTGTGACTATTTATTTACTAGTTCATCAATCTTTTTTTTTTTATTTTATATAATTTTATTTAATTCTCCTATATGATATCTCAAGAATTGGCATCATGATCAAGGATTTTCAGACTTGACATAAAAAAATAGCTAATCTTTTGAACTAGATGAAAATGTTGTTGAAACATGATATAGCCAATAAGGAGGTAGGTTGTTATTGTGACATATATAGGCATCCTTCCAATGCATACATGAATGTGGAGTCCACCTTATATCATTAAGAAGAGGAAAATTATTTAGCTATCTATGTTGGAATTAGCATGAATTAATCTTTCTCAAATACTTATAATTTAATGTAGAGAAGTCTTCTAAATTTTTTTAAGAGGAGAAAAGAGCTAGAGTATGTAGAAATATATGTCCACTTAGGTATTAACAAATGGTCTTAATTACAACATCAACCACCATCTTCATAGGGCAATGTGATGGAACAAATGTTCAAGAGGTATATGTCTTCTATTGATGCAAAATTAGATCATTTGGAGATGTTTAGAAAAGTCGTGCAATTAACTATTACATCCATTTGCATCTTAGAGATGAAAGTTAGATGGTTAGCTAAGATGGAAAGTGAATGAGGTCAAGAACAAGCTCCTAGTAAAAATAAGGTACACCAATAGATCAAATGTTAGTTATTCCATTTGAAAGTAACAAAATATTTGATGCTAAAGATGCTAAAAAGAAGGAAATGCCAAGTCAACAAAGCATAAGGAAGTGGGTGAAGAGATGATGAACATAAGTCAATTAGTACTAATATGGTCTCCATCTAATGTTGGTTATGGTCTTTATTTAGAGAAAGATTTATAGAGGAAGAAAATGACATCAATCTCTTCAACAACAGGGATCAGTCTTAAGCAAGATATACCTCAATCTACTATGACACTTATTTCATACTCAAATAGGCTTGAAATGGTTGGCAAAGAAGATATATTTGTTTTATCACAAAAGAAAAAAGATATTGAATACTCAAAAGATCTCCTTCAATTGTGGATTCAAGATCTGTGAAAGATTTGAATTGGAAGTTCGGTTAAAATACTTTTTAGGAAACAATCCAATGTTGTAATTTTTCGATTCTTTTATTTTAGTTTATCAGTTTTGCTTCTCAATTATTGTTTATTTTATTTCTTTTGTAAGTAATTTTTTCAGATTAATTGAAATTTTATTTTACTAAATTTGACATAGAATTAGGAAAGAATTCTCTATTTTCATTATCTTTCATATGTGTTTTTTTTAATCTTAATTGTTTGATAGTGAAGACAACCATAGAAATGAAATCATGGGAGCTTTCTGCGGTACCTTTTAACAGACGTCATGAATTCTATAACTAAAGTTTGAATATAACCTATGAAACCAGGATAACCTCATCCAATTTCTAAGCCGATTAACTTCAACTTGCATTAATGGTAGACTCTAAGAGAGAGGTTCAATATAGTATTTGCAGAACGAATAGGGCCGCAGCATATTTACAATGGTAAAACTTTCTTAGCAAAGGAATTCTGTAATAAGATCCTTGGAACAAGTAATTCGGAGTGTATAAGAGAACATTGGATTCACCAGTGATTACAAGAAAATCCACTTTATGATATTGTTGGATGCATGAAGTAATGATTGTGTCAGAAACAAATTCATACCAGTGACCGATATGATCAAACTGAGGCCTTAGGAGGAAGAAACATTGTGCACTTGCCATGCCGATGCCAGCATGATAGGCCTTCCTTTCCATCCCAGAAGTAGGCAGCCTTTTTCACTTGCTAAAGTGTAACCATCACATCCATAAAGAGAAAGCATCATCCTAGCTTGGCTCAAGCACTTCAAATCCATCACCTGAAACCCTGCTCGTCCTAGCTGCCTCCTCCATTGATCTGCTCTCTCATGCCTTTCAGTCCTGTCAGAACCTTCATAAGCTATAATGTTGCGTATTTCTTCTGCAAAATGAAGCTTCTCTATCTTCATCCTTTGCAGGCTATTTCGGGGAAAGCTAGCCTCGAGCGAATCGAAAATCGCTGAATAGTAATGGAGAGATTCAAGAAATCTCCCCAGAAAAAATGGACCATTGTGACTTGCGTCTTGTTCCACCACAGTAAGCGAGGCTGGGCTGAGCTTCTTAATTGCTTGGAGGATGGCCTTGAGAGAACCCCTACTCTCTTTCACAAATTTGTGCAAGTGCATAATGCTATTGACAAACAATGCTTCGTCCTCTTTCAAGTTGAGATTCTCTCTGGTTAGAAGTGATGGTGTAACAGGCTGTGATATCATGTTAAATTCTAAAGCCATACCTAGTGATTTAGCATCCTCAACCAGGACTTTCATATTAGCTTCAAGCCCTGAAAAATTTTGAGAACTGATCAATCCTGTGATTCGGAGCTTTGGTGGGCCCTCTGGCCTTGAAGCAAGAGTTCTTATCAATGAAGGCCATTGAAAGGTATGCTCCATTCCTAGATCAAGAACGTGCATGGAGTCCTTCCCTTGCGCTGCTTGACATATGGCTTCATTTGCAGCCATGAAACCGAAGGCAATGTATGGAGTCGTTTGGTAAAGTAGTTGGAAGGCATCCATTTTCTCCTCCCTACTCATTACCGAAACATCCACAGTGCTATTGCTGAAAATCCCATTTGCATTAACGTTGTGTAATAGTGACAGCCTACACTGCAATCCTGTTGCAAAGCAATAAGAAACTCTTTGTAATGAATCGCCCCATGGATGAGCAGAATCCCAAATGTGGGCAAGGATTGACTCTGTTAGTTGTGTGTCTCTGCAACCGACAGCCTCGGCACAAGCTAACAGTAAGTGGACCAAGTGAAGGCCTTGGTTTACTCCATGACTTACCTCTTTCACACCAGGTACCATATCAGGAACAGCCACAAAATCTTCATTCAAGCCATGTACATCCACTTCCATGACCATCGAAACATCTGCAAAAACATCATTCACAATTGAAAAGTTTTCAATATCCTCCTGGAAGTAATTGAAAGCTTCTTGTTTTCCCGGATATTTGTCATCATTTTCACAGTACTGATCCACATTGATGAAGCTATCAACCAAGTCATTCACCTCAGAAACATCTAAGTGAGGAGTGATTGGGGTATCATGAGGAAAAGGGAAACATTCCGTTTCACTCATGGTCTCATCCCACTCTCCTACAAGTTCCTGCTCTAGTCGAGCTGGGCAAAACCTTCTGATTGCAAGGTCATGGTTGAGACTCTCATTGGTTGGAAAGGAAATCCAGCTGTCCAAGGCTTCCATTGTTTGTTTAAGGAACTAGAAAGAAGTTGAACGGTTTGGATAGTTAAAGAGTTTAGAGAGTGCTGAAGAGTTTCAATATAGGAAAGGTGCTCTTGATTTAGACAAGGAATATATATTTCAATTTCCTCAAGGGGAAAGCAGAAACCTTCTATACTTATAGGTTGATGATGGTGAAACCATTTCTTTAATGTTCTATAAATCCTTAAGCTTGTCTACGCTCACAAGGAAAAAGGCAAAAAGATGGTGGAAGGGGGGACAATTTAGCAGGCAAATCATCAAATATTAACCAAAGAATGTGTGAGAAGGCACACAATCATGATCAATGTACAAGTGTCTCATACCTTTTACAGCACCTTAAACATCTGAATTAGTTAAAAATGTTGTGATTAATAATGAGGAAGTCAGTAACATTTTTGTTTTGAAACATTTAATCGTATTGACAAACAAAATTCACTTCTTCGACTCATACCCCATTTGTGATTATATTAACAGTCATTTATTGAGTTGAACACAGCATGAAGCTTTGTATATGAGGTTAACATTTAAATGCCAACAGAAAAGGACTATCTGTTGAATAACAATCACTACAGAAGTCCATTTGATTCCTCTCCCACGATCCTAAAAACAGGAAATTTTTTTCATAAAACTGGTTCCAGCATGGAGAAAAACTGATTAATCAAATGGATAGTAACAAGTAGCCAGGAAAATCCAGGGTAAGCATTAATTTTAGTTTGACTCCACATCTCTTCTGGTTTGCCATTAATTGTTAAAGTTAAATGGAAGAATCAGAGGTGTAGAGAAAAAAGGCATCTTGGGGATGGCGACAACAAGTACTCAGTGTCTACTTTCTCTTTGGTATGAATCCGTTCTTCATTTGTTGGAAGTAACTAATTTTGGTTGATTTTTATCTACATGAATAGCAAATAAGAAGCCATTTTTACTACCATAGCCGGCCTTAAAGGTGGCAGACACTCATGGGGCCGGTTTACTTCAAGGGCGTATCTACACTTCAACGAGTCCTCCGATGATATAAATGACATAACTAAACAAACAATTCCCTTCACTTCACTAGTTTCATGTGCTTTTCGTCACAAGTTACCTTCTTTACTGGGACGGCCAAACAACGAACGAGACGTAATGGCTGGCTTTAGATTGTCGCGAGTATATCTTCAGTTTTATACCTAGACATATGTAACTAATTATAAAATATATGCATACAAGTTTTGGGTTGCTTTAGCTTTTCTCTATAGTTTTTTATACGGAAAATGCCAATATCATTGAGCAGTTTACAGCAGAATTCTCAACGGGTGAACCGAAGAAGTTAGAGAGAGGACAAATACAAAATAGATTTTTTGAGCGACCAAACGAGCAAGATGGTTTTTATCGAAGAAGAACGACCTTTAAACTTGAAAGTTTCGAAATCAGGTAGATCACTACATGATGTCCCTGTTAATGACCGAAACCAAGTTTGAAGAATCATACCCAAAAGAGCCATCGTTTCCACAAACGAACACTAAAGGCCAGTACTATAAAAATCAATATGGTAACCACTAATTTTGTACCATTTGTCGGTACTGAAATATAATTTTTAAAAAAATTTAGACTAAGTTTTAAATTTTAAAAAATTATCCCTAAATATTATAACTCATTTACACAAAATGAGTTATAATTGTGAGTAGTGATTTTATGTTTAAATTATGTAATCATATAAAATGGATTATAGTTGTTAAAGTGTAGCAATCAATGTATGTTTGAATTTTGGTTAAGAAGCACTATAATTTCTTAGAAAGAATATGCTTAATCATCAAATTTTCTTAAGGAATCATTCATATAACTTTATAAAGGTCACTTGCATGTATATATCATATGATTGTTGAGAAACTATTGTTGATCTATTTCTTCCTATTATTATACACAACTTGATTTTGATATGAAGTTATTAAGTTAATTTTGATACATGTCCTTATTTATTTTTACAAATAAATGTAGGGAAGTTCAAATATACATGATAATTCAATCGTTTCATGTATAGAAAGATTCAATGATCCAGTTTAAGCTCATGCTAGATTAGTCCCTGTAATAAAGAACCATACTATTTGTTTGCAAGGTAACAAGCATTTACAAGATAGGGAAGTCACCAAATTAAAGAAGCATTTAGTTGGGATCAAAGACGAGGTGGAGCCTTATAAGAAAGTGAGTCATAATGTAAAATGGAAAATGAAGAATTTCCTTAAAGAGTATCAATATGAGAAAGATAAAAGGCAAAGATTGAACTACGAAATTGGTAGTAGAAGTTCTTTTGTTTGTATTCAAGATGATAGTGGGAATTTTAAAGGTTATAGTATTCCTACCCAACAAGAAGGAAATATTGCACTTGAAGTTAGGAAAAAAAGAAGACAAGTGTTTAACTTTATTACACCACCAACAACTCCTAGAGTTCAAGCTTCAATTAATAGTGCCTTACAATCTAGAGAAGTGACTCATAATATGGACATGACAATGACTAAAAGTTGGTATGATTCAAGTATAGCATTTAATGCCGCCAAATCTTATTATTATTAGCCTATGGCGGATGCTATTACATCTCACTATCTAATATACAAGCTCCTTCAATTGATGACTACAGAGGTAAACTTTTAAGGAGCTTTATTTATGAAATAAAAAATTATTTAGATTAAAGAAGAATGACTTGAGCTACTTATAGGTGTTCAATTATATATGATGGTTGGACAAATAGAAGACATAAATCTACTATTAATTTTTATTTTATTTTGGAAAGGGAATAATGTTTTCAAAGTCTATTGATGCATTTGACCTTGTTTGGCATGTTGATACTCTATTTCAAATATTTGATGAAGCTGTGAATGAAGTTGGGCCATAATATATTGTTTAGTTATTACTGACAATAATTTTGCTTATAAAACAATTGAAAAAAGATTGCAAAGCAAGTATAATTCTTTTTATTGGACTCTTATGCTACAGCTTACATTAACTTAATGTTGGAAAATATAGGACATGATAGGTTTTTTTCGATTATTGATAAGATTGTACAGAAAGTAAAAATGGTAACCAAGTTCATTGATAATCATGCATGGGTCTTAAATTTAAAAAGAAAGGATATCACCAATGTAAGAATTTGTGTTGTCCTGATATTACAAGATTTGTAACTAATTTCTTATCACTTCAGGGTTTATTTTAATGAAGAAAGAGTTGAAACAAATACTTACGAGTGATACGTGAATTGCATCTTAGCATTTTTTAAACATTTCTAATATTGGATTGAAGATTTATAGAATTATACTCAAAGATAATGAATTATGGTCTCAATGTCAATTTGTCATCTAAGTTTAAGAGCCTTTGGTGAGGTTATTTCGTTTGGTTGATAATGATGAGAAGGCAACAATAGATTATTTTTTATGATGCCATAGAGAGGGCGAAGGAAGCAATGAAGGTAAATTTGAAAAAATATTTTCTTTGTACACAACTTATCTTACAGTCATCAATGAGATATGGGAAGGGAAACTTGACTCTCTCTTGTTTACAGCCGAGGCATGTTTTACTCTTAGTATCTATTTCTAACCAAGTTTTACACAAAAAAAGCTGAATTTAATAGAAGAATGTTATTAACTATTACAACAATCATTGCCCATGAGATTATGCAAGATCTTATAAGCTCATAAATGGAGATTTATAAGGATGCTTCTGGTGATTATGAGATGCCAATTGTTATTCATCAAAGAGACAAACTAAATTAAGGTATATGTTTTTTTTCCTTTGTTACTTGTTGAAAATTAATCATCACTTTATTTTGTCCGTAATGTTACTTTTGTTGTCTTATAGTTGCTTAGTGGGATCAATTTGGAACTGGGATTCTAGAGTTGCAAAAGTTTACAATTCAAATTCTAAGTCAATGTGTGAGTGCAATAGGGTATGAAAGGACTTGGAACACATTTGAATTCATCTATTACAAGAAAAGAATTTGATTGGAGCACAAAAGATTGAATGACTTAGCCTTTGTTTAATACAATTTAAAACTTTAGGAGAGATATGTTAATATCATTATTAAGTTGTATATAATTTCTTGTAATTTTTTAATAATTTAATTTTATTGTTTTCTTGGACTCTTAATAGAACAAACAGTTGTATAGATCCAATTTTCTTTAATCATATCAATCTTTTGGCAAATCGGATTTTTGAATAACCAGATTTGATAAGTAAGAGTGATTTGGAAGATATTCTTGGATGAGAAACTATTGATATATCATTTGGTGCAATAAATTTGAATGATGGTGATGATGAAACTTCTCTTAATGATAAAGATTTTTTGCTGAATGAGAACTGAGATCAATGAGATTTGAGTAGGTATTCGATTGAATGAAGTTTCAGGTTTTTATTTCTCATTTTCTTTCAATTTCACTTATATTTGATGTATATGTTTAATTTTATATGTGTAATATAAATAAAATTATAAATTTTTTTATTTCAGGTTTCACTTCTAGTTAGTTGTTTCCTCAGCGCAAAATTTTGTTGTAAAATTTTAATAGTTAGAGTGTAACATCCCGTTACCGATGTGAGGGCATATGGGTAATTTAGATGGATTGAGCAATGAGTGCATTCATAAGTGAATTGCACGTATAGTTACTTTTGCATCAGTGACATGAGTTAATTGCACATGCATATATAGTGACATGCATTCATGATTATTCCAGCATTTAATTGGGATTTTACGTTGAATTATGAAAATTGTGTGAGTTATAGGTTATTGAGAATTAAGCGATAAGTGGAATTGAGTAGTCAATTGGTTAGATTGTGAGTAGAGTGGAAAGTGATTTATTGAGAATTGAGGGATAATTTGAGTTGGATGGTTAAATTAGTTGAATTGTGATTGGATTGAGAGTTTAAGAGTAATTGAGTCGTATAGTTGAGTTAGAGAGAGAATTGAATGTTAGAGAATTGGAAATTGAGAACTGAGTATAGAATTGAGTGTTTTATATTTTTGAGGAATTATAGGAATTTTTTCAGAATTTTTAGAGTTATGTGATTGGACCGAAAAATTGATCTAGAGACTGATAATTTTGAAATTCGGTTCCGAAAGTGAGTGATTAATGGCTTGAAAATTGAGAGTTACGAGTTTGAGAATTTTTGTGTTGAGCCAGTGGAATTTAGAGACTGAGATTGAAGGAATTGGAGGACTGTGATCTATAGGTTTAAATTAAACCCTATATATATGTGTTAGGTTTGGATGAGGGATTAGGCATTTCTTTCTTTTCCTTTTTCCCTCACCGTCGACGATTGTGAGCTTCTCCCTTGGAGATTTTGTGGTTTTCTTTCACTGTGATCAAAGAGCTGCTAGAGATCGTGGAGATGTTGAGGTTGATCTAGTGTTGAGGTTCATTGTGGCTGGGAAAGGAAGGAGAAGAAGTTAGAGGATTTTCGGTGATTTTTAGGGTTTCCATCGATTCAGTGATTTGGTAAGTTTTAATGTGTTTAATGTTGTTATTTAGGTTGTTTATGGCATTTATGGTGTTTTAATGAGTTAGTTTGAGTAGTTGAGGGAATAAATGTTGGGTTTAGAGAGTATTAATGGCGGAAAATTTATTGGAGAAGACGAAGTTTGGTCGCACGTCGCGACGTCTGGTGCAGGCCACACCGCGGCGAGGAAAAGCGTGCTCGCCGCGGCGAGCAACAGATGACGTCGCGGCGAGTGGCGAAATTCCACGCCGCGATGAGAGTAAGGCAACATCACGACGAAGGCGTGAAGGGGGTTTCATGCCGCGGCGAATGATTCCCACGCCGCAGCGAGCATCCACTGTGCGCCGCGGCGAGAGATGGGAGGCCGCGGCGAAGAATGGAATTTTGAATGAGATTGAATTGGTTTTTAGGGTATATCTTTTAGTGTAGACCTCCAATTGATATGATTCTTGATTCGTTGTGAACTAGAGAATGAGGTCTACGATTGTGATAGAGATTGGGAGTTTGAATTTGACCAGTGGAAATTTAATTATCAAAAGAGAGCCAATTTCAGTATTGAATTTGACTTAAGAGTTATGTTTTGAGCAATTAGAGTCTACATTGAGGACTTAATGAATGAGATAGACTTAGTGAATAGTGAATTCTGGTTGTGAAGCGAGAGATAGCGAAATTGAAA
>JANITW010000002.1:54619224-54630701 GCA_027564335.1 Erythroxylum williamsii
TATTAAAGATAAAATTCTTGAATTAATTACTGTGTAATTAAAATTATGACGAGATTATAATTATGAGACTCAATTTATACTTATATGTTATTCCTAAATGTTCCTAACTATAGTTTCATCAAGATTGGAGATTGTTAAAACGGTAAAATTATAACACATTATGTTTCTTTCTTATGAAAAAAGTGATTAATCTCATAAAATAAAGTATAGAGATATTTAAACTAATGTATGGTAATTATTATAGAATAAGTCACTGAACTAACCTCATTATGATAATTTCGAATGGAATATTACTTATGTATCTATAGATTATCCATAATGATGGTTGTATAGTTGGTCTTTAGGTTTAGATTACTAAGATATCTAATATGAGAATTACTATATTTTGATGCTACTTATGAATCGTTCTAGGATAATTCAGTCGGTAATAATTGGATACAGTATGAACCATATGTAGGTAGTTGAGTAAGTCGATATAGGATTCATTACTCTAAAGTAATTAGAGAGAATATTCTATTGTTCTTAATTAGTAATGATTTATGAAATTCTTTGGTCAAAGTGAATTGATATTTGAAAAAAGAAATTCTTTGGCCAAAGTGAATTGACATTTGAAAAGAAGTTTTTTCAAATTTCAATTATAAATCAATTATTAATTAACAAAAATGAACATGATTGAATGATAAAAGTAGACACTGTATCCATACTCTGTCCAATTAGAGTATTGAATGACGAAATGATTAAATTATACATTATAACCATTCATGAATAGATTAAATCAATCACGTTGACACTCCTGATATTCTGGTAATCATGACATCTTGCTAGACGTCAATTATGATTTATGATTATGAATTATTTAATTGGAGAATTAAAAACAAATTAAAAGAAGTTTTAAGTTAGCTAATTTTAATTGTGAATTAGAATTATAATTTATAATTATTGTCAATTTATTATGAACTTAATGGATCACACATTAAAGAGTAATTTATGAAAGAAAATTCAATTTAATTAAGTTGACTTAATTATAAAATTTGGGAAACTTTGAAAATCAAATATGAGATATTTTATTTTATTAAAATTAAAATAATTAAAATTAAAATTTGATTTTAATTATAATTAAAGAGATTTAATTTTTATAAAAGACTATCGTGATTTTTCTATTTAAAGGAAAAAGTTTTTTAAAAGCTAACACTTTTTGTCTTCTTACTCTAAAAGCAGTTTGGGAATTGCTCTATGAATATCATCAGAAGTTGGACACTTGGACAGTTCGTGATTGATCAATCAAAAAAAGTTTCAGAGATTTTTCAATAGAAAAATGAATAAGGTATAATTTCTAAATCGTTTTGCATTTTCTTCAAGTTTATTTGATTATTGGGACCTGCTTGGAATCTGCAAAAAAAAAATATTTTCCGCTACACCTCTGATTCAATCACGGTTGGATTTCAACAGTGGTATCATAGCCTCCTTTAATTGTTAATCTTGAATTTGTTGCTTGATTATTGTTGATTTGTTTTTTATGCTTCGGAAAAGACAAAATGGCTTCACGACTATTCTTTGTCCATACATGTTCTATTTGTGCCCAAAGTCGAAAACCTAATTTTACATCTATTATGAGATTGAATCCCGAATTTTTCTTCTTTGATGACTATACAATGGTTCTGAAAATAGTTTTGTAAATCTTGCGTTTTCTGATTGTTTAGGATTTCTGAAATCCTTATACTGCCTTATGTTTTGATTTCAATCCCTAATTTTATACCTCATCAATTTTCTTATTCATTTGTGATCAATGCGCTGATCAACTAGCCCATCTGGGCTCAGGCTTTATACGTGACGAGCAGGTGTGTCACAGCCCTCCTCCTATATTGTATTTTCTTTTGCGCGCAGATGCGCATGGGATTGCATTCCCTTGACATTAAGCTTGGTTCCCCCTCTGATGTACCAAAAAAAAAATCTGTGATATTTATGTTTTTGCTAGATTTCAAAAACCCAAATACCGCTTGTTCTTTTCGTATGTGTCTGACCAATAAACCTTTGGGTTTATGGTCCAGGCTACTGTAGACAATTGCAAAACTAGTGGCATTTTGCTGCTGGTGATTATAGGTCAGTGACGCCATTGATTTGGCTTTACCACTGTGCAAAGCTGATGGGTGAAAACTCATCCATGAATGCAAGACAGCGCAGAGGATGACAATGGCGCAAAGGACAACGGCGAGGAGAAAAACGGAGAAGAGGTTAGAGAACCGTCGAGAGCCAAAGATTGTAGTCCAAGCAAGGTGCTTTGTGTGAGTGACGTGGAGCACTACCTGAAGGGTCGAGGGTATCGATTTGGAGGTAGAAATGGGGGACGGCTTTTTGGAGAAGACGATGGGCGCGTGTATCACATGTGGCCTATCATCTGTTACCACTGCTCGCGCCAGTCAATTGATCCTTACTATCTGGTTCATTCAATGCACGCACCAGTTAACCCTGCGTTTGGTTACCGTCTTCGGACGTGAAGACGGATGACAAGGACATAAAAGTTCTGTCCAAATGTGTGTTTGCTTACCGTCCTCACTAATTTCTGTCCTGTCTTTAAAGAAGTTGGACAGAAATATTTGTCCAAACAAAAAACGTCGGACATCTTCATGTTGTCCGCAGACAAGAGAAGGAAAAGGCCATAATAACCTCAGCAACGTCGTATACCTAAAATGGTTCTCCGTTGCCAACAGCCCCTTCCTCATTCTACAAACCTTCATCTCCACTGATCGGCGCGGTAAGTAGCAGACTCTTCTCTTCCCCTTACGCATACGCTGCGTGTTTCATTCTCTACCAATCTCGCTCTATTCTCACCACATTTGCGTATTTGGTTGCGGGACTTTCTTCCCCAGATTTGAAGTTGTTCCGTGTCCAACGAACCTCCGTCTTCGTGGAAGCAGCGTCCTACCTACCATCTTCGTCTCTTCCGGGTAAGACATTAATCCGACCGTTTTAGTTTTTACAATGTGGGTTATGTTTCGATTTTATCTTCTTCTTCTTCTGGGTTTTTGAGCGTACGTACGTCAATGGTGTGCTGGGTTTGAAGACGTATGCTCTTCTGGGTTTTTTGGTTGACGTAAGATATTGTTCCGATAATTGCAGATGCTTGAAATTATCTCTGTTCATTAGCATTTTCTGGGTTTATAGATTTGATATCTCTGTTCATTAGCATTTTCTGTACATGACACGATACTCTTCCTTATCATATTTTAGCTAGCAATAGTGGGATTCAATGAGTTAAGAGTTTATAACCTCGTGAATAAGAAGTAGTTTAAGATCAGCTGACTCACAGAATAAATCATGATTCAGATTAACCATGATTTCTGCTCAGCCTCTAGAAGCGAATGACAATGAAATAGAGGGTAATACAAATAAAAGAAACAAAAATATCGTAACTGTCCAAGAAAGCATACTTTCCATTGACCATGCGATGCTTCAACAGTGTTGGACATATCATTTTCACTTATAGAAGCAGTCCTCAACATGTCAAGAAAATGAGATACTTCAACAGTTCTTTTTTCTACTACTTTATCACCACAATCTGCAAGTTTGAAAGCCTTGTGAGTTTTCGACAGATGCAATAAACCTTTATGTGGCAATAACAAATATGCTTCCCCTATGACATAGCAAAAGTATCTCACAAAATCATCTTCTTCCGTCTGTTTGAAGAAGTGAACAAGAAATTGCTAAATTACCAACCTTCGGATTCATTTGGTGATGAACGTAGGAGTTGATTCCTAATAAGAATTTTAAGCGAGTCATGATTTGTCAATTCAGGAGATGCCAGTGTCTTGTCCAGTCTCTCTCTGTACTGAGAAATATTTCCACTCTTGCCCATGTTTGCACATCCAAGCTAACAAAAACTATCACTTTCTGAACTTTGCCCATGTTTGCATTTGATATGTGAGAAAATGCCACTTATACCAAATCTTTACGGACAAACTACAACTCCCTTCTTCATCCTTACATAAGCAATTGATTCACCTTAGACATTTTAATATAAGAAATTTATTTCAGCAATCTAATTAATCCACTAGCAGCAAATGGTCAGAATTTAATCTTTAGTTCCATTGTAACTATTTTACCAAATGAGTTGAGGTCACTTGATACTCATAAATCATGCAAAGATTCTTTAAGATATTCCTTTGAGTGAATATCAATTTCTGTTATGTATTATATAATAAGATTGTTACTGAGAGTGTTCCCAACTTAACTATTATATCAATTTAGAATTTATGTGAACCATTCAAAATCAAACATTTGCATTCATTTCTTTATAAACCTTAAAAATGAATGTTGCATTAAAATTCATAAATAACAACATATAGCACATCATTTAAAATGGTGATTATATACATGTTACACACTCATGCTTATTGTATGATGATTAGAACATTTTCTAGAGTAAATACGTATTAGTCTACTAGAGGAAGGGTGTTCTTCCTATAGAAGTGGAAATATCATTTCTTCATGCCTTAGTAAAGAAAGAACTCCATGAAATTAGATAGGATAAAATACTATACACATTCATGCTTATTGTATGAGGATTAGAACATTTTATAGAGTAAACACCTATTAGTCTACCAAAGTAAAGGTGTTGTTCTTATAGAAGTGGAAATATCGTTTCTTTATGTCTTGGTGAAGAAAGAAATCCATGAAATTAGATAGGATAAACTAAGTATGGGTAGTTGGATGTAATTGAAGAAGGATGATATCAATAATTTGTTATGACTAGTTATATGTAAGAAAGAAGGATATAATAGTTCCCTCGTTGAAAAATCTTGCATATTAGGGTCCATTTTTTCCTATTGGTTTAGGTTTCATCTCCATTAATAAGAAATTGCTACAATATCTTCTATCATTGTTCCATTCTCATCTAATCTCATAAGGGTCATCTAATCTTATGATGCGGATCAATTGCAACACCTACTCTAGCATATATTATTCTTTTCATGATTATAGTGACTTCATCCATACAAATTAGCTTCCTATATACATACCCCTTAATAGACCAATACTCCAATAGAATATTGTGTATATTAATCCAGATTGGTACTTAATTCTGCCTAAGTTTTTTCATTCAAAGACCTGGTTTTTACTTCTGTAAAAAGATAGTTTTTGCTATACACGTCATAGTCCAACTTCAATAATTCTTTGAGCATTTGCCTTGGATTCAAACCTAAAACTAAACATTTCTTTTATTGACTATCACATCTAGAAGTTTCTTTCTTTTCTAGTGGTATTGAGTCCATACGTTCATCAAATGGAATGTAGGTCTCTTTTCTAAGAAGAATCCTACTAAAAAGGATACCTATTTGGAAGCTCCATCTCTTAAAACATCCAACAAAAAAGTGATGATGAAATTTCCTTCTATAACTATGGGAGGGAAGTCATGAAGACTAAAAATAGGCGAGGACTCCCCCCACAACCTATCTCCAAGTAGGCCTAAAACCTTCAGAGTTTGGAAGGGATTTAGGGAGTAACAAGAAGGTAGGTAGGAGGGAGCATGATAAAAGCTTGAGGAAGCAGGTTTTTCAAATTTGATAGGTAGAGATGTGATTAGGAGTAAGGAATGGGGTGATTACAGCTAATGACGAAGGGAGAGAGAGAGAGAGTATGAGAGGAGGGAGTTAGGACTAGGAGGAAATGGAGGAAAGTTATAGCAATCCAACAAAATCCCCTAATTAGGAATAGACATAGTTGAACAAAATGCTAGAAAGGGTAAGGGATTTAATCAGGCAATTGAAATTTTAAAAAATCATTCCAAAAAAGAAAACTATTAATTGCAGTATAGTCTCCTCATTTAAGAAAATCTGGAAGATGCTAAACAGTGATCTACATCGAAAAATACCAACTACCAAAAGGGACAAGAAGTTGAAAGGCAACTTAAGGATGATCATTTGACTAATCAGTGATCTTGAATAAAGTGAGACACTAAGATAGTAAGAAATGGAATCAAAGGAAAGCTCCACAAAAAAACAAAGTTCTGAAGTAAATAGGGAAAGAGACTTAGGACCAAAGCAAAACCAGAACAAACTATGGGTTAAAAAAACTGATTATAAGTCAAGTTAGGTTAAGAAAGTTATACATGAAATTAAAAAATAAAGTCAAAAACATAATGATAAAAGTGCTTTTATCTAATAAAATGTTGAATTAAAGCAATCCAGATTGTGTTTAACCCAATATTAGATTATTACCAATATAATGTATCAGTATAAAAAAATTTAAAAAAGTAAATTAGTCATAATTCTCATTTAATCCTTAAAATTTCATTGTTTTCCTCATGCATAAATTAGAAAATTATAAAAGGGCAAAGATGACAAATTCTTTTTCTTGAAAAAAGAAGGATAGAAGTTAGGACGAGGAGCCATACACACCTTGCCTGCAACTATAATGTCTAAAAGTCTCTATAGTCACGTTTAGAACCATTGAAAGAAAAATAGAAATTTATATTTCAGCCTTTAACTTGAATTGATGACGGTGTGCTAGTTACAAGAATTATTTTGAGTTATAACTGTGGCAAATACAGCCTAATAACCTAAAATTGTCTTTCTGGCATCTGCAAGGGTGCCACAAATATACAAAGTTCTATGGCAAAAATTGGAGCTAAGAAACAAAAAGAATGAGACTGCACAAATTCAATACACTGTGCAGAAAGTTCTTCTCATCTTCACTACTTTTTGCTTGTATCTTCTGAACATGAACATCATGAAGTTTCCAATAAGGCGTCTTGATATGATACAGATTGTAGCTTTCTATTTAATTTAGTCAACCTCCAATAAATGACTGCTGCATCCTAATCGTCAATATCTTGTACCCATGCTAGATCTGCAACGATATCAACTAGCAATCAGGTTAATCTAGAAATAGCCTATTCGCTTAGAAAGGGCATCAGTAACAACGAATGGTTGTGGCAGAAAGTGTTCAGAAACAAATCTAATCAAAATTATTTGAGGATATTACATGTTTTCTGACATTATGTAACTGTATATCCATTACAGTGGCAAGAAAAGCTAGTTGAGAGAAAGCAAGACCTTTAAGAACAGATTCCACAGCAGCATTTGGAACAAGGAGCCCAACAATCCGCCTGTTATCTGTGGTAGTTTCTACGCGCACAACACGGAGCCGCTTATGGCTCTGACGAGCCTGTATGAAATGCAAAATGAAGTTTCATTTTCCATCTCCTCTAAAAAGCAATTGTCCAGAAAAGGCAATTCTCCACCAAAAATAGTTTATTTGGCTTCATTTAGATACATAAAAACTAATAGAGACGACCTCAATCATAGTGGAAAATGCGAATATTTGATTTTCAATATCCTGAAAATGTGCACTTCTTAAGATAATTGCGGTGATATTTCAAAATGTATAAATATAAGATGGCAGTAACACGAGCAAAATCAAAGATCAGAAGAAATTTTGTGAAGATACATGTCACTCGTATAAAATCCTATGAAGATGAGGCATCAAAAAAAAAAAAGGATCAGTAAACCCTATACATACTGACAAAGGACAATAACCGAAAATCTAGTTATAATGCCATTTCAAGACAAGCATCTGAGGCCTTCATCTTGATACTCCCAAGATGAGCTGCCATTAAGTCGAACATGCAAGAGAAAGTTATTTAGCACACACTTGATTAATTTATACACTCTTGATATGGTACCCAAAACATCAAGCTCCAGGATAAGTAGCAATTTAGGTGGGGGGCATAAGAATACATTAGATTCACATCAAAGCAATACTGACAGGCTGGAGTTACCTTTTATCATCCTGAAGTATACAAACTTTTCTGAAACTTAAATGTAGATACCTAAAATTTAGCTAGCAAAAAGCACTTTATGTAGAAAGAAACCAGGATGGACCACGATGGAGGTTTCATGTAGAATTTTGGTAGAATGATGACAACAATGTGAGTTTGGGGCTTTTAATATGGTAGGAAAAGATCCCTAGAAATGTCCATATAATGCACAGTTATATTAGGATTACCGGTAAAATGAATCTAACAATTGAAATCAGGGCTTTCGTACTTATACATGAGTTTTATCCGATATGCATATTCCGATGAGCTAGTTGTTGATTGGTGGAGAATGCTTCAACCTTCACCAAAGTTCAAATAATAGTGTAGTCTTCATGCCCGACGATTTACCAAAAATTAAATAAGAAAAGGCAACCCAAGGAATTAGACACTAACTCAGATCAAGTTCCTGTGGTTCAATTAGTTCCTTTTTTTTTTCCTGACCTATTTTCATCATAGGATTTGGTTAGACTATTAACGTTTTTCTGAAATATTCATGCAAAGAATAATAACTGATATTGAAACGTTTAACTGTTAGTGATTCTCAAAGTGGAACCCAGATGATTACCTATTCCATAGACACATCTTTTTCACATACATTTTTACACCAGGACAGGCTACCTTGAAAAAGCTTTTCCATTGATCTTCAGTCGTCTTAGTACTATTTTTTTAGAAGGCCGCTAATGTAAAAGACAAAACATACTATATCTAGCAAAGACCCTTCACTCCCCCCAAAAGTGTAAGAAATAAGCTCTGCTGCACTATCCAACCATCACTACAGGATCAAGCTCCAAAGGGCAAGGAAATATAAACTTAATCGAAAGACCCACTTTACCTGCTTAGACAATGCCTTCTCAATAGTGCCCCAGACAGGGAGAATCAGTCCACCTAAAATGTTCACTTCCTGCAGTCTTCGGCCAACTGTACAGAAGTTCCCAAGTTTACAATTCGGACCATGCATACACTGCAGTAAAAAAAGAAAAGACATGAACAACCACAAAAAAATGTCAGGTTTGTTTAGAAATTTTGGGCTTAACGAAGAAATAGAATGGGCCTAATTGTTGTGTTAAATAAGCTTTTATATTATGTGAAGGTAGGGATAAAGGAGAAAAAGATATATATATACATATAGACATAAAGGTTTAACGTGGTTCACTTTTGAAGCATACTACTACATCATAAAGACAAAAAAAGTTCTAAAGTACATTATTCATTAGGTTTAATTCATTTTTTATACTAGTAAGGTAGTCCAATATTCAATAATAACTTAATATAACATTCTTAAATAATTCTTGTACTATTCTATTATCAGCTATGCAACATGTTCTCATATTATTATATACAAGAAAATATTCCTATATTGAATAGTTAATCTCTATTCAACGTTATCATTGAGTTGGTAAGTAGATGTTTTTCATGCTCAACTTGAATATGAATTTTGAATATGCAAATACAGTACTTTTGAAATAAATAAAATAAAATAAACAAATGATTCTTTGTTTTCTCACTCTCTCTTTTTTTCTTTCTTTTGGCTGGCTGGGTTTTTCTTTTATAAAAAAAGCACTAAACGAAAACAAACCTAAGAGTAAAGGAATAGCAATTTTGTTGACAAAAAACGTACACAAAATATTCCATATTAAGTACATAATGATATTTCTTTATGATTTCAATATATGCTTACGTTGGACCAATCCCCTCTTATCTCTCCTCTCTCTCACTCTAAAAATGAGTGAATAGGTGCTTAACCCTAACTCAATACTAATGATGTTATTATATAATATATTATAAATTATACAAAATTGTAAACTCAACACCCTCAAGCTGGTGTGTGTGTATATATATATATACATATATAATCCATGCATAGCTACTATGTTGAGACTGCATCCATGAAATTCTTGAATCCCTTAAGGATTAGGTAAAAAGATTAGCAAGCTACTATGTTGAGACTGCAACGTTTGTAATCAACTCTTTAGAAACTATCCATTCTTGAATGAAGTGATAATCCACTTCTATGGGCTTTGTCTTTTCGTGATAAATTGGGTTGGATAAAATATGTAGTGCTGTTAGATTGTCACAGATTAATTTCATCTAGGTCTTGATGGATACATTTTAATTTCTTCAAGGAGATGATATAGCCATAGCAGCTACCAAGTGGCCCTCAAAATAACTCTATATTTATCTTTTGTACAAGAATGTGCACATTTTGCTTCTTACTTTTCCATGACATCAATATTTCTCCCACAAATACACAATATCCCAATGTGGCACAATGATCAAATTGTGAACCAGCATAATTTGCACCTGCATATCTTAATAAATTAAGATATCCTTATTACAATACAAAAGATCCTATCAAGGAGCATGTTTGATGTATCGAACAATACTAAATGCTATCTCCCAATGTTCAACACAAGGACTAGTCAAGAATTAAGTGACCACTCATTGGATTGGAGAAAAGCTCTCCTTGATTAGGTACAAAATTCACACCATAGAAGTGCCTACTAGCTCTGGCCCTAATAATCCAGTCTCCTATAACAGATCTAAAGTGTATTTTCTCTATGAGAAATAAATAACTTAGACCATGCTACCTTAATGTCCAAAAAATATTACAGAGGAATAAGGTCTTTTGTCTACAAGTGCTGTTGTAATAGGTCTTTAGCTCAGCAATACCCCCTAAATCACCTAAGTGAATACAATGTCATCCATATAGACAATTATCAATGACCATTGTTGTTGACGAGAGTTATTATAATAGATTGTATTTCCTTGTGTACACTTAGAATTGATAGCTGTAGTGATTTCCTCCTATAATTGAGAGATTTGATAATCCTAAATAGTCCTAGGCCTTGTGCATATAAACCATAGGATTTCTATGTACAAATCATCTCAATTCACGTATAGAAACACTTTTGGTTTCTCTCTAAGTTGTTTTCTTCGTGGTATCAAAGTCTTGTCTGATTTAAGGGCCTATACTTTCTTCTCAAAATTATTTTTTTAGTTGTTCTTCTCCGTTCGGAACAGTAACAGTTGAGTTTCTACTCGCCCCAAAACAAGGTGATTTTAATCTCACTACCCACCTAATCTGCTTCAGAATCAACTAGCGATCGTCACTGTGACAGACTTGACATCACCAGCGCCACACTCCACCACGCACTGCCACAGACTGTTAATCTCCACCGCATGTGAGCTCCACGTACCACCCTCCAATCATTTTTTCACCTTGGTTCTTGGTCCACCAGTCTCGCCAGCTCCTGTACATCTTCCTTGAGGTGTCTGAACTCCGATAGCCTGTTGGGAAATACACCAGAAGTCTCTGATTGTCTCTGAATTCTTTCTATTACTACTGTTGGCATATTTCTTTGTTTGTCCTAAGTGATTCTAATGAAGATGCATAGAAAAAAAGGTAACCATTTTGAATTCTGATAATCCTTCATTTCAAATCAGTCCTGTGAAACTTGATGGAACTAATTATCTTGCTTGCTCAAGATTTTGTTTGTTGTTCATCGAAGCTAAAGGTTTATAGGGTTACATTACCAGTGATAGTAAAAGACTCGATGTCAATAATCCTGATTATAATCAATGGGAGTACCATAGTAGTTAATAGCGGATAGCGGCGCGGAGCGGCCGACCCCGAAAACGCTATAGCGGAATAGCGGATAGCGGA
>JANITW010000002.1:54630801-54668587 GCA_027564335.1 Erythroxylum williamsii
CCACAAAAGTCACAAGTGACAGCCTTCTTATTGTTGATGTCTTTTAAGCTATTCCACTGCCAAGCCATATCTAAATTTCTGCCAGTAGGCTTCACCAATCCACACGAAGAAACTGTCGCAGACGCAGCAGAGACAGAGGCGGCAGACGACGGTACATCCCGTGGCTGAGAAGAGGATGACTCCATTGTGGGTGAGAGAGAAGGAGTAGAAGAGAGAAGGAGTAGAAGAGAGAGAAGGGACGGCGGTCGGCGGCTGTCGGTCGATGAGAGAGAGAGAGGAAGGTTTGATTTGTGAGGAGTAGAAGAGGAGAGACGACGTGTTCGGTCATGTGCATAGGAAAAAAGAGAGTTTAAGTATTAAAAAATAAGAAATTCCATATTAACCCCCCCCAAAACAACCTTAAAGTTCAAATGGTGAGGGCTAAACCGGCAGAATGAATAGCGGCCACTTTAGCGCCGCGTTTACCGCGACACCAAACCGCTCCGCTACAAGGGTTTCTGTAGTGGATAGCGCCGCTCCGCTCCGCTCCTCCGCGATCGCCCGCTATTAACTACTATGGGGAGTACCTCGTGATTTCTTGGCTCAACAATTCAATGAAACCAGAGATTGCTCGGACATATCTATTACTTGACATAGCAACAAAGATATGGAAAGTTGCTTCTCTGACTTACTCTCAAATAAGTAATAAAGCCTTTTTTTTTAATCTTCTTAATAAACTGCACAACATGAAGCAGGGAGATATGAATGTATCATGGTACTTTGTAGAGCTATGTGGAGGGTGACAAGAACTATATTATTATTAGGAATTTCAAGCAAAATGCTGAAAAGATGTTGCTAAATTCCAGAAAATGATTGAGGATCTGGCATTTGACTTTTTAGGGGGTCTCAAGCTAGAATATGATCATATACAAGGTACTATACTTGGAAAAGATCCTTTCCCTTTAGTACAACTTGCACATTCTCTCATTCGGCAAGAAGAAAGTAGAAGAAATGTCATGCTACAAACAACCATTGCTAAGAAAGTACGGTTAGTGGCTAGTTCTACTGAGAAGCCAAAACCTTCAAATACTTCATCTAATAAGGATCATTTGCATTGTGATTATTGTGGAAAACAAAGGCACGCCAAAGAAACCTGCTGGAAACTGCATGGGAGGCCAAATCAGAGTCATGGAAAACGAGGCGGTTTAGTAGTAAGGGGCTAGGCCCACTTGGTTGAAGGGAATGAAGCATCTAAAACACCGTTAACTGGGTTTTTATCCAATTAGGAATTTATGAACTTAAGACATCTTCTCTCAAAACTAGACTCCCCTTCCATAATTGGTACATCAAATATTGCAAAATCAAGTATTTTATACTCAAACTCTAAAGATAATCCTTAGATTATAGACTCTGGAGCTAACGGACATATGATAGGCTCTCAAAAGAAATTTCTAAAATACTCTCATGGAAAAAAGGGGATAATATTAGAATAGCAGATGGGTCTTTTATTTCCGTATTTGGTATAGGCTTTGTTAACAGTACTTCTAATATCACTTTATCCTCAGTTCTTCACATACCCTATTTTCCTATTAATCTTCTCTCTGTCAATTCTATCACTAATGATCTTAATTACAAAGTTGATTTTTTTCCTGATTATTATGTTCTTCAGAGCCTTCATACAGGGGAGAGATTGGGACTGGTAAATTGTAGGATAGCCTATATGTCGTGGAAGAAAATCACATGACAGTTGCTCATCAAGCGTCTCTTGGGAATGATGAGATTAATAAGGATATTCTACAATGGCATAGGCAACTAAGACATCCCTTGCTTTTGTTCTAGAAAAATTATATCCAAGCTTGTTTAAAAGAACTTTTAATTCTTTGTTTTGTGAAGCATGTGAATCTGCTAAGCACACGAAAAGTTCTTATCATTATCTAATAATAAGAGTTTTGTTTCTTGTATGACAATTCACCACGATATTTGGGGTCCTACTCAAAATCCCTCTCTTTTTCGCCATAGATGGTTTGGGACCTTTATTGAATGTTGCACAAGAATGACTTGGGTTTATTTGATGAAAGTCAAGAATGAAGTTTTTTCATACTTCCAATCTTTTAATAAAATGATTTGTACCCAACATAATGCTTAAGTTAAAATCCTAAGATCTGATAATGGAATCGAGTATATGGATAGAAAATTTTGCGCTTACCTAGATTCCTATGGAATCCTACATCAAACCAGTTGTGCCTATAATAGTGAACAAAATGGAGTTGCGCATAGGAAGAACAAACTTATATTGGAGGTAGCGCAATCACTCATGTTCACCATAAACCTTCCAAAAGGATATTGGGGTGACACAATCCTTTCAAATGAATATCTTATCAACAGAATGCCATTTCAGATTCTTATACTGTAACTCTAAGAGAATTTGCGAGTATTTCCTTTGTTCATGCTCGAAACATAGGCAAGTCAGAGCCTAGAGCTTTGAAGCGTGTGTTTGTTGGATATTCTCCCCACAAATAAGTGTTACCACCCTCTGTCTAAGAAAAATCATTGTAAGTATGGACGCCCCTATTTCATCACACATCAAACTCGTCTTTAGGGGGAGAATGAGGGCGAAGAGGTGTTACTTGATAAGTGATCTAGGGAGAGAGAACAATTCAAGGGGAGAAAACTAGTTTGGTTCAGGAGGGTCAAAGTAGGTGCTTAGATAAACTAGATTTAAAGACATACTCAAACAAGATAAGACAGAAAAAGCCATCATGAACATTTTAAGTATGGGCATCACCTTTTTGGAATGTAAGCCCTATTTCACCACACATCATACTCCTCTTTAGGGGGAGAATGAGAGCAAAGAGGTGTTGCTTGATAATGTAATCTTGGGAGAGAACAATTTAGAGGGAGAAAACTAGCTTGGTTAAGGAGGATCGAAGTAGGCGCTTAGATAGAACAGATATAAAGAAATACTCAAGACAAGATAAGACAGAAAAAGCCATCATGCAGTCTATGTTATCCTCTTCCCTCAAAAACATTAGTTAGAATATAATATACCTAATGATTTAGATAAGCCTATTGCCCTTCGGAAAGGTATTAGAACATGTACCAAGCATCCAATTTCTAACTTTGTTTACTATGACTCACTATCTCCCTCTGATAGAGTCTCTGTCTTATTTGTTTCCTCTCTCTTCCACAAGATTGGAGAGAAGCAATGGAAAATGACCAATAGAAAGAAGCTATGGTTGAGGAAAGGAAGGCCCTGGAAAAAAATAATGAAAACAGAGAGTTGGTTGCAAAAGGGTATTCACAGTGAAGCATAAGCCATATGGATCCGTTGAGAGATACAAGGCGAGATTAGTGGATAGAGGTTTTACTCAAACATATGGAGTGGACTATCAAGAAACCTTTGCTCTTGTTGCTAAGATGAATACAATCAGGATTCTACTCTATTGTACAACCAACTTAGACTAGGACTTATAGCAGTTTGATGTTAAAAATGCTTTCCTTCATAGAGATCTAGAAGAGGAGTTGTATATGCAAATTCTTACCAGGATTAAAGATGAGAGGACACTAGGGAAGGTTTGTAGGCTACAAAGGGCCTTGTACAGGCTAAAGCAATCACTCAGAGCATGGTTTCAAAAGTTCAGTAGGGCCATGATTTCCTTTGGTTATCAACAGAGTAATGCAAATCATACCCTATTTATCAAGCATTGTAATGCTTCTCATTGTCTATGTTGATAACATTGTGGTAACTAGAAGTGATACAGAAGAGAAGGCTAGGCTGAAGAAACTCCTTTCTCAAGAATTCGAAATTAAGGATCTAACGAAGTTGCAATACTTCTTGGGAGTTGAAGTTGCTAGAGGAAGAGGAATCTTTATATCATAGAGAAAATATGTCCTAGACTTGGTAGAGAAACCCAATATGATGAGTTGTAAACCATCTGAATCTCCTATCGAGAACAACAACTACAAGCAAGTACAAGTACATCAGTAGACATGGGGAGATATCAGAAGTTAGTTGAAAGACTCATCTATCTCTCTCGCACCTGTCTAGGCATAGCATATGTAGATAATCTGGTGGGTCAGTATATGCACGATCCATAAGACCACACTTATAGGTTGTATTCCACATCCTGCACTATCTGAAGTCTACACCAGGAAAAGGCCTTCTGTTCACTAACAATGGTCATCTTAAGATAGAAGCATTTAAAGATGTTGATTGGGCTGGATCTCTAGAAGCTAAGAGGTCAACTACTAGTTATTGTACGCTCATAAGAGGGAACCTAGTCACTTGGAGAAGCAAGAAACATAATATAGTTGCTAGATCCAGTGTGGAAGCTGAACACAGAGTTATGGCTTAAGGTATGTGCGAACTCTTGTGGGTAAGAAAGTTGACGAATGAATTACAACTGACGGATAGAGGAAGTTCATCCCTCTACTGTAATAACAAAGTTGCCATTAGCAGCTCACAATCCTATTCAGCATAATTGAAAAAAAAACATAGAAATTGATCGACACTTCGTAAAGGAGAAACTTGTGAATGGTTCTTTACACTTATGGAGTCTAATGAACAACTGACATATTTCTTCACCAAAGGACTCTAAAATTAATAGTTTCATTGTCTTGTTTGCAAGTTGGGCATGTGTGATATCTATACACCAACTTGAGAGGGAGTGATGACTATAGTTATTATCTTAATTACTATAAGTGATTGTATTTCCTTGTATACACTTAGAATTGATAGTTGTCGTGATTTCCTCCTATAATTGAGGGATTTTATATTCCTAAATAGTCCTAGGCCTTGTGTATATAAACCATAGGGCTTCTATGTACAAATAATATCAATTCACTAATAGAAACAATTTTGGTTTCTCTGTGAGTTGTTTTCTTCAATTGTGTCCCTTGATGATAAACGACAAAGTGGTACGATTGGCATCATTTGAGGCCAAACTATTGTATTGCCATACTCCATGTCCCAAATCACTTACAAGGAGATTGTTTGCGTCCAAATGATGATTTCTTCAAGTGACAACCAGGCTCTCTCTGAGCAACAAACCCAAGTGGTTGATCCATGTAAACTCCCCCTAAATGTCTCTATAAAGGAAGGAATTCTCGATGTCTAGTTGATGTAAGGCCTAATTAAACGGAGGAGCAAGAGACATTGCAATATGGATTGATGTTATCTTTGTCACAAGAGAAAAGGTGTCCTTATAGTACAACCCAAATATTTGAGTGTAGCCCTTTACAATGTTGCGTGCCTCAAGGTTATCAATAGTACCATCCAAGCAAACACTAATTATAAAGACCCATCAATAGCCAACATAGAATTTACTAGGGGATAAAGGCATAAGTTTTCAAGTCCCTCTCTAACTCAGAGCAGACATCTCATTAAACATAACAATACACATCAAGAATGACCCAATGCCTCAACTACTATCTTGGAATTGGAACAAAAGACAAGGTGGAAACAAATGCAGTATAACGAAGAAATAAGGATGACAAGATACAAAATTAGAGATGTGATTAATGTACAAGAATAGGTTGCCTTATGAAGGGCAATGAGCATATCAAGATTGGATGGTGGCATGTCTAAAGGAACAAGTAGACTAATGATAATTAAAAGAGCAACAACAAAAGAAGCCATCGATGGAATAACACCTAGTACATACACTCTTGAGGAGGGTAGATTCCAATCTGCTACAACATGAAGTTGTCTAGTGTACACCTTAAAATTCATGTAGGGTGCAAAATACATAGAAAAGGCCAGAGGTGCAACAAAGCTAGGTGGGAGTAAAGAAGTATTAAAAGGGCGAAGTGATAAGTCGATATTCTTGATATGTTTTAGCTCTATTTTGTCATTGTTTTTGTATTGAATGATGTTAAACTGCCTTTAGTTTTTGTGAATTTGGTACTGCTGCTTTGTTTTCGGTGATTGCAAATTTTTTGAAAGAAAAATGAAGATAACCAAAGGTATACACCGTCTACCCGTGTAAAGATACACAGCCCGTGTAAAGTTTGCCAATAAGAGGGAGATTTCAGTGAAGATCAGAGGAGTACACGGTCAGGCCGTGTAAATTAACACTGACTGTGTCTTCCAATAGTGAAAAAGCAGCCAGACCAGAGAAGCACACGGTCTGCCCGTGTATTGTCACACGACCCGTGTACGATAGATCTGACGATTTTTCTAGTGGTTAAAAGGCAATTTAATGCATTTTTTGGGGGACAAGAAAATTATGGGTCGAGTTTGAGGAGAAAACAAAAGAAGAAAGGAGAAAGAATGGAGAAATCGTAAGGGGAGACTTGAATCTTGAGATGGGTCGAGTTTGAGGAGAAAACAAAAGAAGAAAAGGAGAAAGAACGGAGAAATCGTAAGGGGAAACTTGAAGATTGAGAAATCAAGATTCAAGAATCCACTAGAGTTCTTTCTCCTCCTCTTTTACTTATTATTTGTCTCGGATGTTCATGTTTATGATTTTACTCTTTAGTTAAATTCAGTCATGACTCTGTAAATTTTCTTATTCTAGGATGTTTGTTTCAACTTGGGAAATATGCATTAAACCTTATGCCTTTACTTCTAATTTCAATGTTGTCTTGATTTTAGTATAGAATTTTGATCTAATGTTGATTTGATCTATCTAATCTAGGGTTTCTTATTGAATGTTGATAGATGTTACACTAAGTACTGAAAAGTGATGTTTAATGTCTGAACTACTAGATTAGACTTAATTGAAAGAATATCTAGAAATAGGAATCTTCATTAAGAGTATTTGAGATTAACCATTGTGTTCATTGGGTTGGATTTGATTTTAGTCTAGGAAACTAGTTTAAAAATTGGAATCAACACGTCAATTACTTCGAAAGAATTAATTGATAAGAGTGGGTTAATGTATTAGATCAATATTTTATTTCATAAGGATGGCATGATTTCTTTGTTGGAATAAATTCCTAGAATATTAGGTTAAATTATGTTAATCGTGTACTGATATTTCCTTTACAAATGAATTTTCATATTCAATTGCTTAGCAAATTTAGAAGGTATAAATTTAGTACTCTGACCTAGTCCTTGTGGATCAACACTTGATTGCTTCAACTAAACCCTATACTTGCGGAGCCTATCAATAAGCGATACAAGGAGGGGACATATGGGCAAAGACATAATAGAAGAGTAATATAGAATGCTCAAAGTAGGTAACATCTATAGAAGTAAAGCACCAACGCAAACTGATAGAATAACATAAATAGGTTTTTCAAGATCTAGAGGGTGAGCTTTAAAGCAACACGTAAAGTTGCTCCTTTTTGACTATAAGGTCACAGGTTCAAGTCACATAAATACTCTTTATAAAAATACAAAAGTAAAGTTGTGTACATTATGACTCTCCCCAGACCCCTACAAAGCAGGAAGTCTTGTGTACTGGGTACTTTGACTTTGACTTTTAGGCTTTTCAAGATCTAATGTAACCAAGGAAGATAAATTTCTTAGACTTTTTGCATGATCTTGGTATAGTACCAAAAAGATTAAAGCAGCACATACATCAAAATTCAAGTGGAGGGGTATCAAAAGATAACATTGCATGAGTATGCCCTTGTAGGATTATGAAATGCATGTGATTAAGTATAGAAAAGTAAGAATGGCGTTATCCTAGAGAAGAGAGGGATTATTACACTCAACTTCATTTTGTTGGGGTGTAAGGATAAGAAATTTGATGTAAAATTCCATAAGAAAATAAAAAGGATAAAAAAAACCAACACTTTTTTTGGAAGTTTCAAAACACCAAATTTTATCATGCATTATCATTAAGCAAGATCTTCAGGGAATTGAGATTTATTTCATTATAGAACTTCTGAAATACAAGAAATAAATTAGCTTAAGTCTTCAACAAAAAAGTTAAGTAAGATGAGAATAAATATAGATAAAGGTGATAATGTTTTAAATTGAAATGAGAAGTAACTGAATTGGGACTTAAGTACTAGAATGAACAATAGATAAAGAGAGACTCTTTTATCATTAGGAGGAAAGGGAACTCCTATAATGCTTTCCTAACTAATACGATTCACATTCTATTGATGATAATTTAGACAGATTGAGAACCAATTTTTTGAGAGTAGGTAACAATGCTCAACCCTAATTCACTACTAATGATTTTCTTATACAGATATTATAAAGTATGTAAAAGACTAAAATAAGCCTTCATAATCAACACTCTCAAATGTTGTGTTAAAGGTTAATGTAGGATTTGGTTATTGATTCTTCCTACTTGAAATCATCCAGTAACTCAACATGTATCTTAGTATTGTTAGACCTCCCTTTTTAACCTATTTTGGAAGCGAAGAATTTAAGAGTTCATTTTAGAGGGAACTTTTCCAATCTCAAAATTTTATTTAAAAATTTATAATAAATCTATATAGATAAGACCATAAGGATATCTAATGAGATGTTGATTAACATGGGTATACAATTCATAATATAAACAACACAACTCAAAGGAGAAACTATATTGTTGAAAAGATCATAATGAAGAGAATACAATGCTTTTTGACCTAGCCAAATTTACAACTTTGAGTGACTCAGGTTCAAAAATCTATTGGTTGTCACCCTTAAACAATCACATAGATATGCAATGTTTTAGGACACTTAACCACTTCCAATCGACAACTTTCAATTATATTACATCACAGTCTGTGCCAAATTACATTTGATTTTACTATGTTATTTTAACAAACTTGCAATATGATTATGTCCACAAATTCCAAATAAGGTGTTGATTCTATTTGATATGAATGTAGATTTACCATATTATAATCCCTTAAATCTAGGGATTATAATTTCCTCAACGTGAATATAAATATTGTACAATCCTCTTGATAAAATACAGAAAAACATATTTTCAAGATTTAATTTGGTATCAGAGCCATTTAAGGTTCTTGTTATGGTAGTTTAGGGTTTCAGCCACTGCTATGAGCGCTAACCCATCTTGTTTCGGTCTTTTGGTGTCTAAAGCAACACCACCATTAGGTTCAGAGAGTGCATTGGCCAGCCACCGAAGCGCCGCCATCATACAACCTCCCCACGCGCCACTACTTTGTCTTTGTGTCTCCGGCGCGTAAGGGCCACGCGCTGCTTCTAGGCTATTGTCGACAACGCTGCTGTCACCATTGTGTTCATCGACACCTCCTCTTTCTATTTTGACCCTTTTTGGTTCTAAGGCTCATTGTTGTGATGTCGCCTCTTAGAGTTATTTCTCCGTTGAGTACTGTTCATTTGTTTTTTTCTAACTTCACTGCTGTTTTTCTTGTTTCTCTGTCTTCTCAATGGTTGAATCTGCCAAAGTTAAGCTTCCAATGAAGAATTGGGTCTCCTTTGTCTTTTTTGTGTCTCCTACCATTACGTCGGAGAAGTTGAATGGAAAGAATTATTTAGATTGGTGTAATGTTGTAGAAATTTGGTTTTTGGGCCAAGGATTATTCGATCACCTCTCTAAAAAGGTTTATGACATTGCTGCATCAAAGAACAAAGAGTAGGAAAGGGCTAACTATCAATTTGTATCCTTGTTATGGCAATCCATTGAGACTAGATTAATGGTCCACTTCCACCCTTACAAAACATTTTATGATATTTGGAAGAAGGTAAAAACTATCTATGCTAATGACATACAAAGGCTTTATGAGATGGCTCGTAGTTTATCATTACTTCAAGTGATAGACACTGACCTGCTTGCTTATTTGAACAAGGCACAATCTCTTTGTGATGAAATCAAACAAATGATGATGCGTGATGATGCACAAAAGATGTCAACAAAGCTAGATAATATGCTTATGGTGTTTATTCTCCACGGTCTTCATAAAGACTATGAATCCGTTTGGAATCAAACCCTGACAAATCTTAATATTCCTATAGTGGAGGAACTCATTGATCATTTAATTCAAGTTCCCTAGCCGAGGAAGTCAACGCCGAGGTCGTGGTCGTAAAGGTGGTGGTCGTGGTAGAGCTGGTAGACGCAACTTCGATTGTTCCTATTGTGACCAAGATGGACACACTCAGGATCGTTGTTAATCCTTACATGGATTTCCAAACAAAACAGTCAATGTTGCTCAGTCTCTGGTAAAGGTTGAACAAAAGATTGAGTCTACGGAAGATCGTCGTCTTTCTGCCAATTAATATAAGGAATTCCTTCAGTTTAAGGCAACTCAATAGGCCTCTTCTTTGGCCACTGTATCGCATATGGGTGTTTCTACCATTTGCCTCTCCCATTCTGTTGGATCTTGGATTTTAGACTCTGGTGCTTCTGATCAAAATGGTAATCCCTCTCGTTTCACTAAACTGTTACTACCTATAACACCCCGCAGTGTTACTCTTCCTGATGGATCTAAGAAACAAGCCACTGGCATCGAACAAGCTTCACCTATTCCAACTTTACCTTTAAATTCTGTTTTATTCATACCTAGCTGTCCCTTTAATTTAATCTCTATCAATCAACTTATTCGCACTCTAAATTGTTCCATAACCTTCAATTTTGATTCCTTTCCTATACATAATCAGAGTATAGGACAGACGATTAGATTGCATCTGAATCACGAGGTCTCTACTACCTACAACCTCATTCATCTACCATATGTATTGTTTCAGAGTATCCTGATCTTCTTCATCGTCGTCTAAGGAGAAAAATTAAAGCAAATGGCTCCGAAGCTTTCTTGTTTGAAGTCCTTGATTTGTGAGTCATGTCAACTAGGAAAACATGTCAAGGTTTCCTTTCCAAGTAGTGTCAACAGTCAAACTATCTCCTTTTGATCTTGTTCATTATGATGTTTGGGGTCCTAGTTGTGTTACATCTATTTTAGGATATAGGTATTATGTTACTTTCATTGATGACTTTTCAAGATGTACTTGCTTTTTTTAATGCAAGATCGTTTTGAGTTATTTGATGCCTTCAAGACTTTTTGTTCAGAAATCAAGAACCAATTTGGAAAGACAATTCGGGTTTTGCTCAGTGATAATGCCAAAGAATATTTTTCTACTTCATTCACGCCATTTTTGGCATCTCATGGCAGTCCTCATACACCCCAACAAAATGGAGTGGCTGAACGTAAACATCATCATCTTATTGATATAGCTCGCACTCTATTAATAAATGTTAAAGTGCCTTTAAAATTTTGGAGTGATGCGGTACTTACCACATGTTACTTAATCAATCGCATGCCATCTACCATTGTGGATAATAAGGTTCCTCATACTATCTTGTTTCCTAGGGATCCTCTTTATGTTGTCCCCCCCACATCTGTTTGGTTCTACCTGCTTTGTTCATAATCTGTCTCCTAGATGTGACAAGTTGTCTGCTCGTGCTATTAAGTGTATCTTTCTTGGGTATTCTCGAGTTCAGAATGGGTATCGGTGTTTTTCCCCCCACTACAAACCGTTTCTATATGACTGCAGATGTTACCTTCTTTGAGGATACACCATTCTTCGCATCATCAACTACATCTGACCGACTTCAAAGGTATTACCTGTGCCTCTTCTTGACACATCTTTGGATCCGCAATTATAGGCTGATCCTTCCTCACGTCAATTTGGTATTTCTTATGAGCGACGACGACCAAACACATTAGAGCTTCCTCTTTCAGTTGATACTCGTGATTCAGTTCCAACCCCAATCTCTTCTCCTACTGCAGTCCTGCTTGATACTTCTGATGACCAACCTATTCCACTTCGTAAAGGTACACGCTCTAATTGTAATCCTCATCCCATTTATGACTTTCTAAGTTACCAACGATTATCTACTTCACATTGTGCCTTTGTTTCTACTTTATCATCTATTACCATTCCTAAGATTGTTCAGGAAGCACTATCCCATCCCAAATGGAGATAGGCTATGATTGATGAGATGACCGCCTTGGTGTCCAATCACACATGGACACTAGTTTCACTTCCACCTGGCAAATCTATAGTCAAATGCTGATGGGTTTTTACTGTTAAAGTTGGTCCTAATGGATAGGTCGACCGATTGAATGCCCGCCTATTCGCAAAAGGATAGACTCAAATCTATGGTTTGAATTACGGTGATACCTTCTCTCCTGTTGCTAAGATGGCATCTATTCGTTTGTTCTTATCTATGGCTACCATCAAACATTGGCCCTTGTATCAACTTGATATTAAGAATGCCTTCTTACATGGTGATTTGGAGTAGGAGATTTATATGGAGCAACCACCTGGGTTTGTTGCTCAAGGGAGTTAGGTCGGGTCTGCAAGATAAAGAAATCCTTATATGGTTTAAAACATTCACCTCGAGTATGGTTTGGGAAGTTTAGCAAATTCATCCAACAATTTGCATGACTCATTGTGAGGAAGATCATTTTGTATTTTTTAAATGCTCATCATCGGGTACCTTTATTTATCTTGAGGTGTGTGTGGATGATATTGTCATTACAAGTGATGATCAACAAGGCATTAAAGAATTGAAGTGATATTTGTTCAAGCATTTTCAAACTAAAGACCTTGGTCAGTTACAATACTTTCTTGGGATTGAAGTGGCCCAATTACAGACAGGTATTGCTATCTCTCAAAGCAAGTATGCTCTTGATATTCTGGAAGAAACTGGAACGCTTGATTGTAAACCTGTTGACAAACCTATGGACCCAAATGTGAAGCTGCTACCTAATCAAGGGGAGCCCTATTCTGATCCAGCCAAGTATACAAGTTTAATGGGAAAGTTGAACTCTCTCACTATTAATAGACCTAACATTGCTTTTCCTGTTAATGTTGTGAACCAATTTCTTAACTCACCATATCAGAATCATTGGAATGCAATCGTTCGGATCCTAAGGTACATCAAAGGATCACCTCGTAAGGGGCTTGTTTATGTGGATAGGCGTCATACAAAGATCATTGGATATCTGGATGCAAATTGGGCAGTGATGTTGGTGATAGGAGGTCCACTTTTAGTTATTGTGTTCTTATTAGAGGAAACCTAATTTCGTGGAAGATCAAGAAGCAGACTATTGTTGCAAGGTCTAGCACGAAAGTAGAGTATCGTGTTATGGCTAATGCTACTTGTGAACTTTTGTGGTTAAAGCACTTGCTCCAAGAGTTGCAATTTTGTGAGATTGGTCCTATGGAGCTTGCTTGCGATAATTAATCAGCTATGTATCTCTCATCAAGTCCAATCTTTCATGAGAGGACCAAGCATATAGAAGTTGATTTTCACTTCATCTGAGAGAAAATCCTCTCAGGCATCATTAAGACTTCTTATGTGAACTCTAGGGATCAACTAGCAGACATGTTGACTATAAGTCCTTACGGGGTCCTAGGATAATATATATATGTAACAAGCTAGATGCATCAGATATATACGCTCCAGCTTGAGGGGGAGTGCTGATTCTGTTTGATATGAATGTAGATTTACCATATTATAACCCCTTAAATCTAGGGATTGTAATTTCCTCAAATTGTATATAAATATTGTACAATCCTCTTGATAAAATACAGGAAAACATATTTTCAAGACTTAATTTAAGGAATCTTCGCTCTTCCCTACCTCCATCCACTATTCCAAAATCAAAGGGAAGCTGACTAAACCGTTAACTTTTAAAAGGAACATTATCAATGCATAACACATCATATGATTTTCTTTTTTTTTTTTGTTGGGAATTGAATTGACTAAAACATTTCTTGTGATGCAAAAGAATTTAAAGTCTAAATGAAATAAAAGAGGACAAATTAGTCAATGACAAGCTTTAATTTAAGTGAGAAAAGGTTGGAAATTAAGTTGATACCAAAAATAACAAGGACTGAAATTTAGATTATGTTAGTATTCCTCATTAGATAGAAAGTAATCACATGTCAAATATATTATTCTAGTTTAGATATGTTATCCTAGTTGTTTAGGACTTGCAAAATATTTTTTGTAATAGAATTTAAATGTGTCAAATCTTTGCCTATTAGACTTAAGATTCTAAGAACTTCTCTATAGAGACGTGTGTACTCAACCCTTCAATAACAACCTATCCTGAATTTTTTCTACAAATTTGAATTTTCAAATAAAAGTAGTGATTCATTTTTCTAAGAATAATTCTTAGACCATAGGGGTGATCCCTAGATTCCTATTCTCCATTGTTTGTGCTCCTTACTAAATTCCAGCAATTCTAACCTAAAATCCTAGCTAATTTAATACTTTTATAAATGATCAATCTTGTTTTGCTTGGTTATTTTGTTAAAGAATCAAGCTAATTTATTTATTATATTTCAAAATTTTCCAATGAAATAAGAACTCAATTTGATTGTCTTCCTGATGATCTTGCATGGTAACAATTCTTGTGAATATCTTTTACCGAGTTTCAATCTTTTATTTTTCCTACTTATGGTATTTTTGCATCAAACTTCTTGCCCTTACGCTCCTCTACAAAATGGAGTTATTAGCATAAATAATGTCATTTACTTTCGAAAACATGTACTACTTCACATGTGTCAATATATGCATAGGAAATAATTAGTTAGAGTATTTTATGGGATATGATAATTAGTTAGTTGTATATTTATGTATATCCTAGAATTAGTTGTATGATTGGGTATATCCCTAATTTTTAGGATATATTCTAGGAATCTTTCCTGTATATATCTGCCTTGTAACCTATTCAAGCACAACGCCATAATAGAATTATTATGCTTTACACCATGCACGTCCCTTCTCTTTATTAAGATAATGACATCCTTCCATTCATATATTTGATCAACATATATCTTTTATACTCTTACAAGGTCATATCCCTTGCACTATGTTATATCTTAATACCCCTCCACACCATTTTAGTCTACATCAAATTGGTTGTGTGTGCTACATTCATTTATGGTCCAAGTTCTACCAAACTTTCTCTAAAAGTCGAAAAACGTGTCTTCCTTAATTACTCAAGACTTCAAAAAGGTCATTTTCTATTTGTAGATGTTGCCTTCTTTGAGTATATTCGATATTATTCTTCCTCTACCGAAATCTCTTGTTCGGTTACCTATCCCCTCCCTTTCAATCCTCTTATCACTCTTAAGGTCCCTCTTAGCTTTTTTGAAGCTCTAGCCTCCAATGAATAGGTAATTACTCCCTTCAAATGGGGCCCTGACAAGTAAAGTACAATTTTGGTTTCCTCTAATGGTACTCCAACTACGAGTCCACTCATCCCTTCAGATCCTCCACTGTGTGACTTTGAAACACGTCAATTTTGAATCTTATCAATCTTTAATTTGCATTTAATCACTCCTCATCTCCTACCTATATTGTGTCTATTCCCACCTTGTCTTCTATTTATATTCTTAAAATAGTGATTGAGGTTTTAGCTCTAACAGGACTTGGGAGCTTTTACCCTCAAGCATTGGTTGTTGTGCGTTTTCACTAAATCGACCCACCATATTGTTGCAAAAAGCTACACTCAAATTTTTTGTTTGCATTATGAGGATACCTTCTCACTAGTGGAAAAAATTACTTGTACTCTCCTGCTATCTGCATTGTTGCCCACTTTAGTTGGCTCCTATACCACTTAGACATCAAAAAGAGTTGACAGTGATCTTTAGGGCAAAGTCTATATGGAACAACCTCCCAAATTTGTTGCTCTAAGGAAGTTTGCTTATGTATGTTGCATGACAAATCCATATATGGCCTTAAACAATCTTCTAATGCCTAAGTTAGGAGACTTGAGTACAATAATACAAAACTTTGTCCTAAGCATCGATCAGACCACTCAATCTTCTACCATCATAAAACACAAACTCATCATTAAAGTTGTCTATGTAGTTGAAATAATACTTAACAGAGGTGATTTAGAAGGCATTCATTAAGTGAAAGATCAACCTAGAAGAAGTAGGACAAATAGAATAAGTATTAACTTATAACTAAAACTCACAAAATTAGGAAATATGGCTGATACTTTAAAATATCAAGTTTCAGATCTACATTTCAATTAGGAACGAATTTCAGATTTGGTATAGTTGAGTTTTTAGGGTTTGTTTGCTAGAAATTTAGGCAAAGATTTTAAGGTTGAATATGATGGCAATTTAGGTTTGATATTGCAAAAATTTTGAGTTTTAGTTGCTGAAACTTTAGGTTAGAATTGATGGATTTCAGGGAGGAACAAAAACAATGAAGGGTAGGAAATTGGGAATCATTCCTAAGATCTAAGAATCACTTTTAGAAGAAAGCCTCAGACCTTCTAATTAAAAACTCAAAGTTGTAGAAAAAAATTCATGATATGTTGTTATTGAAGGATTAACTATATACATATTCATAGAAGAGTTCTTAGAGCCCCTATTCTAGTAGAGTAAGTGTCCCTAACAAATTCAAATCCTATTATAATAAAAATTTTACAAGTTCCAAGTAGCTAGGATTATATATCTAAACTAGAATAATATATTTAACTTACTACTACTTCCAATATAATAAGGAATACTAATATAATCTAAATTTCAGCCCTTGTCTTTGTTGTCAACTCAATTCCAACCTTCATCCCACCAAATTCTATTTTGTGGTTGACTAATTTTTCCTCTATTATTTCTTCTATAGACTTTAAGCTCTTTTACATCACTAGAACAACAATTTCAAATGAAGGGCCTTGTTCTTTTGAAGTACTTTGTGGACATTGTGGTAGCATGGTCTAAGCAAAACATTTACCTCTCATAAAGAAAATATACTCTAGATCTTTTATAAGAGACTAGATTATTAGACACTAAGCTAATAGACAGCCATATAGATCCCACCGTAAAATTTGTAGTTAATCAAGGTGAGCCTTTATCTAACCTAGCAAGCTATTGGGAATTAGTAGGGCATCTTTGGTAACTCATAGTCACAAAACCAAATATCGCATTTCTTGTAAGTGTGGTAATCCTTATGTTGAACATTGGAAAACAACATTTTGCACTCTACAGTTTGTGAAACAGGCTCCTAGACACACTTTTTGTATATAACTATAGGCATCTTAATATATTAGACTATGCAGATGCAAATTTATGTCACCGTTAGATATATGTTTCATGTCAAGTTATATTACATATTTGTAGGAAGAAATTTGATACCGAGATAAAGTAGAAGCACAAAGTGGTAGCACATTATAGTGAAAAAGTTTGAGTATAGAATTTTGTTAGGAGTCTCTTGTGAATTGTTATGACTAAGCCTTCTCCTTGAAGAAACTAAAATTTCTTTCAAGACCTACTTTACCAAAACCTATGAAGCTAATATGAGACAATCAAGTAGCATTACATATAACATCAAATCCAATTTATCACAAGAGACAAAGCACATAGAGGTGGATTATCACTTCATTGAGAGGATAATTTTCAAGGAGCTAATCACAAAGTTTATAATCCCAACATGTTAGTTAGCTAATCACTTTACCAAATTCTAATGAAGTTTGAGAATTTCGTATGTTTTTTCTAAGATATACATCAATAATATATATGCAAAAACATTAGGAGTATTTATAGTAAGTGTCTTTTAGTCAATCTTATAATTATGCAATACTTATATATAACAATATACCAATGGAGAATTAGGGTACATAACCCATTCACCCACTTTTTACAACTGTCACGAGAAAAACTAGAATCACTGTTTCATGTTGGGTTGTATACTAACAGGAAATAAAATCATTTATGCCTACTCCATTACCTGTTTAGATGAAACTTCATATTCATCTTCCCAACTGCTTCGGGCCTTTTCTAGAGATGACAATTTCCGGTATTTGTTTTTCAACTCTGCCTGTGGCATTTCCCTGATGAAACATAGAAGGGGTTAAGCATAAACAATAGGTCACACAAATCCTAACTAACCATCACCAATTTCCTACCTTACTGACTCCCCAACCGCAGGTCTTACAATCTTAAACATTCCAGAAGCAGCACTGGGACAAAAATCATTTTTGAGAAGTTTAAAACACCAAATTTTAAATATGAATTTGAAGTGCATAAACATAATAGTATGCAAATGGAGATGATACAATTCGTTCAAAGATGTCAGCACTAAAAGATTACTTATCTAACCTAACAACTATAAAAAAATTGTCACCAAAGCCTTTTATATTATGAATCTTCATTTGCAAGACCAATTAAAGTGATATAACATACCAAATTTATGTGAAATTCTAGATCATTTGCTCACAAACTATATCGTTTGCTAAGCTACAGCAACCTACCAAAGTAACAAACCTGTTTCACACATTAAGGAAAGCTCATGGAATGCTTTTAAGCTGTGTGCATCCTCACATTGATTCAGCATATATAAAATGTTTCTCATGGCAGTGAAAAAGAGATGCACACCCCAAAAGACGATTAAATTCACTGTTCAAAGAAGACAATATGCTCATGAACCACCAACTTGAATCAAAAAGTAGTTTTCAGCACGTTGTTGCATATGTTTAGTTCAAATGGTTTAATTCTGCCGATAATTAATAGTCAATAACTATTGACTGATGATTATTAGCTGGAAAGTCATCATATGATTAGTAAGACCAACTAATCATTGCTTGGAATTCATATATACAAAAAAATATAAATCTTACACATGCATTTACAACTATCTCCTGAACAAGAAAATCAATTCATTCCAATATTAAACAACAAATAACAGAAAATTATAACAATTTCAATTATTTATTCTGGACATGATTGTTGCTTCAGGTTTGATTGTACTAAATTGCTTATTAAATGGACTTGTTAAGGCTTCATGCTTCTCTTGTAACTCCTTTTGGAGCTTTTCCATCAATGTTATTTATTTAATTTCGATAAAAAATTTCAATGATTAGTTATATTCATCTTGAAAGTTTTAGGAATGCAAATTTTCAAAAGCTTACGTTAGCAATGTGACAACTTAACTTTTAGTAACAATTACTAATATAAATATAACAAAAACAATTCAAAAACTTACGTTAGCAATGTGACTACTTAACTTTTAGTAACAATTACTAATATAAATATTTAAAAAAAACAGTTTTAGAATTGTCGTAAGGAGCAAAAACAGTATCTCCACGTCCATCGTGGTTCAACTTTTGGTGTGAGCATAAGATGAGGAGTTTTTACGACAAAATTGCATGCAACTTACCAAAGTAACTAAAATAAGAAAGATAAAAAATCAAGTAAAATTTAATAATCACGAATAAATATTTTACGTTAAGTTAGAATAAAATTAATTACTCAAATAATTAATAAATTTATTTATCTTCAACAACTGCTTACAATATTTATTATTATTATTAAAAAAAGTAAAACTACATCAATATTAACAATAAAAAATTTATTTCTTAGAAAAGGAAAACAAAAACCAAAATCATGAAACACATAATAAAATTCAAAACTAAAAGAACAAATGTTAAACCAAATGATCCCTAACAAATGTTAAACCAAATGATCCCTAATTTAACTACCAATTCATAATGCCACATCATGCTTTTGCTTTTAAATGCAAACAAGACCTCAACCTTAAGAGTTTATACAAATAGGTTTGCATCCTTAGGCCATCATTCAATAAAGCTTACAATGGTCAACAGTGATTACATATGAACAAATAAAAGTAAACAATATGTTGACGACTTGAACTAGAATTATGAAATGAAAACTTCAAAGCTAAAATGATTTTTAATGGACTTCATGATTGTAGGATAGATAGAGAACATACCAACAATACTTCATAATAGCATATAAGCTGTGATTTTAGGGTGATGGAATTTAAAATTGCGAGAAAAAGATAGGCGTAGGTATCACTTCTAAGATTTGTTAGGAGAACTAGGAACCTTTCCTAGGGTTTGAAGCAAACAAATTATTAGTAGCAGACCAATTACTGCTGAATGAGAAGCAATAGATTCATGACACCTTTTAATATCTGATAGGGCACTTTTACATGTCAAATTGTTGTAATGGAGAATCAAAATCCTGGATAGATTGGTCCTTCGAAGTCACTTCCAAAATGTTAAACATCTGGAAATTTTAATAATCACTTTTAGAAGTAAAGCATCAAAGTTTTCCAAATTGGAATTTATGAATTCTGCCTATAACTCTCTAACTCTATTTTTAAACGAAATGCACAATCCATATATAGATAGAATTTCCTATTAATGATATCAAAGTAAGGAATCAACTCTATTTTCCCTAATAGCTATTGAATCCTACCTTAAAGGAGAAAACCTTAAAATAAGCTTAGGCGTCGTTTCATTTCCCTTCTGTTTTGTTGTTGCAACTTTTAGTTTTCGTTTTTCATATTTTGGTTGTCTTTTCTTTCAAACAAAAATAAAAAACTTGTTTAGTTGTTAATTTCAATGTATTTACACTTTTATTATTAATAATAACTAAACATTAAGTAATATATAAATTAAATAGACAATTTTATTTACTAATAAATAATTAAATTAGTGAAATTTTATTTCCAAGCTAATTAAAAACTAAATTTATTATTTAGAATTAAAATTTTGATAGTTAAAAAATTAGTTCATAAATAAATATTTAAAAATTTTAAGTATTCTTAAAACAAATTATATTATTCATAATTCTCATTAGTAATTAATATTAAATAAACAATATAATAATAAAATAAAAATGAAAAGAAAACAAAAAAATCAATACTAGTTTTATGATTTTCATAAGTTATAAAAATATAGAGAAATAGAAATCAAAAACTTAAACAAACAGATTTATTTTATTGAATTTGAAACAAAAATATAAAACTAAAAACAACCTAACAAGGTAAACAACCAGAGATGGCAGAAACTGCCTGGCCTGGCTCTGCCTAAAGTCAACCGACATGGCCTAATTTGATCAAGCTCAAGTTGAGCTCAGGCCTGGGGGGTGAGTAGCCCGGTGGACTCCAATTTGATCGACTATGAATTGGGCTAGAGCGTAGGTTGCGAATTAGGGGATAGGGCCCAACTCGGCCCAGTACTATCCCCAAAACAACCCACTAAAGAAAATAAATTAAAGCATAATATAAAGAAATAACTGAGGAGAAATTTTCATATTTATAATTTGTTCCTTTTCTATTTAATTAGGCTAAACAAGGATTTCCTATTTAGGTTTGATTTCCATTTTAACAAGATATTACTTCATCATTCCAATTAACAATAAAATCCTTCTAGGACTTAGGTTTTCCTATTTTGGGTATGGCTTTTAGTAACACTTCAACAAATAAGAGCTTTGCTTGAGAAATATACAACCTTTGAATTCAAGTTTACTATTAAGGAGATTTTGTCATAAACCCTAATTGTTCCAACCACAATCTACCCGAATTCTAGCTTACTTTATTGAATTTTCTGCCCTAACCTATTTTCCCTACATCAAAAACACCCAAAACAGTTCATTACGCTATATACAAGCTGTATAGATGATCACTTTACAAGAATAATGCACACCTAACAACAAAACTGACCCTACTTTTTAGCATTTTAACATTTGAGCATATTGAAGTGCTTCTTACATTTATGAGAGCACGATTTTAAAAAATCACTATGCTCACTTCTCTGCTAAGTATTAACATTCATCATAACAAAATAGAATACTTACTAGTTCTTCAATTTGAAACAATTAATGCAAATTATAATTCAAGTTAATTTGTTTTCGTAACTAAATAACTATAATATCAACATATTTATCAAGGTTGACCAAGAATGAAAATACTATAAAGAATGCGTTATCAATTTCAATTATAAACTTTAAATAAAAATTTAGCACACTACATTGTATCTCTAAATTGTTTTCATTTTGAATTTTGTTGGAAAGTTTGTTTTCATTTTGAATTTTGTTGGAAAGTTTGAAATGATCTGTATTACTAAATTATAAGGATCCATATTTCACTATTTTAGGAAGTAAAATATTCCACTCAAATTCTTTATAATAATTTCAGCGGATACTCACAGTTGTATATCCATTTGGATCTTCGAGTTATTACAAATTTAGCACACTTCATTGTATCTCTAAATTGTTTTCATTTTGAATTTTGATAGAATGTTTGAAATAATCTAAATTACTAAATTATAAGGATCCACATTTCACTACTTTAGGAAATAAAATATTCCATTTAAAATCTTAAGAATATAATAATTTCAGAGGATACTCATAGTCGTATATACACACTAATAGAAATAGTTAATTGGATCTCCGAGTTATTCCAATTCACTAGACTTGTACCTTCTTATATGGTATCATAGCTCAAAAAACCTAGCCAACAAAAACTATGAAAGCAACCAATTCTAGCCCAACCATTACAAATTCTTCAGCCACTTAAGTTTGGATCCAAACAGGACAAGGTAATCATACTCTATTTACAGATCATGTAGCAAATGACAAATGCTTCATATTGATCGAGTATTTGCATGACATCATAATTATAGGTGATGATACTTGAAATTTTAAGAGACTTAACCATTTGTTGATATCTACATTTGAAGTTAAGAATCTAGGCACACTGAAACATTTTTTGGGTATGAAAATTACCATAAGCAAATAAGGCATTCTTATCTCTCAAAGAAAGTATGTCCTAGATCTCTTAGAAGAAACCAGGATGCTTGGTTGTAGTCCTATTACCACACATTTAAAGAAAGAGAATGGAAATGTAAGGAAATTGAAAAGGATACAACAAGGGAGGACACCAAAGGTCGGTCAAGAGACTTATCTACCCTTCAATTACTCGTTCAGATACTGCTTTCTTTAGTGTTAATGAGTTAATTCAGGCATTCACCTACAAAACAACATTTGGATGTAGTATTTCATATCACGAGGTATTTAAGGGGAACACCTGGGAAGGGACTAATATTTTGTAAAATTAACTTGCAGAAGAAAATTGTTTTTTTTTAATATTAGGATTTGGCTAGTTCAATGGACAAGTAAACATCAGGATATTGTACCAAGTTATGGGGCAATTTGGTTACATGGAGAGGAAGCAATATGTGGCTGCACATAGTAGTGAAAAGGCAAAATTGAAAGCAATTTCCCAAGGAATATGTGAGCTAATCTAGTTAGAGAGGTTGATGGAGGACCTACAAGTGGCAGTTACCTTCCAAACAATATTGTATATTGATAAGTATTATTAATAATTCATAAGACATGATTGCATGAAACATGTAAGGATTCACCGAAGTTTCATAAAAAGGGAGATCAGAAATGGAAGAATAAAGCTCACTTATTTTCCTTTAAGTTAAGGAGCATATGCATTCACTGAGGCAATGCTAAGACTGGGATTTGAATCACTGATTGGCATTGGCAAGCTGGTAATGGTAGGCATCTAATCACCAATTTAAAGGGGTGATAGAAGTTTTAAATAATCTGAATGCCTAAATTATAGAGATCCATATTTAACTATTTTAGGAAGTAAAATATTTAATTTATAGTTTTACGAATATAATAATTTCAAAGGATCTCAGAAGATACTCATAGTTGTGTGCATATATATATATATATATATACACACCTATAGAAATAATGAATTGTAAGTACGAGTTATTCCTATTATCTAGACTTATTAAAAATCTAATTTCTTTTTTTAAATATAAAAACCTCAATAACCACATACCAAACAATTCAAAATTGATTACCGTGTAATCGACCAAAGAAATTAGGAAAAGAAAATAACTAGCTTGTAACACATCAGTATACAACTAGAATGAAAAATATGATTGATTTATTGAGCACAGGCAAAATAGTAATTGTACCTCTCAAATGCTAGAATGAAGTGATGTCTTCCCAACCATTCTCTTTTAGATTCATAAAATCCTTCATCAGAAGAACCAAACCCATCCTTTCGCTTCTCATCGAGTATAGTACTAGCAGACTAAAATCACAGAAAGTTTACAATTATTACAATTTGTTGTCAAAGGTGTAAGGCACCATGCAATAAAGGAATACACATGCCCACAAACAATTTCAAGCAAACAAATATGAAGAGTGTACCTCCCACGTGACCCCACGATCGAGAGTGAAAGTAAACAAAATTGTTGATGCTCCAGACATTTGATCAACATGAACAATCTACATAGTTGAAATTTTCAAATGTAAGTGTAAATCCAAATCCAGTGAGAGAATGGCACAAAAAATCTACCTTTGGTGCTCCTTGTAATTCTATAATGTTAGCTTTCATATCAACTATTCCAGAATCAAGATTCCCCTCAATGCGAGCATTTTGAACTAGAAGATCTAAGATGCTCACAAATAACTCAAATAGCCTGCATGTGAATTAACAACTTAATAATAGTGTTCAACTGCAAATACAACATCAATAAAAGCACACGATACCTATTCTGAATCTCTGGTGGCAGTCCTAAAAGCCGATTGAGAAATCGCCCAACATCATGCATATCCGAATCAATTATACGACCAGATAATTTACCATAATCTTTGCCGTTACCTATAGAACAACGCCAGAACTTTATGTGTTGTACAATGAATTAGAATGCTATAACTTGAACGCTAATGGAAACAATAAGCATACAAGATGTTAGTGGGACCAAGAGAAATTTGGAAGGTAAAATCATAAACTCTGATTAACCAAGATGGAAATGTATAAACATAAATGAAACAGAAGAAAACAATTACCAAGAACAGTATCTCTAACTATACCAACAGACACGAGAGCAGCTTTAGCTTTTGTGATAAAATCTTGAATCATCTCTGGCTTCTCAGATGAACACCCAGGAGGAACAACCGGCAAGTCATCCTAAAAATTAATTATCAATTATTCTTCAAGATATTTGGGATTGATTTTTCCACCATATAACAAGCATGAAGATATTCTGAGCAATTAGGAAAGAGAAAAAGACTACATGCTCCATTAGTCCTCTGTACATCACCATCAAAGCCTTTTTCCCATAAGCACCATCATAATTATAAGCACTCAAAGATGGTCCAGCCCTGCAATTCATTTGATAGACAATGATAGGTGTAATCAGGCAATAGATAAAGAAGGTGCACAAAGAAACTTCAACCAATCTTTCTAAGGTCATTAATGACAAATATTACAAGGAAAAATACTCAACTTACCTTCGGTCCCCTTGAGTCAAGGCCCCTAAAGATTCCAATCTTTTAGCAACAATTGATGCAAATCGACGTTCTCCACCAAGATTAGTAAAGATAAGCCTGTAAAAGCATAAAAGAGTGGGCATTGTGTTCTTTTCCCAAATTTAGATGCTTGTATAAGCTATGCAGAAACTTTATCTTCAGTGTAAATCATTAATACGTTAGAAAATGCAATGTTCTCGATTAGTTGTGATTCACTTCCAACGTTAGAAAATGCAATGTTCTCGATTAGCTGTGATTCACTTCCACTATAACTAACATAAGCATCCAAAATATGTTTAATTAAACATGCTAAAAAGGGTTTCAAAATTTTAACCATTCTAAAGTTTATGCCTGAATTTCTTGATAAGAAAATTTATTTCCATGTCCTCAAACAAGTTTTGTTTAAGTCCTTAGTTAACTGGGTAATATATACTTCATAATCTCGCTAGTTAGTATATTTCTAAACAGTTATGTAAAGGCATTCCTCTAAATCAACATCCTTGTTCAAGACATCCTATTTCTAAGTACAGGTTGAAGATTGTCTACGCTGTTGGTCTTGAACAATCTCTTTCCACCACGAGCATCTAGAGCAAATAGTTTAGGGTGTAATAGTAAAGTAAAAGAACTTAAAAGTCAATAAAAGAAATAAAAGAGGAAAAAAATAGTCAACCACAAGTCTTAATTTGGTGGAATAAAGAATGGGAATTGAGTTGACAGCAAAGGCTGAACTTTATATTATATTAGGTTCCTTATTAGATAGGTAATAGTAGTAAGATAACTATGTTATTCTAGTTTTAGATATCTTATCCTATTTGTTTAAGACATAAACGTATAGAATTTTGTTAAAATAGGATTTCATTTTGTTAGGAACCCCTCCTAATAGAATAAGGGTTCTAAGAACTACCCTATAAATATATGTATACTTAACCCTTCAATTAGAGATCCTGAATTTTTGCTACAAACTTGAGTTTTCAACTAGAAAGTGCGGTGCTTTCTTCTAAGAGTGATTCTTGGACCCTACGACTGATTGCTAGTTTCCTACTCTCCCTTATTTGTGTTCCTCACTAAATGCTAGCAACCAAAACACTAAATTACAGTAAACCTAACCTAAAATTCCAACCATATTAAACCCTAAAATCCTAACCTAAAATTCCCAACAACAAACTCTAAAGTCCCAACAATACCTAATCTAAAATTTTAGCATTCCAAGCTGAAATCCAAACCTGAAACTTGATGATATTCTGGTAGCTTAATATCAGCCATATTTCCTTATTTCGTGATTTTTAGCTACTCAAATAGATTCTAAGAACATGATTTCAAGAGTACTAAATGTATGACAACTTATAAAATATCTATTACAACATTACAAGTATTTATCATTCCCTCCACCCTTCTCCAATTTTGACATTGATGATAAGATAAATTAAGGTTCACAAGTCAAGGGCTGCATGCACCAAGTATAATGACGTATAGCATCTCTAAGCAATGAACACTTTAATGGATTTGTAAACAAAAAACCAACCTTATCTTGTAGGGGTAAATAACATTTAGTTTCCTAAACTAATAATTGTTTTGCTGTTCATGCCAACAAAAAGCATAAAATAAAAAGAAACAATCAAAATGAAGAATATGTGAGGGCACACGGGATGGACCATGAGGAAGATGTAGCGCAAGTCCCAAAAAGAGAATTGATGACAATTTGAGATCCATCAATATAGCACAAAAAAAAACTGTAACAAATCCAGAAAGCAAGTAAACCACACAAGTAAGCTCCTAGAACTTAAATATATTAGATATATACATGGTCTGGACTACCTGTACATGGGAGCAGATGCTTGATTTGACCGATGAGTCCTTCCAAACTGTTGAATCGCTCGATCAGCACTCCAAGGTAGTTCTAGAGTTAAATGAACTCTTCTTCTCTGTCAGTTGATATGCAAAACAGAAATAAAATGAGAAGAAAAGATTAAATGCATGAACTGTGTATACAACATACCATAACCATTGATAGAACATAAGCATGCAAACAAAAAAATGAAAAAGAAAATGTCAGATGAATTTCAGTTGGATAAAATAATTGCAGAATATCAGTCATGCCTGATTTATCGCTCTTCTATCTGCCTGCAGAGACACACCAGCAGATCCAGCTTCAGAAATAATGGCAACTAACTTCCTGCCATCCATAAATAGCTGCTTCTCGTGCATGTTGACCATTTCCATGGTCACATCCTTTCTAAAGCAATATAGAGAGAAGAAATCAAATTACATGTAAACTCATGTGATGATATAACAGGAGAGAAAGTAAACCAACTCACGTGTTCCGTGCCTGATAAGTTACACCTTTACCACTAGATGCTCGAACAAGCATACCTCTTCTCCCAGTCATTTCCGCAACTTTATCAGGGCCACCAAGCTGTTCAAATATTATGTCAACAAGGAAAATAGCACTGAATCTCTATAGCTGCAAATTATGTTCAGTCTGAAACGTTGATTGCACTAAAAAGACAATTGAGCAGATCCACCAAAGTTGACATGTAACAACAGTTCCTAATGTTGTCGATTAATTTTTTTAATTAAACCAGTTTCATTTGGTTTGCTCCACAACCTTGTATCTCCTTCTACTAATTTCCAAATCTAATGATGGATGATAGGTCTTATACCTATCTTTGATGTACTAGCACCTAGTAACTGATCCATACATTGTTCTATCTCATTGCTTAATCAGCGAAAACTATGGATGACATGCCAAGCTGATCCTACCAACAAAATCAAAGGCACTTTAGGCCACAGAAGATTGATACACTAGAAAACTAAGTTTGTCCAATTACTCCCCATACCTCACCAAAAATGTAAAGAAAATAAAACAAACAAAAAAAATCAGAGGGGCAAATTCTTGTGTATTAACATTTTCACAGAAATTATAAAAAAACAACGGAGTAAGAATGACAAATAACAAAGTAATACGGCATTTCAATATGCATTCACAGAAATCAATCACATGAAAAAAAATGGGCAGGGATAAGGTCACATTACACTCCAGGATGTATCTACTACAACATCAAAGAAACAGTATAAGGTCATGAAGAGCAATAACACCTGATCAATAATATCATCCAAAGGATTGTTTGGAAGATCCAAAGAGCGGACAATTTCCACAATCTTCGACTTGCGTTCAAAGGCAGCTTCATACCTAAAATCAAATTCACAGATTATGGAATTATTCCTTTAGCAACTGCTAATCAAACAGCACTACAACTATGATTTTGGAGAGGTTTGAGCAATGTGGCAACCAAGCACAGTAATATTCTATTCCCCAGCAGGAATAGCAGCCAGGAAAACAAGGACCTCTTTCCTCACTGTCAATCATATGCAGACAAAATGTTTACTCAAAGGGTTCTTCAGGGTGTAAACCAATCTCTCTCTTCAACATTTCCTTCACCCAATAGGGTCATTTTGGGGTTAAAAGGGTCAAGCTCTTGGACCAGAGAAAGTTTAGCTTCCCTAGAAGAATCTTAATGGACTTCACAAAAACAAGGACCATCTATCTCAAACTATATCAATAGTAATAATATAAGAATAAGAACAAAAAGTTTTTCTTTTATATACCTTTTCAAAAGTTCAGTTAGATAGGCATGCCTTGCTTGCAAATATTCATCTGTTTTCTCCTTACATGAATGACATGCCCAGTCTTCAAGAACTGCTTCAGATATGGGGGGCACCAAACATGCAGGATGGACTAGTTGACCACAACATGAACACTGGAGCAACTTCTTCCTTTCCTTCAAAAATGATAACTAATGATAGTACCAGATTACACAATGTACACATCAAACAGACAGAAGTAGAAATTTTACCTCCTCTGAGTTGCATATCTCACAGATTTGAAACTCATCATCGGAATCGACAGATTCAGGTGCAGAATCAACTGCTTCAACACAAGGTTCATGCTAATGATTCAGAGCAGTTTCCACTAATTTACCACTATAGGAAAATGCCTTGCAAATGAGGTTGCCATAATTAATAGTTAACATAGTCATGCCAACGAGGATAGGGGTATTACATGCTACCACTAACAACTTGGAATGTCTAAAATGTGTACCAAAAATGGAAGTAGCAAATAATCTAGCTGGAAAATAATGAAAGGTTTACACATGGCTTTATATTCTATCTGACCCTCCAACACTCACTTTCAGATTCTTCATCACTTTCTCCGTCACTTGCAGGCTTCCATCTTGCAGCTTTCCTGACTCTCCCTTTTAGTGAAACACCAGGTGTTGCTGAGTGCCTCTTCCGCTGAAGTTCCTTTACACTTTCCTCTACTGTTCAGATGAAACAGTGAGTATCAATAACGGCATTATATAAAGTATAAAAGACCACGAACTAATTTCATACCAGGGAGTTCAGGTTTTTCAGGCAAAGGGTAATTTTCTTCAAGAAATTTCAGCAACAGCTCTCGAGGTCCAGAAATAAAATCGTCAAGTTCAAAACCCTATTAAAATCAAGGCACAAATATGCATCAGCTGACCAAAGCATACAATTCAAGGAAGGGAAAAGAAAGAAAATGAAAATGCATATCACACCAAACAAAGCACTAAATACACACATATTTCGTCACAGCTTCCTCAGTTCGAGCCTCTCCAGTGCTCTGGAGGCCAATAACCACACACTTGTCTTCAACCAGTGCTTGCTTAGCTAGTTTAACAGCCGCAGGCACCTTTGCAGACATGCACATGTGTCTAAAGAACCGCTGTCAAAGAAATTAATCAATATACTATCTAGATTAGTAACAAAATCACACTGCTTCAGGATATGAAGAGAGCTGTTTTGAATGCCATGCAGTACATTTAAACTTTCTTACAATTAGTAACCAACAAATTGCACACCTGATGGCTAGACCAATATAATCTCCACAATTGACTAGAATTAGGCTTGTCATGAGAAAGAAAAGAGCTTGCTGAAAGCAATTCCACTCGCAACTCTGCCCAAAATTCTGCAGCTTTTTTGTACATTTCCTAAAATCATAGGATGCAACGTAGACAATCACAAAAATCAGAAAAAAAAATAATAGAGAAAAGTTAGAAGTTATTTATCCTTTCTTGAGGGATTTTGACTCAGTTTTTGATCATTAAATATCTTGAGAAGGAAATGAAATAAGATTAACTCCTTCAAGAAAAAAATAATGCTAGACAAACATACGGACACTAAGACTCTTCGACACAGGAATCACAAATAATGAAATGGATCAACATGCAAGTTATTCCTAAACTGTCCAATTTTAGCCAGCATATTCCTTCAAACCAAATATAATTCTGGGCATCTGGATGCATGAAACTTCAGCATTGCCAAGTTAAGCTATAGATAGACATACAGGGCCCTTCCCACTTTTGCAGGGAGAATGCTATAGTAAATTAAACCCATGACCTTTGATAATTAAGCAATTCTAGGCACTAAATTTTTTCACATGTTAAAAAGGACATTATTTACTTAATCTAATAATAAAATTTCAACAAGAACTTGACACATCAGCAAGATAAAAGCCTTGATAATTACCATTGGGAAATCAGCGCAACAACAAAAGGTTTCCTTTCATTAGCTATGATTACTATCATAAAGACGTGATTGCTATCCAACAAACTCACACCTATCATGGTTTCAGAGCTTCCTCATTCTCAGGGTGTCCTCACCCTTGGCCAAAATATAGAAAAGAAAAGGGAAAAGACATGAAACAGAACCATATGCTGACTTCATCACTAACACCACAATCCAAAATCCATCTGCATGAGAGAGTCATATCATTCTACATTCCAATCACCAACTATAGAAAGAGTTAGTGAACAAACTTCAAGAGATATGCTGATGTTATTTTGTCTTAGTGAACAAACTTCAGGAGATATGGTGATGTTATTTTGTCCATATAAAATTGTTTTCATAGTTTTCTATTTCATGTACATTAATTCAAATTGGCAATCGATAGGGTTATAGTGAACCTAGTTAAGTTCTCTAAAATAGCAATTGATTGAAAGGGATTCATTCTCAGAATCAAGTATCAATTTTATACCATCAATTGGAAATATAGTGTTCTTACCATCATTCGAGCTTCTAAAGGTGCTTCAACAACTTCAAACTCTACCCCTTTGTAGCTCAAGGTACGACATACATACATTCCTCTAAGAATCAGAACAAGATGAGTAATCAAATAGACATTCTAGAATGACTTAGGATTAATATATCCTTAAGCATTCTAACCTTGCTTTCATGTCCATGGCTACAAGTTCAAGTGCTCCAACACCACCTTTTTCAAGAGCAGCTGAAGTATATATCCATGATTTAAAGGAGTTATTAGAATCACTTTGTGGGTTATGGGATAAATAATTGATAAAGCAATAAAGTGCATAAACTAGAAGATAAACCGAGATCAAGCATGTGCATGTGGATATACACAGAGTAGAACTTCAAGGTTCTAGAGGAACTCAAGTATTGGGCAATTCTAGCACTTACAGTTTGACATATTTACATCTTTGTTGATTTCTTTCATTTCAAACATAATACAATTATAAAGAAACAAGACGATTGGTGTTCCCTTCATCTATTTCAATCTCCCAAGTAAGTGGTTACAAGGCTGGAAACTATTTCAGTATAAAGGAGCTAGTTACACGACAAATGCAAAAAAGAAATAAAGCATTGAAGTTTTATTGTTTAGACCTTCATCTCATAGAGGTTAAAGATCCCAACCATATAAACATGCAAGCAAGAATTTCTATAAAAGTTTTGTCAATGATATTAACCACAAAATAAAGTAAAAGAAAAACTTCTTAAGACATCTTCAAACAAATGCAAGCAAGAAAGGGATAAGTAGCTAAAATAAAGATGGGGGGAAACGTAATTTGTATGATTACATCCATCTGGTACTAATTATGTCATAAAATTCGGGCAAAGTATCTCATAAATTATGGGATCTAACAAATTTGTACAAATTAATTTCTTATTTTGTACTAGGGTTAGTGTATATAAAGCTAATGTATGTCTATTAGTTGGATATGAATAAAATCTCTCCTTCAAATTCTGTCATTTCTGTCATGGTAGCAAAGCTGTATGTTTTCTTAGAACAAAAACCTTAGGTTGTTAGCTATTCTTTTCCTTGTACTCTATTTTCTAATATCAAAACAAATTATCTTTGTCAGCCTTCATTATTGGTTATTTCCACTTCCCATGAAAGGCCTTAATTGCCTTTAAAAAGTCTTTTAGTCATTAGAGATGTTGGAAGTTGCAGAGACAAAGCTACATCCTAATTAGAGGAAGTTGTTTCGTCTCAACAACTGGGAGAACTCCAGAGCATACATGTTGCATAGTGATTAGATGGAAAAGAATTACCTAAAGTGGTCCCAAATTATTCATAAAGTGCTGAAAGGAAAAGTGAAAATTAGTCATATCATAGGTACTGGATCTAAGACAAAAGATCCTAGGTTTGAAGCATGGGATCAAGAAGACTATGATTATGACATGGTTATGGAATTCGAAGATTAGCAACACATGCATATTTTTTGTTGGATAATAATTTATCTTTATTTTTAGATAAGTCCGTTAGCTTAGGAGATTATTTTCTAGGAGATAAGTTTATCTTCTAATAGATAAGATAAGTCCTATACGCAAGTCTGATAGTTAGTAGCATTAAATTAGGAAATAATATTGGATAAATTTCCTCGAATCAAAGGAATATAGTTAAGCTTTCGACCCCTTTTCTAAAATCCACTTATTTGATGGTATCAAAGCTACTGGTTCTAGTAGCCTAAAATCTTTTTCCAGCCACATCATGGCTAAAGTTCAACCAACCCTTGACGAGTCTTCCACCACACAGACCTCCTCCCAAACTCCTCGTTCCGTAACCCCTTCAGCCCAATCCTCATCTCCTTCTATTGATAATCTTTCGTTGCAAATCTCGCAATATAAATTAAATGGAATGAATTTCCAAGAACGGTCTCAGTCAGTCATGCTAGCAATTAAAGGAAGAGGCAAGGCTAGATATCTAACCGAGGCAATTCCTCAACCACAAGAAACAACAATCACTTAACGTGTTTGGGATGCTAAGAATTCTATTGTTATGGCTTGGCTTATCAATTCAATGGAGCCAAAAATAGGAAAAACCTATCTATTTTACAAAACTGCAAGAGAAATTTGGAGGTTGTGCAAGAAATATATTCTAATTTGGAGAACACATCTCAATGTTTTGAAATTAGATCCAAAATCAGAAACACTCACCAAGGTAACATGTCTATTACTGAGTATTATAACTTACTCACTAAATTATGGCAAGAGAAGAATCTGTTTTATGCAAAAAATTGGGAGTGTCATACTAATGCCGAGAAATATGGAAAATTGTTGGAGAATGAGAGAGTTTTTGATTTCTTGGACGGACTTAATATTGAACTTGATGAAGTACGAGGCGGCTACTTGGTTCAAAGCCATTGCCCTCAATTCATAACGAAGAGAGTAGAAAAAAGGTCATGCTTACCTCTCCCACTTCTGAACAAATTTCTCAAGGTTCATCTTTAGTGGCAAACTCTCGGAAGGGGTCTACTCAACAACCCCGAGAGCAACAAACCAAAAACAAGAAGTGGTGTGACCACTAGGATAAGCCCTACCACACCCGTGAGACCTACGGGCACTTAAATGGGAAACCACCAGATCGGAAACCTAAAGCCAAAGGGGTTAGCAAAAACGTGGAGCAGCACATGTAGCAAAATCTGATATCAGCAAATACACTGGGCTAAATTTGTCTTCCCAACAGATTGAATGGCTTCACCAACTCTTGAATCAAACAAAGATTACAACTGAATCAAATTAACATGACCAACAGACTCCTACCGCAACACTAGTGTAAAAAGGTAACTTGTGTCAATCATTATTATCAAAGTCTCTAGGTCACGATTTATGGATTATGGACACGGGTGCATCAAACCACATGACTGGGTCTTTGAACGGCTTTGAGAAATATGAGTCGTGTGAATAGAAAGTTAATGTCTGGGTCGCAAATGGAAAGGTGTCACTAACTATTAGTCAAGGGAGGGTTTTGTTTGTCAAATTTGACATTAAATACTATTCTCCATATGCCTAAGTTAACTTATAATCTATTATCTGTCAGTAAATTAACCAAGGACATGGACTATATTATGACGTTTTCTCCTTCTCATTGTGAATTTCAGGATCGGTATTCGGGGAAGAAAATTGGCAGTGCTGAGAAGAAAGATGGAGTTTACTACTTCTTAAGAAAGAGTACTCCTACTGAACTTAAATGACCAAATAAGATTTCCCTTTCATTTATGACAAATTCTAATATTATGTTTTAGCATCAACGCTTTGGTCATCCAAATTTCCCATATTTGAAAATCTTATATCCACAACTTTTCATCAATAAAGATCGTATTTCTTTATATTGTGAGCAATGTGTCCTTGCAAAGCAAAGCAAAAACAATCATCCCATTCACTCAAACAGAACCTCAAAACCATTCCAATTAATTCATAGTGATATCTGGAGTCATGCTAGAGCTACAAGTCTAACAAGTACTAGTTGGTTTATCAGTTTCATTGCTGATCATTGGTATGTTGGGTATACCTAATGAAAGACAAATCTGAAGCCTACCACGTCTTTAAACAATTTCACAAGCTCATTCAAAATGTATTCCAAACCTCTATTCAAGTAGTATGTACTGACAATGGGAAAGAATATTCCTCACATGATTTTATTCAATATCTCAGTGAAAAGGCCTCCCTTATTGGTTTTCGTTAAAAAAATCTACGAAGAATAACATTATATGTATAGACATTTTACTGATAGTGGGCATCAATTTACTACATTTTAACACCACGAAACAGAATGCCTGTAAATAATCCACCAAAGTTCTTGTGTTCATATCCCACAACAAAATGGCATAATCCACCAAAGTTCTTGTGCTTATACCCCATAACAAAATGGGATAACAGAAAGAAAGAATCGTCATTTGTTAGAGGTAGCCCGATCTATGATGTTCACCAATTTTGTTCCAAATTCCTATTGGGGAGAAGCTATTCTAACTACATCATACTTGATAAATCGTCTTCCTTTGAAAACTCTTCAATTTCGAACCCCTTTAAGTGTTCTTCTAGATCAATTTCCTCACATAAAGATTCTTAATTCTCTTCCTCCTAAAGTCTTTGGGTGTACTATTTTTGTGCACAACAATCAACCCAATAGAAGCAAACTTGACCCACGAGCTATTAAGTGTGTGTTTGTTGGGTACTCTCCTACTAAAAAAGGTTATAAGTGTTTCTCACCTTTTATGAACAAATTCTTTGTTTCATATGATAACTTTTTTGAAAGTCAATCATTCTTCTCCAATACCTTTCTTCAGAGGGAGATATCCCATAAAGAGACTTATTGGAACCCAAGCATATCACTCCCTATTTCACAAAATTATGTCCAGATCTTCCCAAAAAAACTCGCAAACACCCACCATTGAACCTAAAACTCTCCAATCCCATTAAGTAGGAGAACTAGTTCCCGAAAAGCCAATCTTGGTGTATTCCTAAAGGCCTAAAGCTTCTCAACAAGGCCAATCATTGGACCAAGAACTGGCTCCTAAAGAAATTGTTGCAAGTGACTTGGATATGTCAGTTGCATTACGAAAAGGGGTAAGCTCATGTACCAAATATCCTATTTCAAATTATTTGACTTACTCAAAGTTTTCTTCAAAGTTTAAAGCTTTCACTACTAAGCTTGACAGTGTAAGAATTCCAAGAAATGTGCATGATGCATTCCAAGAGCCTAAGTGGAAGGAAGTTGTACTCGAGGAAATGAAAGCCTTACTTGAAAATAAGACATGGAATATTGTAGATCTACCCGAGGGGGGAAAAAAAGGTGGTTGGTAGCAAGTGGGTGTTCACTATAAGTATGGGGTAGATAGAGAGATCGAAAGGTATAAGGCTAGATTAGTAGCTGAAGGTTTTACAGAAACTTGTGGAATAAATTATGAGGAGACATTTGCTCCAGTTGCAACGTTAAACACAATTAGAGTTCTTCTATCATTGGCTGCAAATTTAGATTGGAAACTCCATCATTTTGACATTAAAATGCCTTCTTAAATGGTACATTAGATGAGGAAATATATATGAGGATCCCACCAGGCTTTGAATCTAAAGAAGAAAGGGGGAGAGTTTGCAAACTGAAAAAAACTTTATACAGCTTCAAAGAGTCTCCACGAGCATGGTTTAAGAGGTTCAGTGACGCTCTTTGCAGATTTGGATACAAACAAGGACAAGCTGAGCACATCTTGTTTGTGAAGTTTGGAAAAAATGGAAAGAAGTCCATCTTGAATGTGTATGTGGATGATATTATAATCATGGGAAATATCTTAAAAAAAGTTGAGGCTGGAATTTAAAGTAAATGATCTCAGAGCCTTGAGACACTTTTTTAGAATGGAGATTGCTAGAAGTAAAGAAGGTACTTTAATATCTCAACGAAAACACATTTTTGATTCATTGGAGGAAACAAGAAAAATGGGCTGCAAAACAATGGGAACTCTACTGGAAAGAAACTGGTAATTCAAGAAACATGAAGAAGATCCTCCTATTGACAAAGGAAGATACCAAAGGTTGGCAGGAAAACTATCTACTTGTCATTAACCAGACCAACTATTGCTTACTCTGTGAGTATTGTCAGCCAGTTTATGTACTATCCAACTCAAAGACATTTAGAGATAGTCAACCATATTCTAAGGTATCTCAAAGGCAGTCTAGGCAGAGGATTAATGTTTCAAAAAAATGAGAAAAGGAGCATAGAAGGTTTTACGGATGCAGATTGGGCTAGTTGTATTGAAGTTAGTAGATCAACTTCTAGCTATTGTACTCAGTTGTGGGGGAACCTTGTCACATGGAGAAGCAAGAAGCAGTCTGCAGTGGCAGAGTTTAGAGCAATTGCACAAGGAATTTGCGAAGTTATTTGGTTAGAGAGGTCAATGCAGGATCTACAGATCACCACTTCCTCTCCCACCAAAATCTTCAACGATAGCAAATCAATCATTAGCATAGTGAAGAATCCAATTCAACATGATCGAACGAAACATGTTAGAATTGACCGAAGATTCATCAAACGTGAAATAGAAGGAGGCATTGAATTATGCTATGTTCCTACTCAAGCACAGGAAGCAGATATTTTCACAAAGATCATGCCTAAGCCTAGATTCGAGACAATTCTAAACAAGTTGGGAATGATAAATATCTATTCCTCAACTTGAGGAGGAGTGTTGGATAATAATTTATCTTTATTTTTAGATAAGTCTGTTAGCTTAGGAGATTATCTTTTAATAGACAAGATAAGTTTATCCTATACATAAATTAAAGTAGGAAATACCCTTGTATAAATTTCCTTGAATCAAAGGAATAAAGTGAAGTTTTCGACCCCTTTTCTAAAATCCTCTTTTTTCATTTTTTTATACTACCAAGGATATTTAGGATACAATTCAACAAACTTACTCTAAAGCTAGGAATCCAGCCCAATTATATGAAGTTAAAGTAAAGAATATGGATACAAACCGAGGAAACAAAACAATAAATGAATTAAACTACAACAACCAATGAAAATCCCATTGGTCTTAGGGTCTAAAATGGTCTAAAGGCATGCAATCTTACCCCTAACTAATTAGAGAGGTTTTTTTTTTCCGATAGACCCACATTAAAATAATAGTAGTAATTATTATTATTATTAAAATAAATTAAAAATAATAATAGACCTAAAAATAATAATAATAATAAAATTAATATGTATAAATAAAAATATTTTTAAAAATA
>JANITW010000002.1:54695269-54706253 GCA_027564335.1 Erythroxylum williamsii
TTTCACTCTACAAATCCATTTTTTTTATGTAGTGTAAACAAATTTTCTTTAACACAAGATTCTTATAACAAAGAATTTGGTTTGATATGATTAGTTTGTGAACTCAAATTCATTATTTTCTTTATGGTTTTAATAGATAAAAAGAATATTTTTTGATCATTTTGAAGAAGGCTTGATGAATTTTATATGACTTAGTTTTGTATTTCAATAGGTGGTCCAAGTTATTCTATTAAAGTCATCAACAATGATTAGCACAATTATGCACCATTAATGGAGGGTTATTTGTATCTCGCCAGAGATCCAAATAGACTAATTTGAAGCAAGCCATATGAATACAATTGATATGAAAATAAAATTTATACTATTTTGATAAATGGAAAATACATAATCATTTAAGAGATATTTTATTAATCTCAAATGCTTTATTCTAACATATAAAGGATGGCCTAATTTTTTGTGTCATGGAACATGTGTTTGTATTGCAATACTAATCTATTTTATTGGTAGATTTTTCTTAAAGGATTTGACAGTAATTTGGATATGTAAAGTTATAGATTTTTTGAATTAAAATAACGTAATTTAATTATATAAATCCTCCTTATCCTTTTCCCATTATAAGTGTTTAGTCAATCATTAAATCCTATAAGATATAAAACTTGGGATAACAAACAAAGTTTATGGGAATTATAATTGTGAGTTTGTTAATAGAGAGAACGTTAAACTTGAAACTTAGTATATGAAAGGAATTTGTTAGGATCAATTTATATTTAATCTCACATTTTTAATGTGAGTACTTAATTGAACCATTTGACAAATGAATTGGTGTGAATTAGTTTACATGTGAGGATTTTTCTAAAAGTTTAAGATTTGTTCACACATGACTTGACGTTCATGTGTCAACTATTTAAGTTCATGCTTTTATGTATTTATCAATATCCTACTACATCATATTAATCATATTCAATTTCTAATCTATTACTTTATTTATGGATTCTTCATTTGTTTATAATGGAGTTTTCATTATTAGCAAATGATTTATTACTTTTTTTATGTTTTTTTCCTTACAGTTCTTTTTACTAGCCTGGATACTTATTAAATTTAGAACATATGTCTTTGGTGTGTGTCTCCATATTATAGAGATTACAACAAAGACCTTACCTGTTAACATATTCCTTCTTTTTGAAGTTCCGTTCCTTGAATTTTCTTTATTGCTTCCTTGAGTTCTTACCAATATTGCACTATCAACATTCATAGTAAAGGCTTCATTTACCTCTTTCTATTTCTCTAATTGAAGCCTTATTCGTATTAAGAAAAGGTTCCATAGCTACTATAAGATTTTAACATGATCATATATATCATTTAGCTCAATCAGGAATTGTATCAACTTAATTACTATCTGAGACCAATTCGATTGTGGATTTTGCTAATCCATATTCAGATTGAGGAATTATAGTTAAACATGCTAGTTATTCCCATAACCTTTTCAATTTAGTGAAACTTTTCACTATAAACGTATTTCCTTGAGATATTAAGCTTATTTCTCTTTGAATTTGTTAAAGGAGAGGTTTATTCCATTGTCTACAACTCTTTTTTTCATAAATTCTTTATTGAAGTGATGTACTTAAACATCTCAACAATTTCTTTCAAATTTATGTTTAACATCCAAGAAGTTATCATGCAATAAATCTTAACTTCAATGTAGTTTTTAAAGCATTTCTCATGGATCGACTCTATGAGAGATAATTGTCTCCATCTATTGGTGTAGTTATTAAAGTCCTTTTTGGATGATCTAAACTCTATAAATATATAAGATTTTCATCATTGCTCAATTTAAGATATTGAATTCAACTTCTCCTTTAATTTGTTAACTCGAAACTCTCAATTTATCATCTATCATTAACTCAATTAGGAGAAGATGAATTTGAATTAAGAAAAAAATTGAAAAAATCAATCAATTTTCATAAGATCGAACACCGCTCTGATAAAATAAATAAATATGAGTTACATTCAATAATAAAAACTTACAAACTAAAAAAATTAAAGATGTTAAAACATCTTATATATTCTTGATGAATTCCTTAAACAATTAAATTAAAGATGTTAAGGACGTTATTGACTAAATGTGTAACTCCCTTCGTAACTATTATAATTAACTACATATAATTTAGATAACTAATTGTCAACAAAACTAGTTGGAATAACTTAATATTTTGACAATCTCTTCTCATTAGTTAATTTTGATTATTGTAAATTTATAATCTCTATCAAATAAGCTAATACAAAGGCATGCTTTTAGATAGGTTGATATATAATACCATTATTTTGCTCTATTTTAATCCCAATATGACTTAGAATCATAATGTTGGTATAAACAAATTATTGCTGCCAACATGTCTGGAAATGAAAGGACATACCTGATGAGTTTGAGGTGAGACCTTTTGAATGTTAACTATTAAAGAACAACTAATAATCTTGACCTTATTTATCAATATGAGATAATTATAAATTAAACAAAACAATGATTGTGATATGAAAAACATAACAATAGGATAATTTCTTCATGAAACAAGCTTTTTGTGAGCATCTTTTAGCCAGTAAAATACAATCAAATTCAAGTAATTTGATTGATCAGGAATGTATATGATAAAAATGAAAGATCCATTATTTATATATAAGTTTGAATTTTCCTTTAATTAGCATTAGAGAAGATTTGGATATGCATCTTCAATATGATCAATCAAAATTATGTTTTTGTTTGAGTGTTTATTTTCAAATTAGGATAATGACTGATTTCAAATAAAGATACGAAGTGAAAATTTATTATATCTATCAGTTCTTCTTCATTTGTCTTAAATGCAAGTCATATTTATTATTATTAGTATCCTTATCTTATTGAAGTCTTCAAAAGGATGTGTTTGTTTATAATCAAATTATATTTAATCAATGTCAACAAATGTCAATTTTAGTTGCCTCTTTGTTTATTTTCCTTATTTGATTCATGAAGTTTTGTTCAATCTTTAGTGTTTGGTTTTATGGTGACGTGCATTTGTTGTGAAAGCATATCACGTTATAACTTCAAAATTATCAACATAGTTTCCCATCCACAATAAAAAATCTGAAAAGATGAAACTACAAAATCTAGCAATGGATAAACCAAACACTATAGAGCATCAAACAGGATTAAAAAAAGGAAACATTAAAACCTCATGTTCTATTTCTCAATAAAATATTTTCAACATAACACAAACAGTAGAAGTCTATAGCCAAAGAATAGAAAAACATCATTAAAATACCAAATTACTTAGGAAAACCGTGATTGACATAGAATAACAAAAACTCAATTAAATGCAAAATTTTGCTATCAAATATAGATGAAGCCCAAAGAAAAAGAACCAAAAGATGGCGATCTAGAAGTCTCTAACAACGGGCCAAGCACCAATGATTGGCAACCACTAATAGAAACATTCTTTTTGCCCCTCCATCACGTAAATGGAGAGTCTCTCCAATACACCATCATAGTGATCACCTAGGAAATAAGAGGCAGACCATGTTTAAGGAATCCATCAAGAATATATAAGATGTTTTATCATCTTTAATTTTTTTAGTTTGTAAGTTTTTATTATTGAATGTAACTCATTTTTATTTATTTTATCAGAGTGGCGTTCGATCTTATGAAAAATGATTGATTTTTTCAATTTTTTCTTAATTAAGATTTACCTTCTCCTGATTGAGTTAATGATAGATGACAAATTGAGAGTTTCGAGTTAACAAATTAGAGGAGAAATTGAATTCAAGATCTTAAATTGAGTAATGATGAAAATCTTATATATTTATAAAGTTTAGATCGTCCAAAAAGGACTTTAATAACTACACCAATAGATGGAGACAATTATCTCTCATAGCGTTGATCCATGAGAAATGCTTTCAAAACTACAGTGAAGTTAAGATTTATTGCATAATAACTTCTTGGATGTTAAACATGAATTTGAAAGAAATTGTTGAGATGTTCAGGTACATCACTTCAATAAAGAATTTATGAAAAAAAGAGGTTTAGACAATGGAATAAACCTCTTCTTTAACAAATTCAAAGAGAAATAAGCTTAATATCTCAAGGAAATACGTTTACAGTGAAAAGTTTCACTAAATTGAAAAGGTTATGGGAATAAATAACATGTTTAACTATCATTCCTCAATTTGAACTTGGATTAGCAAAATCCATGATCGAATTGGTCTCAAATAGTAATTAAGTTGATACAGTTCATGATTGAGCTAAATGATGTATATGATCATGTTAAAATCATATACCAGCTATGGAGCCTTTTCTTAATACGAATAAGGCTTCAATCAGAGAAATAGAAAGAGGTAAATAAAGCCTTTACTATGAATGTTGATAGTGCAATAAAAATAAAAAAGGCTAGTATATATGGGCTAAGATTTCTAGTGTCTTAGGTTGTAAAACAATAACAGATTATAGGGTTAAAACATTTTTTAAATTTGGGTATATATATATATATATATATTATCTTAGATTTCTTTTTTGATAACCCTAATCCGTGTTCTATACAAATATCAACAAATTTATCTAGATGTTTTAAATGATTTGGAATGTCTTCAGACGCTATCAAAATATCATCAACATATACATATATATAAAAATAGTCTTTAAAGAGATTATCCATTTTTCTCTGAAATATTTGTGGTGCATTTTTTAATCCAAAAGGCATTACTAACCATTCATAATGTCCTTGTGGAGTAGAAAATGTTGTGTATTGAATACTATCAGGATGCATTTTTATTGGCCAAAATCTACTTTTATAATCAAAATATCCATCAAATACTATATTATCATTTAATTTTTTATAATTTATCACCATTCTTGCCTTACCTATCACTTGCTCTGCATGTCCTCTTACAGTAAAAGCTGGTGAATTGTGAGGTGACTGATTGGTTCGAATAAGTCCTTAATAATAATTAAAAAAAATATCTGTCTCTTCCTTTCTTCTTGTAGAATAGGGGAAGACCTTTTCTTTTGGCCTGTAGAGGCCTTTTCTATTAACTCTTCTAGACGAACAAAGCCTTTAGGGCTTTGCAAAGATGGTTTTGAGCTTGAACCTGTTTCTCTTATGATAGGCTCCTTATTTCTTCGATTGCCTGAGGAAGATTCATCAGAGTCTCTTTTTGTTTCTTTCTTTGAGACCACATTTCTTTCATATAGCTCATTGAGTGTTCTGCATGCTTCTCCTGAATCATCTCTTCTTCTTGTTCCTCGATCCATGATGATGTTGTAATATAAGAAACAATTCGAGATAATTGGTCAGCTAAAACATTTTTCTTTCCATCAATATGTTCAAAAACAATATTGACTCCAGTGCCTATAATAAAATCAGTAAAATTAATCCACCTAACACGAGATGGTTTATTCTGTGACTGTTTATCATAAAAAAATTATAATAGCTTGACATTCAGTCCTCAAAGTGATTTCTTTCTGGTCTAAATAATGAATTTTCATAGCATTAAGAGTATTAATGCATGCTGCTATTTCTGCATCAATGGTTGATTTTATCACATCAAATTTTCCACTGGCATAAGCAAAGATTTTTTCTGTATTTCTTGAGTCCCCTTTGTTTTTCTTCCATTTTGCTATACCACCCCATCCTTGTTTCCAAGATGATATAGGCATTTTTTTGGTGGTAACTCCATTTCTGGTAGGTTATTAATCATAACCTTTATTTCTTTAATCAGCTTCCAATCCATTATTGTTAATCTTTTATCAGCATTTGGTGTTGTTTTATTATATAAGGGTCCTAGTAATATTCCTAGTTTAGGAATATAGTTTCTTGCATAGTTAAGAATTCCTAACCATGACCTTAACCCTTTCTTTTCTTTTAATTTCTCATTTGGAAAATCAGATAATTTTCTTATAATATGAGGCTGTAGTTTTAATTTTCTGTTACCAATAATGGCACCTAAAAATTCCAATTCTAAAACTCCTACAACAATTTTTTCTTTGGATAACACTAATCCATGCTGTTTACAAATATTGAAAAATATTTGTAAATATTTTCTGTGATCTTGAGCCGTTTATGAGAAGATTAAAATGTCATCTATATAGGCTGCAATATATTCTTTGTGCCCTTTAAAACATTCATCCATTTTTCTTTAAAAGATTGCTAGAGCATTTTTCAGACTAAATGGCAATACAAGACATTCATATAATCCATCAGGAACTATAAATGTTGTCCATGGTATTGATTCTGTGTCCATAGCTATTTGATGAAATCCACTTTTAAGATCAAATTTGCTATAGACCCTGCTATTTCCTACCCTTTTCAATATTGTATGAATTCCTAGCAAAGAGTACTGATCCTTGTATGTATTCTGGTTTAATTTTCTGTAATCATACACCATTCTTTCTTTTGCATGCCTTGTTTCTCCTGTTATTGGGTCTATTGTTGTTCCTGAGTAGACAATAATAGCCATTGTTCTATGTCTGGATGTAGATGGTCTAATAACTCCAAGCTCAAGTAAGGCTCTTGTATGTTTTTTGAATTGTTCCTCCATTAATGGAGTTACATGTTTTAAAGGTTTATCCTGAATAGTGATATCAGGATTAAAGATGTCCAATTTACAAGTAACTTTGTTTTTAGACCAATGTTTCTATGGATTTTTCCCAATGTATTCCAAGTTTTCCAATTCTTGTAATACATCAGATATTTCTTTGTAAAATTGAGGTATACGTTTCCCTATATTGAAATACACACTTTCTTGTACTGAGTAGTATTCATCATCTTCCATTTTTAATTCTGGTATGGCATAGTTAGCCATATTAATTTCTGTGCTGGTATTAACCATTGACAAATTCTTATAGAAGGTAATAGATGTACCTTCTAATCTGATACCTCCATGTTGAGTTCTTATGAAATTGCACCCAATCAACATTTGTACTCCATCCAAGGATTCCATTGGAATACAAAAGGTAAATGGAATTCTGTAGTGATTATTTCCAATAATCATCATTCCATCTTTTAGCCTATACTCAGACTTGAAGGTATTATTTATGGCTTGGATTGCTACAGGCCATTTTGACTTTTCCATAGCTTCTTTAGGAATTGCATCCTGCTTTATACAACACTTAGTAGCTCCTGTATCCAAAATTGCTCGTACTCCAAATTCCTTGCAACCAGATATTCTTATTTGTACATAGAAATTGTACAATTGATTATTTATCCTTTCTCTTGGTATACCAACTTTTGCTTCTTCACAAATTGTCAAGGCTTGTTCCTTCCCTTTCATAAAGTAACTTGACATCCTTTCTGTTTTAGTCAATTTTTCTGTTGATTGAATTTGTGGAACAAAATATTGCTCAAAAATAATTTGAGCTATTGCATCTCCTATTTCCACAAAATAATCATTATTACTATTATTAACAAGAAGGACATATATTGTACCTCTATAATCCGAGTCTATGACTCCTACTGCCACATCTACTCTTTTCATGCCCAATGACGATTTTCCAGCTATCCGTCCATAAAGCTCTTCTTGTCTAAATTCCATTCGGACTCCAGTTGATATTCCTTTTCTGCTAAAAGGAGATAACATTGTACATTCAATGCTGTATATGTCAAATCCAGCTATTCCTTTTGTTTTTCTTTGTGGTATTTTAGCATATGGTACATCTTTTACAATTTTTACCATACCACCAATCATTCCATTACCAACATTTTCCTCACCAAAATTTTTGGAATAGGGTACCACGACGCTCTGCTACATCTCTGATTTTTCTGAAGTATCATAGATGATACAAGCATTTGGACGATTTGATCCTCTTAATTCTCTTTTTAATTGTTCTTCATGCTGATTTAGTATTTGAGTATCAATTACTGTTTGCTGTTCCAATTCTTTTGACAAAAATGATTGAGATATTCTGTTTAATATCTTGTTTTCAAGGATTAGTTTTTCATTTTTTGTGAGTATTTGTGATACATACTCTGAAATTTCTTTAATAACCTTATCCTTGTCGAATAATAGCAAATATGCACTTTGCCCAGTTAAAGATCTTGCGAGAACTATGTATTATAGTTGGGGTATCGCTTCTGAACACAAAGTAAGAGCAAACTGCTTCTTTTATATATTTCACACCAAATACAAACTTTTCAGAGCTTATAAGAATTTCTCTGAACACTTCTCACTTGCTACCATACAAAGGCTTTTATAGAGTTTAGAAGAAGGAATAATTACTCCGGCTGCACATTGGGCCCCATAGCAAGTAATTTAATTCCTTTTCCAATCTCAAATCAAGCTTTAGTAGAATTATTAGTTCCACTATCTACAGTACATACAAACTTTAGTGGAATTATTAGTTCCACTATCTACAGTACATACCAAGTGTTCGTTCCAAATGAAAATGTACAAACTTATAGAGGAATTACTAATAATGCATATATTGCGTGGTGGTACCCTATTCAAAAAATTTTGGTGAAGGAAATGTTGGTGGTATGGTAAAAATTGTAAAAGTTACTCACAGATTGATTCCGAAGCTATTGCCTCGAAGTTCCAGTAATGTTTGGATGTTGACGTTCCAATTGCTTCTTTATATAAAGCAATATACACATATCACACTTTTGCACAGTTATAAATGTTTGTTAATGCATATGTATGGATATGAAATATGCACAACACATGTTCGTCACAATCTCGGGTATCGCTCTATCATTCTCATTAGATAAACATTCATATTTCCAAACTCACATAAGTATCATTTATACTTATGGTTTATACATCAAATAAACACTTTGAATCTAATTTCATAACCCAATGAATCATTTTAGATTTTTCCAAAAACTAACTTTCGGTTCTAACTATTCTTAATCATTTAGACACTAAAAATGAAATAATTTGGCAATACTTTCTTCTATAAAATTGTTTTCCTATCTCTTAAGTTTCTAATGAAACCAATATCATTCAATTTGATTTAGAAATCTGAAAGATATACCCAAAACATTTTCAAACTATTCTTATACTGGAGCAGTGCCCTTTACTCAACTTCCATCCAGAAATTGAAATTCTTAGAGACTGAATTAAAATTCTATTTCTTCAAACAATTTGTAGCCCTATGTCTCTAATTTACTCTAAATTAAAAATTATTCCATTTTGATAACTATAGGGCTAGATATGGTCAAAATACCGAAGCATATTTAAGTAGTGCAGGAAAAGTTGGTCGCGGCGAACTTTCACAAAAGCAAAAATCAGTGAACAAGTTACTGCTACATATAACATCCAACATCTTACACCTAAAACATATTATTCAAAGATCACCCTTTCTATTTCTTTTACTCTTTATTCCCAACTCCATTTCAACTCAATATCATTAACAAACAATTCATGATAAACAATTTTCTGCACTCATCTAAACACCACTTTGATGATCATTCAACCTCAAAACATCTCTATAATAATATATGAATTATTACTCATCAAAAATATATAAAAGCAAGACATTTACATCAAATTTTCATCACCCACGAAACATACATAAACATTGCATAATCAAGTCATTAATCTTAATTTACTCGTCATTCTAGCTTCATTTAACCATACCCATGATATTTAAAACATAACTTACTTAATTTAGCTTCAAATTCTTCAAGCTCTTCAAGGACACCAAGAATCCTTATCTTCACATACAACCCACGATCATCATCTTGAAGGTTGGAAGGTTTGGGTTTTCTTATGGAAATGAAAAAGACTATAAACTGAGAGTAGCAAGTGAAAGATGAGTAAGCTAGGTTCAACGTTGGTGGAAGTAAGAGTGAATGGAGAAAACGAAAATGGAGAAAAAGAAGAAAGTAATAAGCAATCGTGAGAGACAAACAAAGATGGTCTTTCAACTTAAAAGAATGGTGGCCTGATGATTGATCCCCCTTCTCTTATAGCCAGAATTGCAAAACAAGGATATGTACCAACTTGTTGTACCAAGTTCTGATTCAGTGACCTCACTTTGATACCAATTGAAAAAAATCGAAGAGGTGATTATTTTGTAAACATTCTGATTCATTTGTAACAAACACAAAAATTAGAAAAATTAAAAGCACCAAAGATAAACAAAACCGAGATTTGTTAATGCAGTTTAGCACACTTTGCCTATGTCTACGGGGCCCTTATCTAACTTAATTATTTCACTAACGATAATAGTTTTATATAAGGCTTTACTGAGCCGACATCACTCAACCTTTGACACTATCTCTCGTCCTTACTACCCGTGAAAGAATTTCACACCCAATTATGATTGCCTCGTATTAACCTCAACAGAGGATTTTTCTCAACAATCTTATATAACAAAAGAAGACTAAATAAATAAATTTTCTTCACACACAAAGCAACTTCACATGTAAGCCTCCAAGAAAAAAGTCTCACAAAATCATTACCATGTTTGTTGCAAAAAGAAGAAAAACATAGTAATCACTGTGGTCAAACCAAGACCTTAAAATCACGCTAACATGTCTTCCCCTGAGAACTCTTTAATGCAGCAATAAAAAAAATAATTAAGATAGAAAAATTCACAACACCCACAACCAAGAAAAATGCAGCACACATACGCATGCATAGAAACCCTAATGGAGAACCAGTTGCACATCAAATATGTTAACAGTAACACCTAGAAAAAAAAAGGCACATTAGCAGTAACACCCCACTCCCGGGTGACCCAAACCTGATATCGTTGGTGATATCTGAGTCCGTGCCCCGCGAGGGTGGCGTATTATATCAGTCGATTAAAACTCAGTATAACATTTTCTCCCCTCTTTATTCATTGTTTTTTTGAACCATTTATTAACGCAGCATAAACAGCAAGAAACCTGAGCCCATGTTCACAATTAATCATTTTCAGTTATTACAGTCATCCAATAACTATTTACAATCAGTCAATGTGTAGAACAGTACAACCACAATGGGCTCGTTATAAATACAAAGCATTGTTGCACAATGA
>JANITW010000002.1:54706353-54717736 GCA_027564335.1 Erythroxylum williamsii
GGACTTTTGTACCTACATCTTTTCGATGTAATACAAATACTATTATCATTATCATTCCCAGATGGATGTGATCTAATCCTTCTTGTAATAATTCTTGATATGATTCTTTAGTAATCATATTCATTTCTTCTTGATCATTAGCTATGATCAATTTCTTTTCTTCCGAGTAATGCTGAAATACTCGATGTTGCGGCTCCTTCTAGTTGCAAGAATATAATATTTCTGACAAGAACCATTGATGCTCTTTTCTTATTGGACATACTTAATTTATAGTCTGGGTCCAGATTCATTTCTAATATTTTATTTCTGTTGCTATTGCTTGATAAACGGCTTGTAGCATTTCTTGTTGCCTGTTGGAATTTTTGATAATCACGTATTTGATTATCTTGTACGTTATGTATAGACGTACTCCGTTCAGAACTTCTCACTAGAATTAATCCCTTATCTTTTCTTTCTTTCAAATTTCTAAAAGAAATTCTTGAATATGTGCTAGGCCTTCTGCTTATGATGTTTTTAACTTGGTATATTTTCCTTTTTTGCACTGAATTTTTCTTTGGGATTTTTAAAGAAATATGTTTTTCTTACAACAGTTGGAGGTGCTGTTTCTCCTTTCTCAGTTATTTTTATTCTTTGAACCTCTTGTACTAAAGTATCAAGGGCTTCTTGAAACTGTGGATTTTCTTTTGAAACTTTTAGAAAAGTTTCTTCAAATCTAGATATTCGTGTTTCTGGATTTTCAAGCTTCTATAGTGTTTTTATCAAAAGATAAATAACACAATTCTCTTGTTTAGTCAAAGAGTTCAATGTATTTGAAATTGGTTCTCTTGATTTTATTCTTTTGAATCCTTTTGCTGGATCTCCTAATAACGCAGTTGCTGTGATAGCTTCTTGATACTCTGGATCTTTAGCTCAGTAATATAGGACATCAAATTTTCTGGTGCAGTTGCTCCAGAAGTTCCTCTACTTTATGAAATTTTTTTTCCAACTGCTTTGTTAGTTGGATTGTTTCCTGCTCAATTTCTTTTGGTTTATCAACTATTAAGTCAATTAACCCAACTATTTCTTTCTTTGAAGGTATTTGTTTTAACTTTCCTTCCAACTCTTCCAATCTTTCCTCAAGACTATAAAAATGCTTTAGGCAAACGTTAGATAATAAGAGTAAATGATCATAAACGACACTGGTATTGAACAAGGTATTTAACTGTAAATCACAAATCAAGTTTAACTGCTTGTTGTCAGAATGATATATATGTTTAAAACCATTTTTATAACAAGAAAATTCTATTCCTTCAATGGTTTCTTTTTCAAAAGGAGGTTCAACAGCCAAATCCAAATATTCAATAATGCTATGCCACCCTATCCTTCCACGCATCCATCAGTTTCTAGGATGATATATGATCCTAGTGATGGTAGCTCCATGTCTGGCAGATTTTCCACTATTTTCTTTATTCTTGTGACTATCTCCCAATCCATATTGCTCATTCGTTTATCAGCATTAGGAACAGTCTTATTATATAGTGGTCCAACTAATATTCCTAGTTTAGGAATATAGTTGCGTGCATAATTTAAGATCCCTAGCCATGATCTTAAACCCTTCTTTTCTTTAAGTTGCTTACCAGGGAAGTCAGTTAACTTTTTTATGATGTGAGGTTGCAACTTGATTTTTCTGTTGTCAATTACGGCACCTAGGAATTCTACCTCAGGAGTTCCTACATTCATTTTTTCTTTAGATAGGATAAGTCCATATCTTTTGCAAATATCAAAGAATATCTGTTTCAGAGAAAATTAATATATCATCAATGTAGGCTGTGATATAATTTTCATATCCTCTAAAACACTAATCCATTTTTCTTTGAAAAATTGCCGAAGCATTTTTCAATCCGAATGGCATAACCAAACATTCATATAAACCATCTGGTACAATGAAAGCAGTCCAAGGAATTGATTCTGGATCCATGGAAATTTGATGAAATCCACTTTTGAGATTGAATTTACTGTAAATTTTACTGTTGCTGACACTTTGATAATTGTATTAATTCCTGGTAGAGAATACTGATCCTTATAGGTATTCTCATTCAGCTTTCTGTAATCAAATACCATTCTTTCTTTACCATGCTTGATTTCTCCTGTTTGTGGATCTTGTGATATTCCAGAGTAAACCATTATGGCCATTGTTCTGTGTCTTGAAGATGAGGGCCTTATTACACCTAGAATCAACTATTGATGCAGAACTCAGTGCTTATATTAACACTCTTAATGCATTAAAGATCCATTATTTGGATAAAAAAGAAATAACTTTAAGGACTGACTGCCAGGCAATCATTACCTTCTATAATAAGCAATCACAAAACAAGCCATCAAGAGTGAGGTGGATAAATTTTGTGGACTATATAACAGGTACTGGAGTCAAGATTGTCTTTGAACATATAGACAGCAAAAGAAACATACTAGCTCTTACAGAACCAAAGGGACATAGCAGGTGTTACATGCTTTAGAGGTTTATCTTGAATAGTCAGATCTGGATTGATGATTTCAATCTTACAAACTATTCCGTTCTTAGCCCAATGTTTCTGTGGATTTTTCCTGATATATTCGAGATTTTCCATTTCTTTTAGAGTTAACTCAATTTCTTTTGAGTATGTAGGAATACTCTTGCCAATGTTGAAACATACCATTAATTAAAATATAATAAATTTTTATTTCTCAATATTTTTTACAAATCAACTATTATCAATGGTAATGGTAATAGTAGTGATAATCATTTCTTCCTATTAACCAACTATCATAATTATAATAATAATATCGATTCTCACTCTTAACTATATTTATTCTCATTCCTATTACCATTCTCTATGCAAACTAACCACCCCCTTAAAATTCTTCTCCTTAAGTCATTAGTACTGCTCCTCATGGGCTCTAACATTGAATATTAACATCAGAGGTAGCTCTAGTAGCTAGACTACGTTGATTTGCCTGTGTTATGGACAAGTTCTCGTTGAGTCCCTAAATGATCCTTCTTCTCGTTGTTCTTTCTTGGTGCCTCTTTTACTCATCGTTGTCCCCCATTATTCCATAAATTTTAAATAAATGTGAGAAAATAATTTATAAAGTATGAAATTCTTCCTAAATTTTTAAAATGTGAAAATGCACTAGTAAAAGGAAAATTAAACAAATAACAAAATCAAAAACAAATTATCTCACATAAATAAATAGGTAATAAAATAATAAATTAATAAAATATTTAGAAAATCAACCAAAAGCTTAATTAATCATAAAATTAAAACTAAAAAGGTTACAATTAACAAATAAAACTAATCTAATCATTCAATTATAAAATTAAAACAAAATTTGAAATTGACGTACCTAATCTACCAATTACCAAAAATTGACAAATTTGAACATAAAATTCATGTAAAAATCAAAATTGAAATGAAATTTTAGGAAACAACTTCAATTACCTATAAAAACAACAAATTAACCTTAATTGCACGCAAAATCATCACAATTTAACATTTAGTAAGCAAAATCACATACCCAATTTAGATTTCATCCAAATCGAAACAAAATGAAATAAAAATAAAGTCTATCTTAATTCTTGGATTACCTCCCAAGTAGCGCTTGTTTATCGTCTTCAGCTTAATGTACCTTTCATGCTCAAAGTGGCTTATAAAGATTGAGTTTTTGTAGTCTTACTGTAGGTTCCATAACATTTAAGTAAGCTACCTACTATTTCCTATTGCCTCATTTTTTTTTATTTACCACCTTGAACTTGTAAAAACTCCGGTGGACCATTAAAAGAGAAGTCTTACAAAATATCTGAAAATGAATCATTACATAACTCACAAGATTCATTAACATCAATAAGTTCAAGGTGTATTGACTTTATGCTAATTAATCGGGAAGCTAACAGAGCAGCTGATTGGTTAGCAAAGCAAGCCCGCAAGAAGATGTGCTTAGGTAATTGGGTATTAACACCCCCATCTTCTTTGGTTGGCATTTTGAGCCAGGATGGACTACCAGCACCTCTTTAATTGTTGAGGTTTGAAGTGAGAAGCTAGCGAGGCTACAGTAGTTAGTTCTCTTGTGTGTTTGCTTCTTGCTTCTCTCTTTTCTGTTGTATTGATGTACTTGTTCTCGGTGTTTCTTATTAATGAAAATTCTTTTTCTGACCAAAAAAAAAAAGTTCAAGGTCAAGCATCATGACATTAGACGTTTTAAATACAACCTCTTTATCCCCCACCTTTAGTATTAATTTGCTTTCGCAAATATCAATAATCAACTTATTAGTGGCTAAAAAGGGTTGACCAAGGTCTAAAGGTACCTCTACATCTTCCTTTATATCAAGAATCATAAAGTCTACTAGGAAGATAAACTTATCAACCTTGATAAGAATATCCTCTATAATGCCTTTAGGATGTTTTACTAATATGTCTACCAGTTGTAAACTTATCCTAGTAGATTTTAGTTCACCTGATCCTAGTTTCTTAAATAACGAGTAAGGCATCATGTTAATACCAGCCCCAAGGTTGGCTAAAGCCTTATCTATTTTTAAACTTCCAATTTGACAAGGGATAATAAAACTACTTGGATATATTAGCTTCTTTTGTAGCTTGCTTTTTAGAATTCTTGAGCATCTTCCACTCAACATTATAGTATTCAAATCCTCCAAGTTCTTCTTGTTTTTTAAAAGCTCCTTCAAAAAATTCAGAAAGTATGGCATTTGTACGAAAGCTTTAATAAGAGTTAAGTTAATCTAGAGTTGCTTAAATAGTTTAAAGAATTTACCAAACTAAGCATCCATTAGATATTTCTTCACTTTGATAGAAAAATCCTTGGCTTTCTTAAGGTGTCCTTCATCTTTAATTTTTAATTGACACTTAGTATTCTCATTCGTCTTTTGTTGTTTTTGGAATGTAAATAATTTCATAAATAGGAATAGTTACAGGATATTACAAAACAACTGCTACTCAACAAACAGAGTTGCTACATTCTTTACAAGTAGTTCCTACAAGTTCAGTGAGTGTATAACTACCACCATTACAAATCTACATATTCAATCCCATTTTAAGTCCATTAATGATGATTTATACATAAGAAGATGTCATAACAGTCAACCTAAGCTAAGTAAAGTACCCAGTCTAGTTATAATGTTGAATATCGTTAGGTTATCCAAACAATTTAGCATTCCTCATTCTCTAAATATAATATACTAAAATTACAAATCTTGCTTTGAATAATTTTTGATTGTCGATTCTCCAAAGAATTAAGCAATCCTTTTTCTCCAAATATAGTATACTAAAATTACAAATCCTACTTTGAACAATTTCTCTCCCATTACATCTTAGTTTGTTAACCCATTTTAGAGTGCTCAACCAAGTTTGGTTATTTTCTTGCATATTGAAGACCTTTAGAAACTTCCTTTGAAATTGGTTAGCATATACGCATTTGAAATAAAAGTGATTTAGAGTCTTCAGATAGTTTGCACAAAGTGGACATGTGGTTTCTAGTACCTAAAATTTAGTTTGTATCTAGTTCCCAGCCTCTATAATGCTATTGTTGAAAGTATAAAGGAGTGTGTTGGAGCAGTGTCTGAATCCTAGATGAGTTTATGGAATTGAAATTTAATTATGGGCTCTGATAGCAATTTTCTACAAGATTCAGTAGACAGTGCATTAATGCTATGTAGCTCCCATCTTATTGCATCAACTTGTGTTTGATTGGGCTAGTAATCTGACATATAATTCATAATAAAGTTAATGCCTCTATTTGAATGAAAAGGTTAGCTCCAACTTCCATTTTTTATTAGCATTTACACCTTGGAGTCCTCAAGAATTGATCCTCTAAAAGTCTGATAGTATTGAGTGATGTTCAAAGGCCACCCAATTATCAAACAAGAAAGTCATTAGTGACTCTATTTGAATGGAAAGGTCAGCTCTAGCTTCCATTTTTTGTTAGCATTTACACCTCGGAGTCCTTAGGAATTGATCCTCTAAGAGTTTGATAGTATTGAGTGATGTTTAAAGGCCACAAAGGGTGCCAATTATCAAACCAAAAAGTTATTAGTGACTCTATTTGAATGGAAAGGTCAACTCCAACTTCCATTTTTATTAGCATTTACACTTTGGAGTCTTTAGGAATTGATCCTCTAAGATTCTGATAGTATTGAGTGATGTACAAAGGCCACAAAGAGTGCCACTTATCAAACCAGAAAGTCATGTCCTTTCCATTTCCTATGAGGTACTTGACATGAGATTACGTGAATTGCCTTGTGTTTATATTTTGTTGGAATGCATAGGATTGAGTAGGTTTGCTTTGAATAGTCAATATGCTATCTTGCTTGATATGTACCATGTGAATCTATGTCACCTATAGACTTTCTTTTTCACACATTTTCTCTATAGTCTGTTAGCCATTAAAGCCTTTTCCATCCTGCCAGCAGAAGTGATTCTTTATGCTCCATAATCCTAGGTAAATATATTAAGCTTTATTTAACTTTGGGTGAGATTCCATGATTGTTGTTATGTTCATGCCATACAAAATCTCTTGTACATTTAACAGTCTTCTTCAGGATGCTCTTAGTTAAGGCAATATGTGAAAGCCAGTAAATATGCAAGTTATTGATAATTGAGATAACTAGTTGCAATATGCATATGTAGGAAAGTAATTTAATACTCTAATTTGATATTATCATTTAAATGGAAGCAATAAAGGGCTTGTGATATGAGTGTAATTGTTAATATTTTTAATCATTTACACTTAACAATTATTGACATAAAAATGGTTTAAGGTACTCACTTTAATTCATATATGATTTTAGGTACAATTTGGAAGCAAATAAATTAAAGTAAGTCGAAAGTACTACATTTGGGTTATTTTTTAAAGATCAATTTTTACTTATCTTCGTGGAGCAAGAAGGAGAAGATTAAAAAACAAGAAAAATGGAACAAGCTTGGAAGTCATGGCCAAAACGTAGGAAGGAAATGTTGCGTGTGTGGGCGTTGAAGGCAAAAAAATCCGTGTTAAACGCAGCGCTCAAAGAAGCAGTGAAGGGCAGCAAGGAGTTAAACGCAACGTTTGAAGCACAAGAGGTGAGCGGCAAGGATTTAAGGAGGTTTTAAGTGATTGTGACCTTTATTGTTCACATCATAAGCATAATGAAGAGGAATAAATGAGCTTCAATAGAGAGGAAATTAAAAGCCACAGTGGGAACGACGACGCACAAGGAGCTCCAGATGTTGCTGCTGCGTTTTGCCCAAAACGCATATGCACAAGGCGCAACGCAGGAGAAGGTTTAAAGGAGGGGCTGCAAACTTATTCGTCCCATCAAATGTACAGTAGAGACAAGCCACAAGAACAAGCACAATGGGTGGCGCATGCTGAGAGGGCAAAGCAGGCGTGGAGGCGCTGAAGGCTTGGAGTTGCAGCTTGGCTTGACTGAACAGGGGCGCAGGGGCGTGAAAGGAGAGACAATAGTGGGGAGTAGCAGTGAACAATAGATGTGGAACTTAAACTCCAACATTTAATTGTCCCTTCAATGAACAGTAAAAGGAGAAGACTTGCGTTAGAGAGTGGGCAGAGAACCGAATGGCTATTTGGTAGAGTCAGTTTTAGGCTTAAGCATTTTTGGAAAATACCCATGAGAAGTTAGACGTCCCAACGCTGATTTAGAGGTGACATTGATGCCGATGACTCGGGTTAAGTAAAATTTTTAATTATTTTGTTGTTTCTTTCTCTCATTAGGAATTGGTTGTGTTATCCTTTTTTAATTGATTTGGGTATTGCGTATGGATAATAGGATTTTTATTATTATTCGATTATTTGTGTATGAACCCATTGGGTATTATGATTTGATGATTTTAATGCGGTCATTGAATCGTTAATTTCAAACCCATTGCTAGAATTTCAATATAATCCGTAATTGTTATATTGAAATTCATGTGTAGCGACTAATGATTCGTAATCATTAAGGATAACATGACCTAGGTTAAATGACGCATCGTATGTGGTTGTTGCCTTGATTAATCGGTTTCCTAATTCGTAATGCTACCGCCTAATTAAATCTAGAGATCGTATCCTAGGTTATCCGGTGGTTAGGTTTAATTAACGATCGTATCTTGATTAAACAAAACCTAAAAGAAAACTCGGGTTAATTTTTAACCCACGATTAATAGTTGCTAGGAGAGGTTAAAGAACAATAAATTAATAAAATATGCTTAGTCAGGGTATAGGTCGAGATTGAACCAAAGAATCGGGTCCTTACCGAATTCCCCACTTTTATCATTTTTTTGCATGTTTCCTTTAATTTGTTTTTATTAGTTAGTTTTATTTTAGTTTCTTCTTTAAAAATCCAACCCCTCCCCCCTGTTAAGTGTAAACACCAGTTAATTTTATTTCTTAAACTTTACATATACTCTCTGTGGGATCGACCTAGATTTACCACTGCTATAGTAGTAGTCTAGTTATTTTATTTTGACTAGCGTAACGACGTGTGGTCAGCTTGCACTCTATTTCTTAGATTTTTTTTTGTAGATATTGGAACTCTAGTGGCATTTACTAGATTCTCAATCCTGAATTGTTAATTAAAAGGGTAGAGTCTCCTCGATTGTGTTTAAGAAGAAAAGTAAAACTTTTACTTGGTTAAAAAATCAAACCATAAATTTCCTTAAACCTTTAAAGAGATTGCAACATGACCCTAATAGAGATAGGATCATTAACACTAAACATAAGTAAATCATCATCACATGACAATTGTGAGATATTTAGAGTTCCATATCTATTATGGTATCAGAAACCAAGATTTTCTATCATGCATTATGCAGTCACTCTAAGAAGTACTTCTATAGTAATGACAAAGTGGTAGGGGGAGACGAGATCTCCCTACCTTAGGCCCTTGAAGCTTGTAGAGTTATGTTGGTTCTCCATTCACTAAAATAACATAGGAAAGAGTAATGATGCAAACTTGGATCCTTATGGTAAATCTAGCAAGATAACCAAAAGCCTCGAGAGAAGTAATAATGAAGTTCCAATCTACTGTGTCAAATGCTTGAGTGAATTCAATTTTGAGAGCACAACTTTTGATATGCTACTTAGTGTTACAGTCTTTGAAGAACTCTTGTGCCAACATAATATTATAACCAATGCTCTTCTAGGAACATAAGCCCCTTGACAAGGATTGATCACCTTTGGAAGCGTATGCTTTAACCTGTTTGTTAGAATTTTCAAAATGATTTTGTCAACAACATTACCACAAGTAGTAGGTCTGTAATCATTGAGACTTAAAGAGTTAGGGAACTGAGCATAAGTAAGTTTTGTTAAGTTTAGTCAATAAGTTGTCACTCTTAAAAAATTCTTGCACTACATCTATAATTGGGGGTCCAATGAGGCGCCATTTGCCTTGGAAAAATCTGGCATTGAAGCCATCTAAACCTAGAACCTTATTAGGATGAAAGGAGAATAGAACATATTTGATTTTCTCATTGAAGACATCTTTAAGAATCATAGGATAATGGTTTTGTGCAATTACTTATAGCATATTCCATAGAAATTCCATAGGAAACTTTGAAGTGCTACTTAAGATACCATTGATGCCTATGAAATGTTTACTAGCTACCTCTTTCATCCCCTCCTGATCATTAACTAGGTTCCTCCTTAAGTCCATCAGTAGTACAATTTTGTTTCTATTTCTTCTTCCTTGGGTTACATTATAAATTTTTTTGGAATTCCTATCTCCATCTTAGAGCCACTAGATTCTAGATTTTTGTTTTAGTTGAGATATATAAGCTTCAAGAGCTTCAAAATACCTCTTTAATTCAAAATTTTCATTCTTAATCAATGTTGAGTCCTTTGGGCTAATGAAAAGAGCCATCTAAGTAGCTGTGACATTTTCCAATTCCTAAAATTTGTCAACTTTCATTGTATTAATATTGTATTTTAGCAGTGATAGATAATCTATTTTTATACATTTCAAAATTTTTAGACATTGAAAGGCTTTTTATCCCTAATATGTCTTCTATAATACACCAGAAATGATTGAATTAATGTGTGGATGCTTCAGGAGAGAATTAAAGAATCTAAAAGGAAACTTCTTTTTAGTTGATTTGCTATAGATATGGATTGTAATAAGATAGTGGCCTGAGAAGAGTTGTTCTTCAAAGATAACATAGCTCTTACTTAGTCATGCTAACTACTTGCTATTGACTAGACACCTATCTAATTTCCTTTGCATGAATCTATAAAACACTGTAAAATTTGAGGTCTACTAGTTCAAATGAGGAGGTGAGGGAGCCCACTTTTTTAACATTAGTATGTAAAGTACCTCTTCCACCATTAGATTCAAAATGTGAAAGAAATCAATTGAATTCTCCTGCCATCATCTATGGGTTTGTTATATTCCCCTCAATTTTTTTTACAGGTTTTTCCATAATATAACTCTTTGGTATTCTCAATTAGCAACATACACAACTAACATAGTAATAGATTCATTACCAGTTTTAAGGTTCAAATCATAATGGATAAGCTGATCTTTACAAAACCAGTTAGATATGTGTAATTGAGCTGTGTTAAAAGAAACAATCAATTTACCATTGATATGCTTAAAGTAGTCCATTTTACATGAAGAAATTTCAAGCCTCTTCGAAATGACTCTTCTTATATTTTGGTGTCCACAAGAACAATAAAATAAGGTTGTCTAGCTATTAGGTAATCCTTTAAAACTAGTTGTTTATTTAGATAATTAAGTCCACGACCATTCCATATAGTGTAAACTGTTAGGAGTTTCTAGACTTGGTCCTCCTCGTTAATTTGTGATTGCTAAAACTTGGATCTAATAATTCTTCTGTTGGGTCCCGTTTCCGGAACCCAACCCCTGAACCATAAAGCGTAAAAAAACACAACAATACCTCGCATTTAAGACTTATCATCACAAATCGATAACTTCCTCAAGTACTTTAATTTCAATTCAACCATATCTAAATGTAAATCTAAATTTCTGCTCAACATCATCTGTATATAATTCATTAACATCAGAAGATAAGCGTTCCATACACAACTAAAATGACATTTCAAACCACAATACATCAATGCCTCAACATCCCAAAGTACATAAGACACATGAACTAATAATACTTGAAACGCAACTAAAACCCCATGGTTACAAAATCTATCTTAAAATACAAAAATATGCAACTTGGAGTGGTGCCTTGAATCTTAGTCACTTGATCTCCTGCTCAACACCTGAAGATGGGGAGAAAAGGGAGGTGAGCTTAAAGCTCGTGGGTTACAAGTTTATAATTGAAAAACAAGCAAAAACCATTTTAAAGACTCATTGATATGGTACAATTTCGAAACCATAGTAATTTCACACTTAAAAATCATAAAACACTTA
>JANITW010000002.1:54812326-54827613 GCA_027564335.1 Erythroxylum williamsii
GAAAAAATCATAAGTGCTTTCTTATTTTATCTCTCAATCCTATATTGCTTCTTCATCAAATTCAACATCTCTATTCACAACAATCCTTCTATTGCTTGAATTGTACAATTGGTAGCCTTCGGAATTTTGGTCATAAACAATGAATACAGGCTTAAAATTTCGATCATCGAGCTTGGATCTTTCTTGTTGTGGCATATGAGCATATGCTATGCTTCCGAAAACTCTTAGATGAGCAACACTAAGCTTCATTACATTCTACACTTATTGTGGAGTTTGATCTTTAACATTTCCTGTAGGAGACCAATTGGACAAATGAATTGCACAAGAACAACTTCGGCCTAAAATTCTTTAGGCATGTTTTTGGCCTTCAACTTACATCAAGACATGTTAAGAATTGTTCTATTTTTCCTGTCAACTACTTCATTTTTTTGGGGAAATCTTGAGACTGTTAATGGGCAACGGATTTCATGTATTTCATAGAAATCAAGAAACTCCTTAGATGTGAACTTGCCTCCTCTACTCCTCTATCGGACCTTAAGGCTTTAATTGTATAGCCACTTTCATTCTCTACAAGTGCCTTGAACTTTTGAAATGTTTCTGATTTCCACTTTAAGAAAAAAAAAACCCATGTTTTTCTACTATAATCATCAATGAAAACTAAGAAGTATCTACTTTTACCATTGATAATGGCTTGATTGGTCCACACACGTTATTATGAATAAGTTGAAGTGGTGCAATTACTTTTGTCACTGCTTCTTTTGGAAAACTCCTATTTGAATGCTTGCCAAGTAAACATGCTTCACATAAATGATGTGGGTGATTGATGGAGGGCATTCTTTTCACTATGTATTTATCTCCCAATACATTGAGTGCGCCAAAATTCAAGTGTCTAAATCTCATATGCCAATGCCATGTTTCATCTTTCACATCCACCTTTTAAAATGTTTCTTCGATTGTTTTGGTATTCAACATAAACATTCTATTCTTCAACATAAACACCTTAGCAATCAATTGAGCATGTTGATATCTAAGCCAAAGACAACATTCTTTTAAGTGGATTTCATATCCTTTTTTAAAAAGTTGTCGCAAACTTAAAAATATTACTTTTCAATTTAGGCACATAATAAACATCATTAATAAGTCTATGACTTCCATCTCTTGAAGAAATTAGAATGGTATATTTTTTACAAATTTGAATCTTTAACGAATCTCCAAAAGAAATGTTGCCTTCTACCTTTTCATCAAGTTCCACAAATTTGCCTTTATCTCCACACATGTGATTGCTTGCTCCATTATCTAAGAACCATGTACTTTTATCCTTACTTGTATTATCTTTGAGTGCTGGCAATAAAGTAGTCTCTTCGTCTCCTTGCTTGTTATCAATAATATTGACTTGCTCCTCAACTTGATTAGGCGTAGCATAACATTCCCAAGAAAAATGTCCAAATTTATGATAATTGTAGCATTTAACATCAGACTTATCATGCCTCCTCTCATTTTGTCTAAAATTGTAACCTCTTCTACCTCTTCCTCTTGATTTTCCTTGGCCTTTGTATGATTGATTGTTTCCATCATTGTTGGTGTTGTTATAATCTCCCTTACTTCTTCCTCCATAACTTTGTCCTCAACCTCGACCATGACCACGACCATATCCTTGACCACTTCCTCGTCCTCTTCCTCTTTAATTGCTTTCTCCATCATCATCTTTTAACTTAACCCTTGCTTTAAGTGCTTGCTCCAAATGTTTTTCTTGATCTTGCCTTTGTGAGCTTATAAAGAGCGCTCTAGTTGTTTAAATGTCAAAGAGTCTACATCTTTAGACTCCTCAATGGTGCAAACCACATAATCAAACTTTGGCTTCAAAGAACAAAGAATCTTCTCTACTATTCGAACACCTTCAACTTGATCTCCATATCTCTTCATTTGATTCACAATGGCCTTCACTCGTGAACAATAATTCGAGATTGATTTGAATTCCTTTATGCGCAAAGATTTAAAATCACCTTACGATGATTGGAGTCGAATCTTTTTTACCTTATCAATTTCTTGAAAGTAACTTTCCAAAAATCTCCCTTGCTTCTTTCGAAGTGATAACATCGGCCTTCTCAAATATTGAATCATCTAAACATTAATTGATGAAAGTGAGGGCTTATTGATCCTTCTTGATCTTTGCCAAAACATCTTTCTCATTTTGATACAAATTAGCTTCACTTTGAGATTACATAAAACCTTTATCTGCAATCTCCCAAGCATCTTGTGAGCTAAGCACCACTTCTTGCGAAGATGCCATGTTTCATAATTTTCATTTGAGGCGAGAGAATTGAAAAGGGTATACTCCACCATTGTTTGCCTTTTCTCAAAGAACTTGGCTCTAATCCCACTTTATTAAGAAGAAACGAGGTTTAGAGAGGAAAGAATTGTTTAGAAGAAGAGATAATATTTCACTTGAATAATTTAGTTCAAATGCAAAAGGGTATTTATAAGTACAAAAATGACTCTTTATATCTAAGTACATGAAGCCATTAATGAACCCAAATAAATAAACCATACATGAACTCAACCATACATAGACCAATATTTAATTATGTAACTAATACATGAACATAATTAAACTCCTAACAATGAACTTAAACATCCATGTGTCTAGACTAATTTTCAAATTACTCTTCAACATTGTATACTGCTGGATGTTGTTTGCTTGGGAAATAGAGTTATGGACATTATGCAAGCTGCTGCTGCAGAGTGATTCTGGTATGTTTTAAAGGCATATGAATTCTAACCACAAGTAAAATTAGTACAAAACTATGTCATTCATATTACTCTCAATAATACGTTTGAAAGATATGTGCCTTCTTGGTAGGATGGATCAATTGGATGGTCAGAAGCTGCTCCTGCGTGTCGAACAACAGTCACTTTTCTTCCTGCCATTGATGCAGCCTTCTGTCCATTGAAAAACTTGAGGCGTTAGTAATAAAGCATCAACAACTGGTTAATGTAGATAGCATTTACTTTTCCCATCTGAGTTTATGGTTGCTTTAATTCGAATAAAACGTATTCAGGAATTTACATATAACCAATACCCACGGTAATTATGGAGCTGATGATGGAAAGGCGATTTGACAACAAGAAGTTATATAAAAAACCTAGAGCTGCTGGAAATTTATTGTATGCTGAAATCTAGGATTTCAGATCTGAGCTTCACATAATAAAAAGTTAAAAAAAATACATATGAGAATCACTTATATAGGATTTGTAGAGAGCAATAATTGCACCTTGAATCAAAACAAATAAAACTATTCAAATATCATTTTTGGAATCTAAGATCGCTTAAAATATAAGAATCCTAGATAGACTAGCTCTCGCGGATCAAAAACTAGTCTATTTTATTCATTGAGCATTGGAATATAAAAAACATAATTGTAAGTCCTCAATTTCTAGAAAGACTAGAGTTCATATAAAAAAGGGAAGGAACAAAGACATGGCATTAAATATTCAAAGACTAGGAGATTAACTATTTTTGAGACAAACAAAAGTGAAACTAGAATTGAGATGGACAAAAGCCTGGACTAGGATGAGATTAGACAAAAGAGTCGATTAGAACAAAAGGCTTTGATACCACGACAACTCGAGAACTTTTAGCCTGAAAATCCTGTCTTCTCTTCATGGAGAACTCTAATTGTATACAAAGTGCATGGTAAATTTCAAGCCTTAAAAATAGCTAAATTATCATATACTTATCTATCTAAAACATATAGATCCTACTAAAGGAAAGATTTTCAAATCTATAGCTGTAAAAAAGGCACATAATCTGCTTCTGATAAGGCATAAAATCAACCTTTGATAGAGCTGTATTAATGCATAACCAAAACTGAAACCAATTCCTTACCCATAATTGACAAATTAATGTCGTTGACATAAACAAGACGAATTCACTACCTAACATAAAAGAAAAGGGACAAGATGCCAACCTATGACCTTACTCTAATTGGATGGGATGTCATACAGTATAAATCCATCTTAGGATTTATCAAGTACATTATAGCATATCACACATGTCAAATAGGACCTAAATGTACCGCGGGAGGAACAACACTTTTAGCTCACTAAATACATGAAAAGATATTAACGTCATTATTCAATATTTTGCACTTTCTTTCACATCTTACAACAATTATACATCATTAACTAACAACATTTCAAACTAAAGGAGAATTGAGGCAAACACATAAACTTTCAAACAGAAGACGTATCATTAATGACTAAAAGGCAATATTAATGGCCTTCTGAGATTCCCGCCAAATGGAGCATGGGTAGTTGTCACATTTAGATAACAATAATGCAGATATAGCTGAAAATACCACTTGCCTGTAGGACATGCAAGAACATTCCACTCTGGGTCATTGCTCCAGAACATGAACAAGTCATGAGAAGACCACCCCTCTTCGTCAATTTCATAGCTAAAGAGTTCAACCTTTTGTACATGCCTGATGCATTTTGCAAAACCTAAGTAACAAGAGTCACAATATTATGGAGCAACCTCCAAGAATAACTTAGACAACATAAGTACAACACCAAAGCAACAGGCCATATGCCTAGGCAAGAGAAAAAAGGCAACAGGATTATCACGCAGAATTTATTAGAAACCACGAGATCTGAAACTCTCTCTTAACGAGTTTCTAGGTTACAGCTCCCTTCAACGAGCTGTGTTGGATTACCAATTATAGGTACATCCAGGAGGAAGAACAAGGGTAAAAACCCTTTGTTGGGAGAAGAATCTCCGGTTAATCGTCCGGTGACTCTATCCCAGACGCGGGACCGTAACAGGAACATGCAAATGGCATCAGAGTGTTTAGACGTGAGGTAAACAAAGATTCTTTTGAACTATATATCAAGAATACGACATTTTCCAATATGACATCAATGGAATATCTCCAGACCGAGCTACAAAAGTGAAGAACACTATCTTCAATCAACAATGCTAAATTAGTAAGTCTACAAATTGACCGATAACCACATATTACAGATGTTAAGGGAAATAGGTTATCACCTAATGAAATCTTCTAAAGAGGATTGAAGACTACTATACATAAAAGAATTATTAGATATCTGACTAATGTGCAAGCTAAAAAAAATTCCTTAAATATGAGTATGCCTTAACTAATACCAAGTTAACAATACAAACTTTTATGTTTTTATTTGTGCATAGCATGCTAGAAGCTACATAAGGAAACTAGCCAATCTCAAACCATTGCATATTAAGTTAAACTAGCGAGATTTTCTGTACTAATTTTTACTCAACATAAGTTCTATTGAGCAAGATTGTAAATACATGTTATGATACCTTCTTATTTGGAGCTAATTTAGGAGGATCCAAAATAACTATATCCCATGATTCTTTTCTTGAAAGTGCATCCTTCATGAATTCTGTTACATCTTCCCTCACGAAAGATATTTTTCTCGGATCAAGGTTATTAAGATTAATATTCTCTTTAGCAAGCTCCACAGCAGGACATGATGAATCAACACCTGAAATTTATGAAGTTATTTAATTAGTGTTGATAATACATGGAATTTCTAGATAAACAATTTTTAGTAAATTAAGAAACTTTGGAGCACTTAATTTAAACATAAATAGAGAAGGATTATATGACGGGTTTTTAATACAAAATTTCACCTTCAGTGGAAAGAAAGCAACCATACTTTCTTTATTTTTTTCTTTTCCCCTTTTCGTAGTTAAAGTAGCTCCAACGAAGAATATCAAATTGATATGTATACTTCAAAAATGGAACTTATAATTAACACCATGATAAAATAAAACCGATAATAGTTCCTTTTCTAGTTCCCAAGCCATAAATAATAGTAGTTAGCAAAAACAGTTTGCTTTTTCATCATTTCTATAGAATTTGATTAACCTTCATTTTTCTAGTTTTTCTTGTATCTAGTTTTACTGAAATTCCCACAATTAGCTTTCAAGGTTCAAATTTAACAATGAGCATTAGATATAAGGTATATACACAAAAATTAGTATATATTGGAATTAAAAAAAGGAAACATAAATGGACCAGATAATCCTGTAATTCTCCATTGCAACGGAATGTCATCCTTGGTTAGAGCAATGACGTTACAAAAAGGAAATGCAATTGCTCTTAATTAATGCAAATGCTTGGGGGCAATAGCTTCTTCCCCAATTTTGTAGTTGAATATCCTCTAGCAAAGTGTTGTTCTAAAGATCAAATTTTGTCTATTCTAAGCAGCAACAGTGTATTTTCTTCTACAAATTCACACGAACAGAACTAACTTCCAATTCAATCTCTAATGATGAAAGAAGAAAAGGATAGCAATGTAATGCATCAACTCTATTTCATTTGTACAAGTTCTCTGAACAAGGAGAAATCGAATAAGGAAAGTTAAGAACAAACTAATACCTGAGACATTTATGGCACCTCCATGTGCTGCATTAAGAGCAAAGCCACCACTATAACAACAAAGGTCAAGAACTTTCTGATCTCTTGAAATTGTGGATAAGAAGTGTCGATTCTCCCGTTGATCAGCATAAAATCCAGTCTTCTGCCCCACCAATGAAATTGCATAAGAAATACCATTCTCAACAACCTTGAATATACAAATTAAGAAGGAATCAGTTGTAGTTCATGCACTAGAGAATTCAACAAGGAATTAGAAAGCATTTTATGGAAATAGGTTTCAACAGGCAACATACTGTAATATCATAAGGCAAAAACTCAAAAAAAAAATATTAGCAATAAAAAGCATGAAACTCACTGGCCTACTATCATTTATCCTTTTTACATCACAATTAACTGTTACGTAAAATACAATGAGTTATTAATGGACATCAGACAAACAATGTCATATGTCTAAATGGAAATAAAACACAACTGCGTTAAAGAAAAAAGTGGAAGTATAAATCATAATGAAAATGAATTGGATCGATCATAAACACATAAATGGAAACATACCTAATTAGGAGAAAAGAAATTGTAAATTTGTGCAACAAAAGTGGCATTTGCATCATCACAAGCATATCATGCTATTGGTAAATTACAATTAATTCTGCAAATGTTGCCATGTAGTTTCAATAGTGTATTCTACCTTTATTCTTTCAGAAAAAGTTGATGCATGCCTTTCTACCAAATCTGACAAATCCACTCCTTCTTCCTTTAAAATTTCAATTGATGGCCTCCAGTTTATATGGGTAACTTCCTCAATTCTACTAATGTAAGCCTCAATTTCTTGTTTGTACTTTTCAACCCAAGCAGCAGATGATGCAATCACAGCTAAATCTCCAAAAACATCGACAATTAATCCAGACAACCTGTAATGAGGTATTGGCATGCAATAGGAAGACCAAGCCAGATTAGTATGTACAACATAGTGAAGTCTTTGATATTCACCAGTGTAGCAATATTGTGCATTACATATGATAGTTCTAATGTAAGTATCACTGGACATATACGTCAAGAATTAGATAGCCCAACATTCAATAGGAGGGGTCATTGCTCTACTTAAGGTCATCTACTAGTGACAATTCAACTTACTTTGATTAATATCTAGAAGGTGCCATAAATCTATTCAGGAACTAGATTGCATTAACATACAAGTCCATTTTAGGGAAATATGCATGTATCTGTACATGATAAAACACCTAGACCTAACATTTTAAAAAGTGAAATAAGAATTAGGTTAGTTATACATAGATCACTTGTGGTTTGTGTAAGTGCAAAGTAATACTAGGTGGTTTCAATTCAATTTTAAAACCCTATATCGTATTGAAATTTTTAATCGACTCCATTGAAAACAAAAATCAGTGGTGCAAGTCCACATGAGATGAAGTTTGAGTATGAAGGAGACAATGCTATGACAAATATCTTGTTTTACGATTAATGATCGATAAACTTTACAATTTTATAGGTGAAATTTGTTAAAAATATAAACAATAGGACTAGAGTTAAATTGTTATAACTGGAAATTTTATTTAGCTGTACAAAACACATGAAGTCCCCTGTGTATGCAATAGGTAGCAACTTGAAATATAAAGTACCTGTCTCCTTCACTATTGACAAGGCGATATGCATTTGTATGGGTAGATGGTAGACCTAATCTCCTACGCAACTTGACAGCTGCTTCAATTCTTGTTTCAAGAAGTTTCCCCATGTTCAATGCACAAGATGGATCTCTAAATGGCATGCATAAAGAACTGAGTACCCTTATAAAGAAACAAAACCAATGGGAAAGCTTATGCTAATTACACACCTTGTAGCTTCATCTTCAAGCTGCATAAGCCTAACACAAAACATTGACATTGAATTGTATAAACCCCACCCAATAGGTTTCTCTGTCCCATCGGTGACCAACACAATATCCCCAATTTTAGGTGGTGGTTTACCAATTATCCTGTCAACGGCTCCACTGTATACCATTGGGTTTCCCTCCTTAAAAATATGTGTCTTCCCCTTTTTTAGTACAACCTTTGGTAGACCTGCTCAAACCAAACCTAAAAAGAAAACTTTACAATCACAGTAGATCTAATAAATAGTAACAACATTTTTTTTCAGTTGATGTTCTTTACTACGTTTTCTTCAAATGGCAACATATAAGACACAAATATAGTGAAATAACCAATTAAATGCAATCTAAGGGCAAATAAACATTTAAAGGAAAGTCCTCCATATTTTCACTTGTAATCTTTTCCCGTTAATGGAATTATCAATTACCAAAAGAAAAAGAAATCTGCCATATTTCACTATTTTGGAAGTAATGTCCAATAAATCGAAAGAAGCTATAAATCAACCATGTATAACAACCAAGTGAACGAGCTGCACATCTTAAGGATGGAACCGCAACATTAAATAAGAAGTGATTTATCTTTAAACCCCAAGACAACTAGTGTACATCTCCAAAGAAGCAACTTCACCATATAACAAATCCAGCATTTGCTTACCAATGCATTCCTTCTCTACTCTTTAAAAAAAATATTGGAAATAGCACAACCAGTGACAACTGAAGCCACCACATTCCAAACCATAGCCAAACATACAAATCACATTTCCTCTCAAACTTATTAGAAAGTGTTGACATAGAAATGCATTGTGGCAATAAAATTTCAACAGGAATCAGATAGCACCAATAACTGAATGATAAAACAATTATACCTTTATAACTATAGTAGGCCTAGCAATTCAAATATGCTTACCGACATTGTTGTTATGATAGACGGCATGAACATCAGCAAATTGCTTGAGCTCAATTATTGGGAGTTTAGTCAGCAACTTCTTTTATCCTTTCTACTAGAAAGAAATCTAAACTTTAAATACCCCTTTTATCTTTGAAGAATAGGAAGGAAAAAAAAAATTGAAACGCAAAATTAAGGGGACCCAATAGCGCCCGAGCACATAATGTGAATAAAACGAAAAAAAAAAAATCAAAACTTTGAGATCTAAGCAAAGAGATCAAAGAGCGAGAAGAGGTAGTGACCTCTAGGCTGAGAAGAAGCAATCTGTTGAAGATGAGAGGGGGAGGCAGATGGCAATGAAGAGAGAGGAAGCAACATCATGAAGCGCGCGGGAAGCTTCATCTCCTGCATGTGCAAGATATGAAACTTGCTAACACTTCCTTAACTTGGTTTCTGTATTTTCAAAAACAAAAAATTAAATTAGTAATTCCAAACTAATTTTATTAATTAATTAAATAAATAACTGTATTTTAATCTTTAATATAATACTTATTAATTAAATTAATAATATTTATTAAAAATAAATAAATAATTTTGTAAATTTTTACTAATAAATAAACAATACTTTAATATTCATTGTAATGATTAAAACTATTTATAATTAAGTATTAATTATTCAAATTTGTAAAGAAATTTTTAAAATAAATATATTTATTAAATGAAAAAATTGCATCAAAACCAAATAAAAGTAAATGAATATTGATTAATCAAGATGACAATAACTAGGCAATGGAATACAATTGGCAAGTAGTCCTGATTAGCTTCCAGAAAGCATTTTTGGAGGTCAAATAAGTATTCCAATGTCGCTCCGGTGTTCTCTCCATCCAACTATTGAATTAACCACTAAGTGATTGCACAATACTGCCTTGCGTTATATATGTGCCTTCTTAAGTTGCAACACATGAAACACAGGGTGTATTACAGTCTTTGATGGAAGCTCTAACTTGTATGCCACCTTCCCAACACGCTGAATCACCTTTTATGGTTCGTAAAACAGGGGTGACAACTTCTGGTTGCTTCTTTTTTGAAGGAAATGTTGCTTGTAAGGCTGTAATTTCAACAACACCAACTCGTTAACCTTAAATTCACGTTCTGATCTCTTGGAGTCCTCATATGTCTTCATTCAATTTTGGGCCTTTTGTAAATGAAATCTTGTGATGCTGGTCATCGCCTCCCTGTTCTACAAAACTTGATTGACTTCTAGCACCTTGGGAGTCCCCTGCGATATAAGACGTATAGAGTAGTGGTGGATATCCATACAAAGCTTCAAATGGTGTAGAATTAATAGAAGGCTGATAGGTCGTGTTATATCATCACTTCGCCAGAGGTATCTATTACTGCCATTTCTAAGATGTCTCACAACAAAAACACCGTAGATAAGTTTCAAGAATCTTGTTCACTGCTTCCGTCTGGCTGTCTATCTGCAGGTGGTAGACGGTGGAATATTTCAGCTTAACTCCTTGTAAGCACAGGAGCTCTTGTCGAAACTTACTTAAAAATATGGGAATTCTATCACCGATAATTGATTCTGGCATTTCATATAGTTTGAACACACTATAGAGGAATACTTTCACAATGTCACAAGTAAAATAGGGATGTTTAATAGGAATGAAATGAGAGTATTTCGTAAATCAATCCACCACTACTAAAATAACTGATTTCCCCTTCAACATCAGTATCCCTTGCACAAAATCAACACTCACCTCCTACCAACTATACCTTCTGGAATTTGAATAGGTTGCAACAGACTAGGATAAGAAGAACTATCATATTTGTTCCTTTGGCAACTCATGCATAACTAGATATAGGCTTGAACATCCCTAGCCATTCCTTTCCAAAAATAACATGTTCTGTAGCTTCTTCAGTGTATCTACCACCCCTACATAACCTCCCATAGCGTCATCATGGCTAATTCCAATGATTTGTTGACGGAGTTTCTTATTTGCTCCTACCACCAACCTCCCCTTCCATCTCAATAACCCATCCTGCCACTCATAAACACTAGACTTCATATTGGTTGATTCCAACCTTCTGATGATATCTTGAATTCCTTGATCTTCTTGCCAACTCTATTTAATTTCTTCCAACAATCCACCTTGTATTTGTGTCACAGATAACATCAACATTTTTGCACTGGTAATTTTAGAGAGAGCATGATCAGCTACATTATCTGTCCCACTGCAATAATGCACTTCAAAGTCATACCCCAAAAGTTTCGGTAGCCATAATGTTGAAAAGGTGTAGAGAGACGTTGCTCTAGTAGGTATGTAAAACTTTGATTATCAGTTCAAACAATAAACATTTTGAGGCTCAGATAGTGATGTCGGTATTTATTGCTTTGATCACACCCAAAAACTCCTTTTGCATAAGTAGATAAACCATGATGCCTGCAAGCTAACAATTTACTGAGGAAGGCAATGGGATGTCCTTCATATTGTAACACTGTCTGGATTCCCTGTCCACTTGCATCAGCTTTAACCACGAAAGTTTTTGAAAAATTCTGTAATGCTAGCATTGGAGCCGCCACAATTGCTTCCTTTAATCTCCTGAAGGTTGTCTACTCTTCTTGGTTCCATTCCAAGTGGGTTAGTTGTTCCTTCTTAAACATCTTTGTCAAAGGTTTAGTTATCATCCATACCTTTTAATGAACCTCCTATAATAGTCTGTGATCCCTAGAAATCCTCTCAATTCCTTAATTCCTTTCAATTCAAGCCATTCCTCAATCGTCTTGACCTTTCGAAAGTCTATTGCCACCCTTCCTTGCGAAATCTAATATCCCAAATATTCCACTTGACGTACCCCAAATACACATTTGTTCCCTTGTAAGAATAATTGGTTATCCTTCAATTTTCGGAGAGCCATTGCAATGTGTTATATATGCAACGACAATGATGAATTGTAAATTAATATATCATCGAAAAACACCAACACACAATGACGCAAGTATGGTCTAAATAATTCATTCATCAATCTCTGAAATGTTGAAGGGGCATTTGTTAAACCGAAGGGCATGACCAGAAATTCATAATGCCCTTCGTATGTTTTGAAAGTCGTCTTTGGAATGTCATGCATTCGAATTTGGTGGTATCCTGAATGTAGGTCTAGTTTGGTAAACCAATTGGCACAGTGTAACTCATCTAGTAACTCTACAATAAGTGGTATCAAAAATTTATCCTTAACTGTATGCTTGTTTAACACCCGGTAATCCACACACGTACGTCAGGAGTTGTCCTTCTTCTTGACAAGGATCACAGGAGAAGCATAAGGCCCGTAATTATGGCAAATGAATCCCTACTTTAAGAGTTCCTACACAGACTAGTCTATTACATCCTTTTGCGTCCCTAAATATCGATAAGGGTATCCTTTTGCGTCCCTAAATATCGATAAGGGTGCACGTTGATGTTATCGACTTTGTCCTTCAATATGATCTGATGATTCTGTTTGTGGTCCGGTGGAAGCTAAATTGGTTCCTAAAACACCTCTACAAACTCAGACAAAACAGTGTTAATCTCGTCGAAGGCACTCCCCTACCCTTCCATTATTCTCATTTGTTGCAATTAATACTCGATAGGAATCATTAGTTGCATCATCAATAGCTGGTCGTTGGTTGAATGTCGTAGAGTCTTCTAGAATTCCTTGGTCAAAATGACTTGAGGTCTCCCTTCTGGGTTTCCTTGCAACGTTATTATATGTCCTTTCCAATTAATCATCATCCTTCTATCCTTAAAGTTACATAGTACATCATCTAGACTAACTAGCCACTGAACTCATAAGATGACGTCGCACCCCCTATTGACAACACCAACGCGTCCATGGTGAACTATGTCCCTTGCATCGTCCAGATGAAATTCTTACAACACTATTTACATTCTAGCTTTATTAAAGATCACAACCCCTTTTCCTGATTATAGTGTACACAAAATTATGTATACTTCCATTATCAACCAAGATGTGAATTCGTTGCTGCTGATGCATTCTGACTAACCTCATTTGTTTTAACTCTACCTCTCTCAACAATCCTAACATAGATTGCATAGGCACTATTAAACATTCTTCTTCACCGAACCCTTCTTCACTCTCTTCCTCCTCTAGTTTTGGTGATGTCTTCCCACTATCGTCATCCTCTCTCGATATTACATAAAATTGAAGATGTCGCTTCTTACATTTATGGCTCAAGCTATATTTCTCGTCACACCAGAAACATAGACCTTTTGCTCTTTTCTCATCGAAATCCCTACTGATGATGGGTTTTAAAGGCTTAAAGGATCTTACTAATGGTGAACGGAACATTGAAGTAGGTGTGGGTAAGATTCTTTCTGTGTTAGGACTTCAGTTAATGGTGGTTGGTTGCTACGGTTATGGGGTTGAATTCAAATGACCTCCAATACTCGTGTTCCTGGTTACGTTGGTTCGATTAAGCATCGTTCTACTCATTGATAACAGGATCACCTCTTGGTTTCTAGATAATGTATATGCCTAATGCTTAGAACGTGATTCATGCAACTTCACTGTAACCCTGATCTCAGTCTTTAATCCTTTAGTAAAAAATCCAACGAAGTACTCTTCTGGTAACAAAAGTCTCTTGGAATAATGATCGAACTAGGCGCAGTAGTCTAATACCGTTCCCATTTGCTTCAAATCCTTAAAATCTCCTACTGGATCGTCAAACATCTCTGCATTGAACCTCTATTTAATAGCCTTCATGAACTCATCCCAATCATCCATCTCAGATTTATTACGATTCCTAATATATAGTCGATACCACTCTTGTGCTCGTCTATCCATGTGTAGAATTGCAATATTCACTTTCATCCTTTCTGAAGTGTGATCTAGCTGGAATAATTGTTTGCAACGGTACAACCACAACTTAATATTATCATTGTCAAACAAAGGAAATTCGGTTTTACTCAACCTAGTCAGTGGATTATTCTCCTTTATCTCTTATCATAAATGGCTACTTAGGGATGTTGGTTTCATCAATCCAAGTTCGCTCTAATGTCTCGCCCCGTTGTAGAAGTATGGTTCTCAGTTCCATCATTTCCTTTTCTACCTTCTCCTTCTTATTTTGAATTTTTGACAATATGCGCTCACTCCTATCTTGGGATTCCAACAACATTTTTCGTTTCGAATTTGCACATCTATTAGTCCAGGTTTCTTCTAAGCGTCGCATTTTCGCACCTCTTATACATTTAGCTATATTTATTCCTAGGTTTGCCACTCTGATACTAATTGTTGATAAGTTTTTTGGAATAACAGAAAAACTATTCACATCGTAAGCTGTTAATTCAGCAAAAGAAGACGTGGGAGCAGGGGGCTTGCTGCGTAATAGTAAGGGTATATGGCTAGTGGGTTTCAAAGTACACTTGGGTATTTGTTCAAACACGTAGCTAAGATGCAAGCCTTGTGGTTTGGATTATTGCTAGTATGAAGAATAGGGTATAGGATTGTGGAGGGTGAATTGGATGCCCAAGTGGTGATTTACCTTATTAGAACATCTAATGTTTTAACTCACCTATTATTGGTCTAATTTTAAATATACGAGAACTATTAAGTAGGCGTTGGTCATGCTCCTTGCAACACATCTTGACGGAGGGCAATTTTTGTGTTGATGTTCTTGTTAAGGCAGATTGTGATTCGGTGATGAAATGTGAGATATTAATTGAGCCTTCAGGAGAACTATTTCCTATTCTATCTATCGATACCTATGGTGTTGCTTTTCCTAGAGGCTATTTTAGCACTTAGTTACTACTTCTCTTTGTTAATAAAAAAGAAGAAGATGACAATAACCATACAAGCACGATTTCTAAATATTAATTTCTCAACATGGCTTAGTTGTTGGACCCCGATCTTTAAATGGAACTTAGAAATATTAAATGAACTTGAATGAGTTTTTTAATGTATGTTTTGTGTATTAGATGAATTTATATTTAAAGGAAATTGATAAGAAAAAGAATTGATTTGTTTTGATGGTTTTGACATTTGAGTCGTTTTGCTTAGGTTATGAAAGTTTAAGTGAATGGGTGAATGAAATGGAAGT
>JANITW010000002.1:54999057-55011349 GCA_027564335.1 Erythroxylum williamsii
TTAACTAAAGAAAAATTGAACCCTGAATGCGACAACACTTTGAAGCGGTGGAAGACTGTTCGAGCTGGGTCCACCGTACGATTGCAGAGCCCTTTCAATCTCGTGTACTGCTTACAAAATTTTTGGAGCTGACACTCGGCAAAAGTTCTCCAGAAGATGCAAGATTTGCGGGGATGGTAGGAGATTCCGCTGTTGCTAGCTTAATCTTGGTATTCTGGCTTGATGCCTTTTTCTTTTTTTCTTTTGGTTTTCACCTGATGATGCCGTAGCATAACTGGAATTTATCTCCAAGCCATTATATTTAAATTTATATGATAATTTCGTGTAAGGTGATAATGAGCTTCAAATTATACATATGTGATTGCGATTTTTGGATCTCAAACTAAGTAAAGCTTTGTCCGTTAGGCCTGAAATTTTAAAAGCGTGCAAAAGACACACAAAATTAGTCATTTACTTGGAAACCAAGTCTTCCGAAATTAGTTTCCTTATTCTTTTAGATCTTTAGCTTGATTTATTATTGTCTAAGTTGTTTCCAAATAATACTAAGAGTTTTCTTTTAGATCTTTAGTACGATTTCATTTTATCTAGGTTGATTCTTAATAATATTAGGAGTTTTCTTTCAAATCTTTAGTATAATTCTATATTATCTAGATTGTTTCCTAATAGTATTAGGAGTTTTTTTCTTCTATAAATAGGGGTTATAAGGTGCATTTTTTTGGTGTGAGTCAGGAATAAAAATTCAGTCCTTTTCTTTACAAATTCGAAATTGATTCTTTCTTTTTGTGTAGGTCATTACACTTGTGTGGCTGGTGACACTTTTGTGAGCTTTATCAAAAATTGTGGAGCTTGGCTTTATCAACTATTCTAGTGTTATCTTAGTTTTTCCCTTCCGATTATCAATATTTTCTATTTATTCAAACTAATGACCTTTGCTTTTATTCTCTCAAATTCAATTGGTGTGCCTAGTTTATCCATCATCACCTTTAATCTTTTCTTTTGTTATCCAAATTCTAGTAGTATGCCTATGATAAGTGCTTAATTGACTATATATTTGCTCCCCAATATTTAGTGATTAATGTTATGATATACTTAAGATACTTATTTTGGTTTATATTTTATTTTAGGTACAAGTCAGAAGAACAAGAGCCAAAATAAGCTAAACTCATATCTATTCATGTTCAATCTTATTGCCTTCATAAAAGCAAAGGAGATGAGTTAGGTTAAAAAGGGACAAATAATGCAAGCAATAAAGTTATTGCAATTTACACGGCCGTATAGGACGTTTAAGTAACCAGCATCATGTAGGAGCTTGAAGATAACATTTCAATCACCTTTGTAGCCTACACGGCCGTGTATGGAAAATGGTTATGTAGCTCACAAAGAACGTGTATGTTCAAGATTTCTAGAAAATTGACATACATGGTCACTTACATGCCTGTGTAATTGATCTTATATTGTTACACAACGCTAATTTTAGTATAAAAGGGCAATTAAGAGCCCAAATGAGGTATGAAGACATTAAAGACAAAAAAAAAAGGGAGGCTAATTACTCTCCCTTTGGAGAGCTATAAGGAACTAAACTTCATCTTTCTAATTTAAAGGGGATATCGACACTTGCGAACATGTTTAGGCATTGATTAATATAATGATACTGTTCTTAAGTCTCTTTCCTAATTGATTGTATTATTATGTAATTAATGTTTTGGGATTTATGTATGAATGACTTAGATACTCCAAACTAATTATTCATTTATGAACCCATTGCTAGACTCTAGATTGCAATATGTAATCATTATAAATTTGATTCACTTGTGGTAAACTAATGATCGCACATCATTATGGGTAATATGGCATAGGTTAAATGACTGATTTAATATGGTTGTTGCCTAGATTAACCTATTTTTCTATTACGTAATACAGTTGTCATACTAAATCTAAAAAGCTTATTCTAAGTTGTCTGCTAGTTAGACCTAATTAGAGAGCTTGTTTTATAACTTAAAGAAAAACTGAGATTAGCAGAGCTTATTGTTAATTTATGGTTAGCATATTGAAGGAAAGGCACAAGAACAACATGAAAATTGATTGTGCACCTTCGTATAAAGGTTGAGATTGAAATGTGAACTAGATTCAAAACTCATTCATTAATCCTAGCACTTTTATACTATTTGAATTGATTTGTCTTTATTTGTTTAATTTTCCTTTATTTTTTTAGTCACATTCGACCAAGACCCCCCCTCCCCTTTTAAATCACTAGTTTATTCATTAATAAAGCTAAACACGCACTCTATGTGGATATGATCTTTTCTCACCACTACTATCAATTTTTAGTTTTATAGAGTTAGGTTTTATTTTTTACCGTGTTCAATGCACATCAAGAATTTTGGTGTGTTGCTAAGAAGTGAAGTGATTTACTTTTTTTTAAATATTAATTGGTGTTTTGTATATATATTTGTTATAATTGGTTTTTACAGTTGTTTCTTGGTCTTTTTATGCTTTTTAATGTTGGATATGGTATTGACAAGATCTCCTCATCAAGAACCTATACAATTTCATCCCAACATCGAAAGGACAATGCGAAGGTTATGTAAAGAAAGCAGAGCAACTCTATGATTGAAGCAAGGAATCAATTTAGAAGAAGCTATGGACAATCCAAAAACTCTAAAAGAGTTGACTGCCCCATACTTAACTTAAAGGCCTTTACGCGTCACTTTTCCAAATTTTGTTAAACATGCTATGTGTGGCCTAATCCATCTTTTGCCTAATTTTCATGGTTTTGAAAGTGAGGATACTTACAAACATCTGAAGGAGCTCAATGTGGTCTATATTAGTATTAAACCTTCAGAGTAAGGAAAGAGAAAATTATGTTAAGAGTGTTTCCATTTTCACTTAAGGATACACAAAAGACTTTTTTTTAATTTTCCTACAGGAGTATGAATGATAAATGATTATTTGACTATATTTATATACTCATATTTAATGTGATTTGCTTGTTATTTAATAGTTTTATAGTTTTTTAGTACTTTATTTACTCCAAGTGCATTTATAGGTGATAACTGCCTTCATAGACAAAGAAGAGAAGGATTCGGATGAAATCGTGGCATGAACAAAGATTTGAAGCAATAAGGATATTCATGGTTGTGTATTTTTCTTGTGTAAGTCTCTATGTCCATATGAAATTGTGAATTCAGGTGTTTCTAAATATACACGATCCCCTACAAAATCATGTAAGTGACCGTTTATGTCCCAAAAATTCTAAGTTTTATTATAAAAAGACATAAATTGAGGCAATACAGAGGGAAGTCAAATTTTAGAGAGTTTTAAGTTGTAAAAAACATATAGAGGCGACAATTTTAAGAAGTGGATAAGGAAAATATGAAGAATACGTGAACAAATATGATGGATAACAACATCCCATCCAAATTGTAAGAAGATCCATTAGAAGAAAAAGGGACATTTAAAATTATGATTCCTTTAGTTTCTATGTTTTTTCTACATGTTTGTCTTTGATTTCATTTTCTATAAGTAAGATCTACACTTCTTTAGTGCCTATGTATGATGAACCTTAAGTTATGATAACAATATGATTTAGTCTTTTATTTAATGCAATTTTATTTATTGGTTTATTGAGATTAAATTATGTGTTTTATTCTTGTTCTAATATATTTGAAATATTATTCCATTATTTGATTTCATATGATTAAGATTGAGAAATCCTTTTAACTGAATAGTTCTACTATAATTAGAAGGGGTTGCGTGCAAACATAGAGACAAGCCCATATAAATCCTTTAGATTATGGTCAAACTTAAAAGTGAAATTCACAAATTGATAATGCAATCTTGGGGCTTTTAACTAGGAAGGGTTTTGTTAATCAACTGATGGATTAGTTGTTATTAATCTTGAGAAAGATATTAAATAAGAGTTTCCACAGTCCAATAATCAATAATACAATTACATAATAAAGGGTTAATATTTAAGAATTCCTAGGGGTATTTATCACCTAAGTACTATTTATTTAAGTTCATTATTGTTTAAGTCTTAATTTAATTTGTTTAATTTTTAATCCAATCCATAATACAACAATTAGATAATTGAAAAAGGGTAATTACTAGTACTTAAAGTCTTCATGGAATTGACCTGTATTTGCCTATGCTAGCTACTGCTACTATACACTTGTAATTTTTAACATTGATAATTTGTATAAGCTTAAGAAAAATTCAATCAAGTTTTTGGTGCTATTGTTGGGACTAGTAATATTAGGAAATTCTATATTTTATTAATCTAGCCATTTTTATTTTTTAAAATTTATTTGTTTATTTTATTGATTGTTTAATTTCCTTATTTACATAGACATTGACTCTTTAGTCAGTTTATGACCCAAAGTGATCCAACAAGCTTATTGAATGAAGATAAAAAAGTTGAGAGAACAATTTAGAAATCTCTACATAATATAGTTGATAGATTTCAAGCTAAATCGACGAATAGAAGACTTGGGAGGTCAAATTGACACTGAGGAATCACACATCATACAAGATCAACCAAGGGCAATCTTTGATTATGTTCGATTGGGCTTGACAAGAGCGGAGTCTAGCATTATTAGACCAACTATGAATACCAAAAACTTTGAAATCAAGCTGAGTATTATACAAATGGTGCAACATTTTGTCCAATTTAATGGACTATGAGATGAAGATCTAAATGCACATATCTTAAATTTAAAGGGAAAGGTGAAGCAATGGTTGAATTCATTACCAGGATCATCCCTTACCATATTTGAAGCGAAGCATCCTAATTCTCACCACTAGCACCATCATCTTACTCAACTTCATCATTAGCACTAATAGTTCCTCTAAAATTATTAGAAACTCCTTTAGACTCAAGTAAAGTTGCCCCAACTTCACCACTAATTTCAACAACCTCAATAAAAACTCTAATAACATCATCAACTCTCTTTAAACCATATCCAACCCATCCATCTCATTATCAACACCAATTTAGACATCTAGACATCGCATAATATTTTAACAAACACCATTGCATCCTTTATTCTTTCTTAATAATAGATAATTAATGATAACTAAATATGCTTCAACAGTCTTATAATTGAACTTCTCAATTATGTTTAACATGTTGATGATGTGCACATTACTTTATAATATCCTTAAATGTCTTATGAGGACCTTGTAACTAAATTTTGAAATCTCTATATTTCTAAGTCAATCGTTGAGAAAATAAACTACAACATTGTCAAGTGATACAATACAACCTCAAATTGTACATTTTTCTCCTTTGTAGCATATGCTTAGACTAAACTTAAAAGTGTCTCCATATTAAAACTAAATCTCCAATTTATAATTGCATGAATATAATTTAAAATTTTTATAACAATGATAAGATATAATGAATTATTATTTAATATTGAAAACCTTAAATTAATTCATATTAACAAAATTAATGCAGATAATATATAGTAGATTCATTTAGAATTATTCTAGGATTTTTTATATTACTTGGCCTGACAAATACCTTAAAATCTCTTAATTTCAAAGACATACCCCCTTTTAAATTTTATAAATCTTAACAAGAAAACTCCCATAATTTTTCCAAAAAATTATAAAGAAAAGCATAAAATTTTTGCAGAAACTAACAAAGAAAGCCCTAAGTCTTTTTTCAAACTCTAAAAGTAGTCTTTGAAGATTTACGAAACCTAAAATGTTAACATAGACAATAAGCATGGCAATAGACTGGGCTTGGTCGGGTTTGAATGGGCTTAAGCTCGATCCAAAAATTTTTGTTCGAGTGCAGACCCAACCCGAAGCCTAATCAAGCCTAAGATACCCACCTTGAGCTCAATCCTGGTTGGGCTTAGGTGATATGAAGCTCGACTCGTCCTTTTTACTTTAAATTAAGAATAAAAATAATATCATTTTACTCAAAACAACACCATTTTCCTATAATTTTCTAGTTCGATTCAACTCAAGCACTCAAAAAATTAAAGAAAAAGCCTAAGTCCAACCAAAGCCTATTAAACCAAATCGGGCCTAGGCTAAACTATCCTTTTTAAAAGACAATCTTTTAATCTAAGATATCTTACTTTTAAGAGCATTTTTAATTATCTTTCCCTTTTCAAAATAGTACTTATTACACTATTTCTCTAATTTGAAAGATGGAAACATTATAGAAATAACATGACTTGTTTATATGAAATAATAATTTAAATACATTTCCTAAGCATTTTTTATCAATGACAAACTAAAGGTTTAGTAACTGATAGTTGTAGTTTATATCATGTTTAAGTAGGTATTTTAGTGTCTTTTTAGGTGTTAATTAGAATAATTTTGCATGTTTTGGATTAGAATTGTGTAATGTGATTATGTGTTTATGTTTTGAGTTTTATGTAGTTTAGAGCATGTTACTAGACATTAATTTTGTGCATTTGAGCTATTTCAATCTGTGTATTAGTGTTTGAAATCGGATGAAGAAGATTGAGTGAAGTTGGAGAAAGAGCTAGGCCACAATCATGACATCCCAATCACCATCGTGAAAAAAGTAATCCAGCCAAGGGTCACAATGGTGAAAGAAGTTTATTTTCAAGGATCACAATCATGACATACCTGTCATGATTGTGACAAGCACGAGACAGACGCAAGGATCTATTTTCATTTTCATTTTTGGAGGGTTGTTTTGGACTTTTTACCTTGGTTAAAGCTTAGTTTTTACCCTAAAAGGCAAAGGAACCATAAAAGGAAATAAGACTACCCTAATGAGCTAAGCCTCCATCTTACCATTTAGAGAAAGAAGCTAAAGAAGAGAGAAGAAAAAGAGAAGAGAAGAAGAAGAAGAAGAAGAAGAGGAGAAGCTACTGTTAGCCACTCCTTGTCATTCCTTTCCAAGTTATTTCTTATTCCTCTTGTTATTTGCTTCATATGATGTATGATTTGGATATGAGGATGGTGAATACTTTGTTAAGGATGATCTAAATTCATTTGGGATTGATTCTTGAATCAATTGTGATTTAATTGTTTTTGATGTTAATATGTTTGAGTGTTAAGATCGTTTATGATTTTTGCATACTTCGATAGCTTATTGAGAGATTGAACCAATAGTAACATGATCAAGTTGGGTAATGAGAATTAACAACCTAATAAATTACATAAACATCAATTGGTAATTACATGAAGAGAGATCTTATGTGAGGCCCCGATTGTCTATTAGAATGCTTAAGAACTAATTGGAATGTGGTCTATTTTTTTAATTGAGAAATTGCAAAATCATAAATTCAGATTCAATTAGGGATTATGATTTAAGGTTTAATGATTAGGTATCGTGGGAGAATAATCAACCTTTCAAAATTCTAGGACCAATACCAATTAAATCAAAAGTAACTAAGGTAGCAATTAATGATAGAATGAATCCCCTCTTCCCATAATCGTTTCATCTTGTCTTAAGTGATTTCTCGATTGTTAAGTATTTGTACTTTAATTTGATTTCCTTATGTTAATTTCATGATTTCATTTTTTAATCAATTGTTTAATTTTTTTAATTTTTATTTTCATTTTTATCACTTTTGTTGCAACCTTAAAAAACATTAATATTCAATTAGTTTACTAATTCATCGAGAGATCGACACCTCAATACTACTAGTTATGATTCTGTATGCTTGCGGATTATTAAGGGTTTTATAGAAGTAAAATTTTCTCAACAATAATTGACTTTATGCTTTCCTCTTTGAGAGTGAACAGTCTAAAGTTGCAACTATAATGCTTGAAACAAAGAAACATTAGCCTAAACTGAAGAAACCAAGGATGGGCTAACTAGGTATTTAATTGCCTAATTCCGGTCTATTCTTCGTGCCTTGCAATCAACCTTTAGTGGGACACTTCTTAAAGAGCACTAGAAGAAGAATTGGCACATTTTTCATTCAATTGAGTTAAAGGGAAGAGAAATTGTTGATGTTAAAAGCTTACATCATTACTTTTTTTTCTCCATGAAGAATATGAAATTTGAAAGTCACCACAAATGTCACTTTTCAAACATTGCAAAATTTATTATAAAATGGGAATTTGTTTATGAGATGAACTAGGAAATTTGGATTTTAGGATTTGTTCTTTGCTGGAACAATTGGGAATTGGGTTTATGATTGGCATTGTGGAATGTCGATAGTTTCAAAATGGGAGCTTCAGAGAGGACTTCTTTAACAGTTTCTTCTTCAAGAGACGATAGTGGTTGTGAGTTTACAATGAAATGAGGTTTTGGTTGATAGAATTTTTCTTAATGGTGATAGAGTTCAAAAAGCAACCCATTAGAGTGTAGAGAGTCTAAAAGTTTGTGTCAATGTTTACTATCTTGCTTACCTCCTCTTTTGTAATTACTTACAATAGCTAAGTCACTTGGGAGTTGGGATTAGGGGTTTTAGTACGTGGAGAAAGTCACGGGGCCTAAAAGTAAAGAAAAGGAGATAAGGAGTGTTTCTCGAGCCCTTGGCTTCAGGGAGGACGTTAGGTTTGTGTTGGGAGTAACTATGCTGCCTGTTAAGGATGAGCAAGGAGGATAAAAGACTCCTCATTTTCTGAGAAGACTAGCACGATTGCCCAAGTTTGTTTAAGTGCACAGTGCCAAATCATAGTAGATTATTTTTATATTTATTTTCAGGAAATTAGTCTCACACTACCACGTGGATCTTATGTAGCAGTGTGAGATCTGCCTACGCAATAAAATAATATAAATATTTGGTAAAAATTGACGAGTATCAGTTTCTTCATTATTTTAAGGTTATATTGGAAACGTTTTTCAAATTTAAAGTTTAATTTATACTCTCTGAAACGTTAGACTTAAATTTGTCAGAATATGTAAACCTTGGGGTCAAAATTAACCATTTTACCTTTTAATTACGATACAAAGTACTTAAGTCATTACTTTAGATAGGTCATTCATGAGTCATGACATCTCCAAAGTGGGTTATGAAGTTACCTAAATTAGAGAGACATCTTAATTAGTAAAAAATGATAAAACCTAACAAAATTAAGGTTTAGGTGCAATAGATACCATTTTAGGAAGGTTGAAGTATCTCTGATGGGTTTTGACTACTTGTTCAAGTTGAGTGCAATAGTGGGAATAAATTTAAGGTTGGCTTAGAAAATGGGTTAGTCACACAACACCATTGTCTTTTTGTTAGCTTACTAATAGTTACATGTATCTATCCTTGTCATATGTTTATCTAATTAAAAATTTTAAAAGAACCAGTAGGTCTTATTATAAATTTTCGTAAAATGGTAGATTAAAACCTTAATGTTCATATCAAAATTCAATTTAAACTCAAATGGTTGAGAACACTAAAAAATGTTTAACTTAAATCCTAAATTAATGAAATCAAAACTACCTATCAGGTTTACATCAATTTTATCCTTTCTAACTTTTTTTTAATTATTCCAATTGGACATCTCGGCTAGCAAAGACCCATAACTATCTACCTCTCCTCTTGCCTAGAATTGTGTTAGCGTTTGAAACTCTTTGGTCTCGTTTATCATAATTAAAAAATAAGAATAAGAATAGAAGGTGAGAATCAGAATAAGAATAAAATTACTAATTATGTGTGCTTGATCAGGTACAAAGTCAATAGTTATGCTAATATTTAATATTAAATATTAAATATGACAATGAGAATTTCTCTCATATTTAGTTATTATATAATTTATTTTATAAATAAATAAATAAAATATTTTATATTTTATAAATAATTAATAAAAAATTCGATGATTTATATAATTTTTTGAAAATATCTCTTATTTCTTATTTTTGACATTTGATTCTAACTTATACTCACATTTATTAGAATTTGAATTTAAACAAATTGAAATTTAGAATTAGCTTTTAACTAATCAAGTCATTAAGTGTGATAATTTTAATTTCACTACATAGTACTAAAAACTAATGTTTTAAAAACTGAATCAAAAGTTAAACCGGTAACACAATGTATTTAAAGTTTAAAAATTAAACTGGTCTTAGACTGTCATAAAACTAGCTAAAAATTGAATAAAGTTAAATAATTTGAAATATAATCAAAAGAGTAACTTATAAATTTATTAAAATTGGCTTATTAATTAATAAATTGATTGATTTTTATAAAAAGATTTATTAAAATAAATTGAACCAAAAAGTTAAAAAACGAACCAAAAAATTAAATGGTTCAAAATTTTTACAGTTAAATTAACCAAACTAGTTAAACTTTAAATCATCGCTAAAAACCCTTAAATTTGATAAACCTATCTACTCTACTCATCGACTAGAAGAACTTAATAATAATAAATATATCATGAATGAGTGTTTTCTTACGGTTGAATGGTTTACAACGACAACATCGAAGAGTTACAAAGAGAGGAAATTAATTGTTAGGGTGACAATGATAAGACAGTTATAGGGAAGAGGTGAGGCAAATGTTTATGATTCCTTTGTGTCATAAAGGTTTACTTTGGACTCGAACTCCTACCACAAGTCACGCCCACCTTCATGTAGCAATCTCGCTTAGGTCCGCTTAAACAAGATTCAGCCTTCGCATGTGAATGTCGCCGAGCAATTATGTTAACCCTCGAATACCTCTCACGCACACAAGTATTTAAAGTGTTTCTCTCACACACATAAAGAACACAAGTGTAATAAAATAAAGAAAGCAACAAGATATTTAAATATATCCGAACCTACTTTTTCATTAACTCTCAACAAAATGTTTACAAAAGACACGAGTACCTCCTACTCGAAGCACTCAAGGGACTCCCTACTCGAAGCACTTATAAGAAACTCCCTACTTGAAGCCCTTACAATGAGAACTCCCTACTCGAAGCCCTAATAATGAGAACTCCCCTCAAAAGATCTTAACTCTCAAAGCTCTCTCCTTTAAGTGATTTCTCTCAATATGAGTGAATGAATAGATCTCAACTCTAATGATCTATTTATAGGCTCCTCTAGATGACTAAGAATCCTAGTAAAACTCTACTAGCTAAGATCACAATCTTATCCTATCTAATAGGATTAAGTTACATCACCTTTAAAAGATTACCCTATCTAAGAATGATTATACTTATCCATGTAGATTTTCTCTATCTTCAAATGATCCTTTCATGTAATCTTTATCTTTTAAAGCTGATGTTCATCCACCGTAATCTTATTTACCACATCATCATGTGCCACATCATCACAGTTGCGACGTCACTATTGATATTTTTTCACCACAACCTATCCATATATAAATCCATCAATGCACATCTATGGACAAGTCCATCTTCTATTATCAAAACGCACTCATGGTACAGTCTCCTCGCTCTATAACTAAGTACAAGTCATAATCTGAGTTAGCATAAAACCTCGCATATTTCACATACCTTAAACCTGCCTCACCAAAGTCAAATGCTTATGCGTCTCATCGTGTTGGCATGCCTTCGTGCATCCTTGTGGGGTCTCACATATCTTTGTGCATTCTCGCACACCCTCATATCTCACATGAATTAGTTTGCCAACTCCTCGTGGCCTCGCATCTGAAACTCACGTCTCATTGAAGATTTTTGTCAATGTGTGCCTACACGTGCTCACATGTATCGAATCTCGCCTACTCTCAAAATCTTCATTGATACTTCCCACATCCCTCGCCTACTTCGCAAGTTCCTCGGGTTTTGCTCTCCAACTTGCAAGACTATGTCTTGTTCCCTCGTCAACATGCCTTCCTCGTGCCAACTTGCGTGCCGAGCATTGGCTAAGGCTCGCCAACACTCGTACGATCCCGCAATCTAGACTTAGGGGTCTAACAAATCACTTCCACTAGAAGAATTCAATGCCCTCATCGAAATAATCTGTGGGCACTCCTCTACAAATGGTTCCCTCGAAGATTCCTTCGCCAACTGTTAAAGACTGAAGCAAATCTTCTCTTCTAATGGCACCTTTTTTCTCGTACCATCTCCTCTATCTGTCGAGTTTTCTTTCGTATGGATCCTCCTCTATGAGGCTCATAACATTCAAATATGCAATGCTGTTGATGGCTCCTACTCCCAATTCATCTTCATCTCTCCCTCCTTTGTCCTTCGTGACTATGGATGTTGGACCCCGAACTTTTCTTGAAAATTTTGAGGTATAAATTTGACATGAAATGAGAAATTGGTGGTGAATTAGTCATGTGCAAAGAAAAAGACAATTCAAGAATTTTAATTGCTATATGAGATTAAGATAGGTAAATTTAGCAAGTTGAGGATGAGAGAGTATAGGCGTGTATATGCTTTTGTTATTGATGTCTATGATTAATTATGGTCT
>JANITW010000002.1:55099597-55113574 GCA_027564335.1 Erythroxylum williamsii
GGAGATTAAATACATCTCTATCGTATCATTCCATACCCCATCTTTTTCATTTACTTCCATACAATCATTGTCATCATCATATTGTTCAAGGCTTCCATAACTAAATATAATAACATATAAGTGACATCAATCACAATAATATTTACAAAGTATTAAATGCTAAATATATTTTAAAATAAACATGTAACATTTTAAAATAAATATGTAACAATAAATTGTAGTCCACACTTAAAAAAAATTGTTTCTTAATGTTAACAAAAGGTATTATATCAAGACAATAATAAAAATAGGAATATAAGTGTTGATTGGCATGAAAGGCACGCATTTAATGTTTGAACATTGCATTTAATGCATGACTATATGTGAAGGTTGAATGAATACACATGAGGCTGAAGGCTTGCAGGAAAGACATGTAAAGCATTTAATGTTTCAACACGTGAAGGCTGAAGGCTGAAGGCTTGCAGGAAAGGCATGTAAAGCATTTAATGCATGATCATTTTTTAATTATAAAGATGAATCTAGGCTTTTCATTTAATAAAAATGTCAGAAGGCAAGAAAATGGAAGGGGAAAGTGTGAGAGCTCTAATGGTGGTTGGTGTGGTGGTGACGGGGTTGTTGACGGGGTAGGCCACCACACCGCAGAGTCTTTCAGTGATTGATACAAAACTTATGTACTTCTATGTGCCGTTTCATCATCCAAATTTGTTGCTTCATGTGCCTTCAAGTGCCTGAAAGGTTATTTCTTCAACTCCAGTTCTCTCCTAGATAGCTTCAGTCTTCAGAGGAAACTAGTGTCCTTTCTGAATACCAGTGTCCTTTCACATTTATAATTCCTTTTATTTAGTTTATGAGTATTATTGTGGGTCCATTAGTACCTTAAGAGAAGATGAATGCTGGAAATATCAATCCATCTATACTTGCAGTCTTCTTTTTCATTTCCTATAACGAACTCAAGAAGGGTTGAGTGATTTAGGCCTCGTCTTGTCAGGTTTCAGGTACAGTTGAATCTATACATCAAGGGCACAAAATATCGTCTTATTATGTTTCTTTCCAATCTGCTATTATCCTGGAGAGTTTCCAGAAATATCTTGCGTTCACATACTTGATTCTTCTTAGCTGCACTACGCCCTTCTATTTCAATACGAAATAAGTGTTTATGATAAGCACCAGCTTTTATTTTTTGGTAGGATATTAATTGACTGAAGAACACAAACTTAAACTAACTATACGCAAAAATCTAATCAGTCAAAACTCATCGTTACATCTAAGAAGTAAACTTGTAACCCAGAAAATTTGTTATCAACTACTGCAAGTTGGAACTGCATAGAGCATCTTGGCCGTAACAAATTAACACAGTTTCACAACCACACCGCCAAAACAGAGCATGCAATACTAGGTCATCTAATCACCTACATAAAGTAGAAAGTCATATCGACATACCGAAAGAGAAAAGGAAAAGAACAAATACAAGTAGATAGGAATCACGCACAAACACCAAATATGTGAAAAATTATAGAAATAGATTAATAGAGCACAAACTTGGAGTCAACCAAAAAAATCACGGCAAGCCCTAAAGATGAAGATGCGGCGCAGTAAAGAGAAAAAACTGTTTTACATTAGAAGAAAACCTATTGTGAAATATTAGAGAAACATATTTTTCTTGTTTTCGTAAATTGATTGTAGTTTTTTTTATTTTTTAAAACACTGTAACACAACAATATCTAACCAAACGTGTTTTAATAGAAGTTTCATTTTTAATAAAAACCACAATAAAAAACAGCAACAAATGAAAACAAACGGGGCCTTAACATAAACATTAAATATAAGTAAAATTAAAAGGAGAGGAAAAATAAATACCTAAAATTTAATCGTCAATGGGAGGATACCCGTTAGAATTGCACAGACTCCAGTGATCATTTGGAACAAAATCCTCATCATTGAGAGGAGATTCATCATCATTATCATTCAAATTTAATGCACTAAATGACATGTCAATACTTTCCTATCTAAGATTATCTTTCAAATCCAAATCATTCACGTCAACCAAATTGGGTTCTTCAGAAACCCAATCCGCAAAAACATCAATATTATCAATGACAATTGGATCATTTGAACTACTTGTGCTATTAAGACTCCTAGGAAACAATTAACTTTAATTATTAGAACATTGTAAGAAATTATATCGAAATTAATAATGATAATAATGAAAATAACATACCTTTCCCGAAGCTTTAAATTGTAACGAATATAAATTAAGTCATTCAACCTTTTATGCTCCAATCTATTCCTTTTCTTTGAGTGGATAAATTCAAATGTGCTCCAGTTTCGTTCACACCTAGTTACACTCACACATTGATATAAAATCCGAATTGCAAACCTTTTCAATTCTGGAACACAATTTCTGAATTGATTCCACCGAGAAACTGCAAGTTATAAGATAACAAAAGTAGTGTTATAAACAAAATAAAGTGATAATTACTTTTTAACAAATAAGAAATAGGAAATAAGTAATACCTGGAGAAAGTTTTCCTCTTTGTTGAATAGCAATTGGCATTTCAAAATCCCCATAAGACAACTTATAAAGCTCTATTTGTGAGCTTAAAAGATCTTGCATTGCATCATGAGGAACAGTTGTTGTAATTGTGAAAAGCATTCCTCTACTAACTTCAGCTTGCTTTGCAAGATCTGTCGCTCTCTTTAAAGCATAAAAAATGTAACCCATCATTGGTTTTTCTTTACTATCAACCAACTGAAGCACCCTCACTAAAGGCTCACAAATTTGGATAACAAATTGACATTGCGACCAAAATTCTCTATCTTCCAGTATAATACTACAAACCTCCATTCCAAGAGAAGTAGATATTCTTTCAACCTTTGTAGCTCCAACTAAAATAGAGCTTGCTATCAAATCTCTAGGTCAATACAAAGCCCATGGTTTAGATGATTTAAATATCCTATTTTTCTTTAAAACTAGAGCATTCTGAGGCAAACTATAATAGGGTAGTTTAATAATTTTTTAATAAAAGAATCCTACTAAAATAACTTAACAAAACTTTCATCACTTTGATCCCCATATGCAAGGATCATAGATCCCTCAAAAACTTTAAACCAATTTCCTCTATATATAGAATCATCTCCAAAGTAATTACAAAAAGATTAAAAAACATTCTTCCAAGTCTATTGATCCTTCATAGTGTGCTTATATCCCAAAGAGACACATTAAAGACAACATTGTAATTGCACAAGAGTTGTTTAAACAATATAATAGAAGGAATGCAAGTAAGAATTATGCTCTGAAAATAAATCTTCAAAAGGCTTATAATTATGTAGATTGGAATTTAATCCTCAACATTTTGAAGGCCTTTGGATTACCTAGTATCTTTATTGAATAGATATACTAATGTATCTCCTCGGTGTCTTACAAAGTCTTGGTGAATGGTCAGGCTTCTACTCACATTCTACCAGCTAAAAGCATCAAGCAAAGGGATCCTATTTCCCCTACTTGTTTGCTCTATTCTTTAAAGTTTTAACTAGTTGCTTAAAAGAACTACCTCAAGGAACTCCTGTTAGAAGTTTCATGCTAAATGCAAGAAGCTCAATATTGTTAGTCCATGTTTTGTTGATGATGTATTTATCTTTTCCAAAACAAACATCAACTATTATCATCATCTCAAAGGTATGTAAAATGTTCAATTCATACTCTAGTTTGTCTATAAACTCTAATAAATCAAGCCTTTTAGTCTTTGTAAGTGTTTATTACTTAGCTTCAAGGTTCTTTGCTATCACAAGCTTTAGAACAACTCGATATCTTGTTAAACATCCTAGAAGCCTTGTCTCCTCTATTAAGTCCACTTCATAGACTTCAAGCCCCTTATTTGCAAAGTTAGAAAAACAAAATAGAAAGTTAGATCTCTAAAGTTTTATCATTTGTAGGCAGATGCTAGTTAATTGATTTTACTATCTTGCCATCGAGCCTTGCATATCATTTTTACCATTTCATTTATCGAAGAGTCGGAGAATCTATTTAAGAATTTGCTATAGAAAGTAAATAATGATGGAGGTTACAAAGTCAAATGGTGAAAAGTTTGCTTTCCAAAAATTTATGGTGGACTAGGCATTCTTTCAATCAAATGCCTTTATTCAGTTCTATTCACCACAATATTTTAGAGACTACTTACAAATGAAATCTCCCTATGCATCAAATGGATTCATCAAATGAAATTTCCATATGCATCAAATGGATTCATACTTATTACATCAAAGATCAAAGCTTAAGAAATGTCAAAATGCCTTATAACTCTTCATCCCTAATATGCTCAAACTTAGAGAAACCATTAAGAGCTATTGTAAGCATACAGTATATTATGGAAAAGACACCTTCTTTTAGCATGATCCTTGGACTCCCTTTAGACCTCTTGCCTCTATCTTGGATTCCAATTCCTTCCTGCCACTCTTCACCCAAACATTAAAGTAGCAATAGCTATGTTCTTATTAAATGTTATAAGTCTCTTGTTTGTTCAACTGTGATAGCTTTTCTCTCTTTTATTATCTTAGAAGCCTCTAAACAAGATGAGATCAAAAGCTTACTCACTTCTCAAGGTACATTTTCTAATTCATCTTGTTAGACCCTATTCAAAAGTCCCAACCAAATTGTTTCTTCATACAAACTTCTATGGTTTAAGCACAATTCACCCTACAACTCTATCATTTCCTAGATGGTGATTAAAAACAAGTTATCAACAATGAATAAAATAGCTCACTCAGCCGTTCCTAACTGGTGCATTTTATGCAAATGTTCATTTAAAAGTGTAGAACATATTTACTTTTTTTAAATATGCTTGGAAACTTATAATTCAACTCTATCACTTAACTTCTCCTCCTCACTCATGGTTTGAGATGATCAAATGGTGTAGTAAACTGCAGTTGACATATGAAGGTGATTTATGTGTTTTCAAATTGGCTTTCACCTACCTTATTGCTTCCAAATGACCTAGAGAGTTAGATAGTCTTTTATTGCTTAGTCAAGTGTTTCATATCTTGTTATTGTGTTGATAATCTAGTCTATATATATTGGTTTTGATCAAACTTACTGTACCCTTATTTCTCCTTATTAATTCAATTTCTATTAAAAATTATGTAACTATTACGTAGTAATTTAAATAACATTAGTCCTATGTTAATATGGAAAGGAAAGTACAACCTTTTTTTGGCTACTTTATGCATATGTTTGTTAACTCCTATTAATATTGTAATCAAGCAGTCTCGTCTACTTCCGCATGAATTGAAGCTGACATCTTACGAAAGAGGCCCACAAGACGGTAATGACTATAAACTAATCCATTTTATGAGGGCTGATCTCCTGTCCATTTTCCCCTGTCCTACCCTGTCCACTTTGCATCTGAGTCAACCACTCATGTGGGTCCCATATGAGTGGATGGCTCAGATGCAAAATGGACAGGGTAAGACAGGGAAAAATGGACATGAGATTTGAGGGGCCATTTTATAGTCATATTTTCTGTAATGAACATTAATTTTTCTATTGTTTTACTTTTTAAACATAAGTTATGGAGTACGTCAGTGATCCATCCGAATTAAAGCCAGAAATCAAGGGATTGCCTGCGATTATGCGTTTTGATAACTTTATTCCTCGCGAGCTACGATTATTGGGTGATATAAGGCGACTGTGCTATTCTTTAATCTCTTTAAAGATATTTTTTAAAAAACTTACGCCCAAAATATATTTTGAAATTTAGCACCTACTTTAAAATATTAACATGAACTTTAAAGTTTTGAAGTGCTCAATTTTGAATATTCATGTCTTCAAAATGTTCATCTTTAAATAAATTAAACATTTGACAGACTTAATCATCTATTAGTTAAATGTTACATCAACACTCGTAAAGTATTATTTATTATTTTCAATTAGGAAGTGAGTTTTACCGTCACATGCCAAAGAGAATCCCACACTCCAAAACCTCTCTTAACCCTCCACTCCTTAAAGCTTCTCTGCCTTTCTCAACTCGCTCTCGACTAGCTTTGTGTATTCTGTCCCTTATGACGTGCCCACTAGTTTAGATAAAACCAATACTAAGATCTTGAGAAATAAGAAATGGGGATTAGAAAAAGAACCTAGTTTGCTTTAAAGGAGAAATATTGACTTGTTGAACCAACATAAGACACTATGCTCTACTTGGACATGAGTCAAATTGGGTTCACTGATGAGTTCATGGTAGAGTTAGAGCTAAGGTTTCGAAGGGCATTTTAAAGTCGTGGCGGAGTTTGAAAATGACATGATCGCCAATCCCGAAGACCTTGAATTTATGAAATATTTCATGATTTGAGCAAAAGGAGATTCATTAATGGATTGGATATTTCATGTTCTAATCCTGTGATATTCAATTTTGTCCACATATTTCTATAGACCCCAAATAAATGTGTGAATGAAATTTAATAAAATATGATAAAAATTGGTTAACTAAAACGGAGGATATGTTTCCTTTATTAATACCTTTTTTGGTGCTGATTGTAAAGGAATTCTTGTTGTGGTAATGATACCAAACTAGCCTAAACCCCCAATAACAACATAAAATAGCTCAAAATTCTTCTTTATAAAGCAAGTGGCAAGCTTTAATTTTCCTAATTTGAAGCATACACAAATCAGAATTGGCTTTTCCAGACTCTTGATCTACCCCTATTTTGCCTCTTTTTTTTTGTAAGTGTCAAGAATGGGCCCTCGTAAAGAAAACACATATAAAGAACAAAAGGAGCCCTTTTTTTTGTTTACCTAGGGCCTATAAAACTTTAGGAATAGCCCCTTATCAGAACGAGCTCTACTAAATGCTAAAGCAGATCCTATGCATGCATACATGTTACAATATCCATTTCATAAACGTTGTTGATTTGAGGTGCATAGTAAAAGGATTGCCCACTGATTCTTACACTAGAGAGTGTACCTTCGATAGTCAGGTAAAAATAATTATTCTAAGAAATCAATAAAAGACAATGTTACAATGTCTCATGTAATATATGGATCTTTAGTTGCTCCCATCCAACATTAACATAAGAACTTAAAGATGGATTCTTTAAGACTCTAATACCCATCCCGTTCTTACTTTTTCTAAACTCGTCATGTCCACTATAATGCAATTAAGATGCTGGCTTATCCTCTGAGTGAGTGGTCACTACCATGAGGAACTATGCTAAAAGGAGTAGAACATTTGTTGTATGCAAACTTTATTGAGCTGACAATGTCATACATGGGGAGGGATAAAGAACAATAATTAGTTTTTGATGGATAATATTATTTTAGTCGCTAGAGGTTAATTCTGTTGGGAGATAAAAAACACAACTCTCTAAAAGATCAACAAAAGATTAACAACAAAATACTCTTCAAATTTAACAAGCAAATCAATATAAGAATAAGAAACTTAACAATGAAGCAAACACTAAGATTTACATGAAAAACTCTCCAGTGTAAAGGGAAAAATCACAGGCCAAACTGAAAAAACAAATATGTTAAAACCAAATAAGGATTTACAAAGTATAATATCTCACCCCACGACTACAAATTGTTTAAAAAAGTTTCAGGATTGAAACTAAATTTGATACGTTAATTATCAAACTCTGAATCCAATCCTAAAAACAATAAAAAAATAATGAGAATACTATGCTACTTGTTCTCTCTGTGTTTTTCCTCACTTATTGGTGTTTTTGCCACTCACACATGCAAAACCTACATATATTCTCTTTTATATCACGAGATAAGTTTTTATACATTGTCACGGTCCCATACACAATTATGTTGTAGGTGATCGTGTCTCTTTAACCTCGCTTAACTCATAGATGTACACAATCACATAGAGCTACACAGTCATCAAACTCGATTGTGTAAGTCATGATCATAGGCTTGTACACTACTATGGATGTTTTCACCCTTCACATTTTTCTTCACACGATTATGGAGACTTACATGATTGTTCCAAACGATCTTGTAAGTGAAGGATAAAGGCGTATGTCACTTTACAAAGGTGAGTCACTTACACAATTAGTACATACAGCTGTGTAGGTTAAGGACATAGGCGTGTAGCACCCTATACGACCATGTCTCTCTTACAAGAGCCTCATACATCTTGTCTTCACTTATTCTTCATCCTCACCCTTGGGCCTAAATATGGGGAATACATATTTAGCTTTAACAATTACCTGAGATGCGTCCCAATAAGCTTACTACAAGGCTTATGTTTGTTTCCAAAAATAGTTTTAGCCAATATATTAGTACAATTTAAGTTGCATGAACCTTCTTTAACATCAATTATTGTTCATCAATCACAAACCTCAACCAAGGATATCTGACTTTAAAGTCCTTAGTGCAGGAATGATATATAGCATTTTTGCTTAAGTCAATAGCACTTTAACTATCATAAAATACTATATAGTCTTCTTACCTCACATCCATCCCTTGAAGGAAGCTTTTTAGCTAGAGCATCTCCATATAAGCTTCAACTACAACTACATACTCTGCTTTAGTCGTAGACAAAGTCTCACACTTTTGTAGCTTGGATTTCCGTGAGATGACTCCCCTTGTAATCTTGAAAAAAAAAACTTGAAGTGAATTTTCTTCCATCAAGATCTCCAGCCATATTCGCTTCTGTATAACCTTTCAGAGTTGGTTCACATTATCAAAGCATAAACTCCATTTCAAAGTACCTCTTAAGTATCTAAAAATCCATTTCATTACTTCTTAATAAACTTCCCTTGGATTTCAAAAGAATCTACTCACTAACCTAACAACTTGTGCAATATTTGTCCTTATACACACCATTGCAAACATTAAAGACCCTATTTCAGATGAGAATGGAATAAAAGATATACCAACTTTCACCATTTTTGTTAAGGAACATGCATGTTAGTTTGAAGTGAGGTGCCAATGGTGTGCTAACTGGCTTGGGATGTTTCATATTGAGCCTTTCTAACACCATTCAATATGCCTTTCTTGTGACAACCATAATTTCCTCCTCTTCCTATACCAAGTTATATCTATATCTAAAATTTGCCTTTTAAGTTATAAGTCTTTCATATCAAAAGATTTAGACAAATCCTCCTTCAATTTTTGGATACTTCCAACATCTTGAACCATAATCAAAATATCATCACATATAGAAGAAGAATGATGAAGTTCTCACTTGTGAACTTCTTGAAATACACACAAGCATTAGTATAAGTTTGTTTGTAACCATGATCCATCGTAAAAGAATTAAACTTTTGATTACCATTGCCTTGGAACTTATTTTAACCTATATAAGCTTTTCTTTAATTTATAGACCAAATTCTCCTTACCTTTATCTTTGAAACCTTATGCTTGCTCTCTATATATATTCTTTTCCAGATCTCCATGCAAGAAAGTAATTTTAATATTCAACCGCTCAAGTATAAGATCCAACTAGGCAGTTAAACCCAGTACTGATTGTATTGAGGTCATCTTAAGCAATAGTGAGAAGATTTTATCAAAATGAATGCCTTTTTTTTCAAACCATTTCACCACTAGCCTCTATGCTTCACTAGCTTGTCACCATCTTTATTTATCTTGAAAACCCATTTTTTCTTTAGGTATTTTTTATCTTTTGGAAGCATCACATGCTCATATGTATCATTCTTCATTAGAGAGTTCATCTCTTCTTTTATAGTTATAAGCTAGAGATCTTTGTCATCACAAGATGAAACCTCTTACACATTCCCAAGCTTCCCTTTAGTAATAACCAGTAGATATTCTACACTCGGATATCTACTAGAAGTCATTTCCTCCTTATCAACCTTCAAAGATGTATTTCATCAGCTGTTGGATCTAATTGCTCCCTTTACTCATTATCCTTTAGAACTTCATCTTTAACATTGCTTAGAGGTGGTTCAAATAACTTATAATTGCCAGGTTGTATCTGATCATTATTAATGTGTGCATGGTCACACTCTTCTTCTCTTTTACTAATGGATTACTTAGTAGTGGGAGAAATTTAAAAACAGTTAACTACATCATAAGATGATCAAATTGGAGTAAATTTATCTTCCCTCTGAAGATTTACACCTCTCTCATGCTCCTTAAATGCCACATCCTTCAGTTTAATTAAGTAGACCACATTCTTAAATACCACATCTTCCCTCTGAGGTTCTCTCAAGAATCTCAAATTCGAATGGAATTGAAGAAGCTTGTTTAATTAAGTAGACAACAGTTTAGACAACTTTACCTTAAAATTTCTTTGGCAACTTCAACATCTTGATTATACAACGAACCTTCTCTGAAATGATTCTTTCATTCTCTACTAACACTGTTATGCTATGGAGTCCCTGGTTTGGTCTTATTATGTCTAATACCATTTAATATAGAGTAGTCTTCAAATCCTTATAAGTATACTCTCTTCTAATATCTATTCATAGGCACTTCAGCTTCCGTTGGGCTTCCCTTTATACTATAACATAAAACTTATAGAAAGTTTGAAATACTTAACTCTTTACTTTCAATATGTACACCTAATTTTTCCTCAAAACGTCATCAATGACAAACTATTTGTTACCTCCTAGTGGACCCCTCGTCAATTAGGTCACAGACATTTGAATGCATCAGCTTTAATCTCACCATCTCTCTTATTGATCTTCTCTTGAAAGAGACTTTATACTGCTTTTTATCTAAACAATTATCACAAGGATTAAGTGGTAGTGTGTTACTTAACAAAGATAAAGGATTTACTAGACAACAAGTTTAATCCTTCTCACTCGTATGCCCCAATGGTCAATGCCATTAATTTAAAAGAATTTCCTCATTGGTTATGTATACTTCTCCACCACCACACACCTTTAAGTGTGTCTTGTATAAGATTCAATGTAACTCTCCTTAAGAAACAATAATTGCCCCCTTGGCCCGAAAGTGTGTTTGAAATCCTCCTTGATCTAACACATTAGTCGATAATATATATTTTTAGCCTTAAATTAGTATGTATCTTATATTTCTCAAGGTCAGTAATCATCCAACATTTATTTAAACTTGGATATCAGATATACCAATAATCCTGGGGGAACTTTGATTACCCAACTTTATGCTCCCAAAGTCTTAACTCTTATATCTTAAGAAGTACTTTAATTTTGGAACATAATGATAAAAAGCTCTTGTGTTGACCGACCATTTAGAATTTGAATTACTAATATAGAGGCATTTACTTACCTGATAAACTAAGGAAACCTCATCATCCGCACTTAAAGTTGTTGTAACTATATTTTTCTCATATCTATCAGTCTGATGATCCTGTCTTTTCTAATCCCTCTTCCACTTATATCAAAACCATTTAATAGGTCTTGGCTTTTTGCAATAGTGGCATGTCTTCACATCTTTGTCACCTTTAGACTTTGATCATTTATTTGACTTGTCATGCCCTTTGGGACCTTTGCTCTTTATCCTTCCTCCGCTTTCTATAGTGAAAGCCTACATGTCCCCGTCTCTTTTCTTTATATGTCTTCATTGAACATACTCACTTTGATTACATCTAAAGAGAGTGCATTTTTAGGAGAAAAATTGCTAATTATCACCACCAATGTCTCCTAGCTATCTAGTAACGAACTTAACAGGAACAAGGATTCAAGCTAATCATTAAGGATGATCTTCATTGTTGTAAGCTTATAAGTTGATTTTATCCTAGAAATCGCTCAGATGCTCAAACATACTTTTTCCCATCTTTCAGCTTCAAGTTTACATGCCTTTTAATTAGAAAGGCCTTGTTATGGGCTCTCTTTCTTTCATATAGACCTTTTAGCTTCTTCCACATTTGAAAAAATATTTTTCTTAAGACACTTAGTTGAATGTAATAATATCAATCTATTGTCTAATCGTGCCTAGAGTTATTTTGCTTCATTTTTTCGTATTCTCTATTTGACATCTTTTTAAGTTTTAAAGGAACATCATCCTTCACACCTTTGCCCACATCAATAGGATTAAAGAGATCCTTATAATATAAATAGTCCTCTATTATGGGCCTTTAGTTTAAAGGGAAAAACCACAGGGTAAACCCAAAAACAAGTCCTCTATACTCAAATATGGATTTATAAAGTTTAATAACTTACCTACAACAACAAGTTGTCTCACAAAGTTTCATAATCAAATCTCATATAGTCAAATAGTGGTCATTCTATGACCAAAAAGAGGACTATTTAAACATATGCTCCTATGTTCCATCTTATGCATGGGTTCATTTTTGGATAATTTCTAATCTACAAAAGAATACATTCTATAAAAATTTATTAAAAAATTCATATTTTTTAGTTTCATCATAACTATTATAATCTCATAGCTTAATTTCTCTCAATTCAAATTATACAAATAGTATGTAATTAGGAAGTATTGATGCACTATTAGTTTATGTCCTATTAGTTTATGCCCTATATCTAATCGATTAGTTGTAGTTTAGTGACAGTTAAAGGCATATATTATATATTTATACGTATATAGATGTACATGATAACATCATTAGAATAAATATACATTGCAAATAAAATTATGATGAAATTATAATCATGAGATTCATATTACATTTATGTATTTACCCTAAATTCTTCCTAGTGCTTTTTTTAGTAATACCGAATATTAAAAGAACGTAAAGAAGTTAAAAAGGCTAATACACGTTAAACAAAGGTATGCTAGTCCTTTTACATTCTTTTAATGTTCAGTCTTAAATAAACATTTGCTAATGTTTTTATGTTCTTTGAATGTCAAATTTAAACAAAAAAGTAAAAAATCTCATAGAATAAAGTATGATGATACTTAAACAAACATGTATGTTCTTATTATAGAGTGATTTCACTAAATTGACCTCATATGAGAATTCCATTTGGAACATTACTTCTATGTCTACAGAAATTCTCATTGTTATTATAGTATAAGTGATCTTTTGACTTAAGATCTTTAAAGTTATCTCATATAGGGATTGATATATTTTAATACTTCTTATGATGTATTCTAACCATGGGTAACTCAATCAGTAGTTATTAGATATATCATTAACTATATAAAGATAGTTAAGTGATCAATATAGGATTCATCACCCTAAAGAATTAGGGAGAATGTTCCATTGTTCTCAATTAATATTGATTTGAAAATTCATTGAACAAGGTAAAATGACACTTATAAATTATTTAATTAGAAAATCAAATATAAATAAAATTTTTTAGTTTATCTAAAAATATGATTTATAGTTATAATTTAGATCCATTAATTGCCAACATATTTAGAAACAAAATGTGTGACATACAAAAAATAATTTGAAGAGAAAAGATATTTTATTCAAGTTGGACTTGAATATAAAGTTTGAGAAATTTTATAAATAAAATGAGATATTTAATAAATAAGGATCAATATGAAAAATTGAATCTTATTAGACATAACTGGTATTTAATTAGACTTATTTGTAATTCTGATTAAAATTTAATTGAAATTAGAATTGAATTTCAATTAAATTACTATAATGTCCAAAACATATTATAAATAAGCTTAATCTCTAAGGGAACTAACAATCCTTACCTAACCTTCTCTGTAATAGTTATAGAGTTCTCTTAACACATTCTGTGGATTGTTGGATCGGAAAACGAAAGCATGCTATATTTGAAGAACTGGTAGATTTTAAAACTTTTTAGAAATCATATTTGCAGTGGAAGCAACATATCCAAATCATCATGCCAATCCATACATGATATGGTATAAGGATAATAATAAACACAAACAAGATGAAGAGTATTACCGACTCCTTTGCTATAACTTTAATTCCTTGCTACGTTATCCTCTCCTTCTTCTTATATCCAAAACCTTTGCTTTTGAATTTTTTCCTTTAGCAATCTATCTTCTCTTTGTTGTTGTATCCTCAACCAATTTGATTTACCTCTTGTTCTTCTAGGACAATTTGGTTAACAAAATCCTTTGGTGGGAAAGGAGAAGAAATGTTTGGA
>JANITW010000002.1:55152462-55164074 GCA_027564335.1 Erythroxylum williamsii
CATTATACACTTTGCATTTAAATACTTAACACTACATTACTTATTCAAATTCACCTCTGTTAACACTTCATATATTTTCATGCATGAACAGTACATCAACCATATACGTGACCTTTTAAACCATAATAGAGACAAATATTTCTTCATTAACTTACGTAAATTTTTATATATCATAATCCAGAATCCATTCAATGTAGCTATAAACAATTCCTAATTCTCAAATCCACCATCTAAAATATTCATCACCGTAACCACAATTCTCGACAGTATCACATTATAATTCAATTTTACCCAAAATGTCAATAAGTGCATATACAGTTATTTTAAATTTGTGTAGAACATCCAAATTTATGTGCGTGTATGCTAAAATATGCATGAGTATGAAAAATACAATTTTCTTAATCTCTCATTGATCTCACATGTACCATACTTTTGGGTTCTAACTCTTAGTATAGGGACGGGATGTTAAACTATTGATTTAGGTTTTCATATATGGATAATCAGTATTCACGTTATCGTTTAATTGTTTATGTATAAACCCATTGCTATAATCTTAAATACAATATGTAATTATTGTGTTATAGGTTCATTTTTGGAAATAAATGGTGTTAAATCATTAGGGATAACGTAATAGGTTAAATGACTAGAGCTGGTGTGGTTATTGACTAGATTGATATGCTTTTCTTCATTCGTAATGTAGCTGTCCAACTAAATCTAGAGAGCTTATTTTAGGTTACTTGATGGTTAGGTTTAGTTAAAGAGCTTGTTTTAATTAAACACAATCTAAGAGAAATTTGACGTTAATAGAGCTTATTGTTAATATAATAGGACAAAGACGTATGTTTAAATGTGTGAGGTTAAGATTTAATTGAGAACCAAATCCTAAAAACTTTCATCATTTTTACCTATTTGCTTTAATTTACTTCGTTAGTTTAATTTCATTTTATTTTTTTATTCAAAATAAAACCAAACCCCCCATAACTTAAACACCAATGTAATATCCCGTCTTTTAAAATTTTGAAGGATTTAAAGTGTTAGACTATTGAATCACATGAGTGGCCTTATATAGAATGAATTTGGTACATTTATGACATAATTTTATAATTGATTTCATATGCCTCATTTAACACACACAAATGAATTGTGATTTAGAAAAATTGCACTCAATTGACATATTATGCGGTATGAAACTAAAATGAATGTGCATTTCCAATGTCTTGTACTTTGGTTTACCAATGATAAGAATTGATGAATTAATATGCATACCTAGTCTAGGAAAATTGTCAAGTGATAAGACAAGTTAACATGTGGGAAATTAGGAAGCCTATAAATTGAGCGACATGTGGCATTGGGAATAAGTGACAAATGGTTTAGCTAATTGGGTGAAAAATTTCTTAAATACATCAGTAACAAGTCACCTAGGAAATTATGTGACAAATGGACTAAACATTAGGTGACAATTGGAAGTATGAGAAGAAGACACATGACATAGCTCTACAATTGACAAGTGTCACACCATGTGTCTCACCCCTCACCACACACTTGTATCCCATGCATTTGAAAGACCATCTTCTTTTATGTTTTTGGTCACATGCTCTCTTCTTCTTCCTCCTCACTATCAATACACCTAAACAATCTGCATAACCTTGAATTTTTCCAAAATTCTACAGCCTTCATCTTGTGATTGAAAACCCTTTTATTTATGTCTTGTTCTTAGTGTATGCTTGAATGCTTAGAAGACTTGGTTAGCTTGTTAATTGAGGGGACTTTGGGCTAAACAAGTAAGTGATTGATTTCCCTATTGTGACATATGTGAGTATAACATTCATGATGATTGATTAGGGATGAATTGAGATGATTACATATAAGGTTGATAATGAAGTTTGCTTGAAATTTAATGGATGAATTGGCTTTGTTTTTGATATATGGAAACCCTAGGTTAAAGGTTGTTTTGAAGACGAATTATATTGAGAATTAAAGTATGTTGAAAGTGAATTTATGGTAAATAAGGGTGCTAGTGTAGTGTTCTTGAAATGGGAAAAAGTTAGGGTTACATGTATAAAAGTGAATGAAAGATTTTGTTTGGTTTTTGATGCATAAAAGATAAATTGCTATAAGTTACCAACTGAATGATTTTGAATTGGAATTAGAGATGAATTGATGAGAAATTGAAGTATCTTTAAGGTATAATTGATGGACTATCAGGAAGGTGTTAAAATTTGAAGAAAAGTTGAAGGAAAATGAAGGTAAACTTTCGGTTCACCTATCCCACGATCGTGGGAATTGAATTAGTTCCTTCCCACTATCGTGGCAATGCTTAGAAGTGAGAAAATTTGTGTTTTGTGTTCTTGTTGAATCATATAAGGATAAAGCACTATACATTGGTGTATTTGGCCTTTAGTAGGGATTGAAATGAACCTAGATGATTGCTTGATCAATTGGATAAGGGTTTGATAAGTCTAAGTTGTTAACTGATGTGATAATGTAAGGAATGGATTGTTTGATATTAACGTATATGAATTTGGGAAGTATGAGTTTTTAATGGTATAAAGGTTTATTTATTACTATAAATGTATTCCAAAGGATATGATTTATGTGAATTAGGTATGAATGAATGAGAATTAGGAAATTGTATGAATAGATAATGTTAGAAAAGGATTGGTGAATGCATGATTGATGAATTGAGAGTAGTCAGACTTAATTAAGGTATAAACCTAATTGCAAACTAGATGTATATTAGGTATAATAAATGTATGATCAATACTTGTGATTAATGACACATACCCGTGAAAGTTAATTGAGTGTGCATTAGACATATCGTATATACATGTGTATGATTGAGTACTCATTTGACTAAACAAGTTAGTAATGTGTAAATATATGTGTATTACATGATATAGAGGCACAAATTGATCGTTAGAATCTAGACATTGCTGGGTCATCAAGGCAATAGCTATTTTGGAGCGTACTGTGAGTTAATCTAGATATGTAACTCAATTATATATGCTCTTGTATAATTTGTATGCTGAGTATGAAATTTGTGATTAATTGGATGTGAAATACTAGAATGAATATGAAAGGTGAGAATAATTTAATGTGAAATGTCAAAATGAATATGAAATGTGGAAATAATTAAATGTGAATTGTCAGACTTAGATCAAATGAATCTGATACATGTGATAGGAGCATATAAGAATGAAAGGTAATGAAATATGGCATATGGTATGATGCATTGCATTGAAATGCATAATCAAATAAAGGAGTTGTGATCGGAGTAGCCAATGTGAAAAAGAGCTTAAAGCTCAGAAATATGCAAAAAGAGCCGCAAACTCAGTTATTAATGAGCCTGGTATCCACAATGGGTACATTACTATTATAAAATGATAACAGTATCCATAAGGGATACAGGACAGTAAATAGGTGCTCGGTCACAACAAAGTAAAAATGAAAATTAGTCATATGTGCATTTGCATATATAAATTGACATATATTATATGATTGATTTGACATGATTACTGGATTGTTTAAAATATAGTTGAAGGATAAAAAAGGATGTGTTGTGATATGAAATGCTAGCTTATCTAATATACTGGTGAAGGTATAATAATTTGGATGTACTTGATAAAGTATGATGAAACGTTACATGATATTTAATGCTAAATGATATGAAATACTTGTAAAAATGAGATATGATTTACCTCTTTGTTTATGACTTGAGTGATAACATCAATGATGATTCACTCATTGATTTTACAAATTCATCAAAATTACATTGTTGATTTTCAGGTTCAGAGAAGACCTAGCTAATCTAGTTGAAGTAGTTTCTGCATTTGGACATGGGTCAGTGTCGGGATTAGTTATGCCTGTAAATGTCTTTAGTTGTTTTGTATCACAAAATTATATCACTCAACTATTGTGCAATGTACATGTGAATTTTAGAAGTGTAATGACATTTGAGACTTTATATGTTTGTGAATAAAGATGGAACAAAATGATTATTGGAATGTTTTACGATATGTGCGATGGTTTAAAATGTGTAATGAATTGATTTAACCATTTAACATGTCATTTTCGTAAAGTATGTTCTCAGATATCCTTCAGTATGTTAGGTATATGCTCTATAGGAGTAGTCTATTATAGTCAATGCTTTCCATTTTGAAAACTTTACACACACACTTTGTGGGATCGACCTAGACTTATCAATAGTTGTAGTTTTAAGTTTAGTTATTTTATGTAGTGTTACGACGCGCTACCACCTAACAGTATCTTTTGACATATTATTATATCAGAAGGTATCACATATTTCTAAAACGTTTACTAAATGAGTGTTAGGATCCTCGTTACTCAACCCATAGAACTACATGTTAGTTCATAGAACTTTGTCTAAGATATTCAAAATTTGATTTTAATTAAATATGAATAAAATAAAAATAAAAATAAAAATTAAATAAGCAAATAAACAATGAACTACAAAAAAGTAGGGTTTTGATCAAGATGGAGTACTTAGGACTTATTCTTTCCTTACTTTGTTTCCTTTAATATTTTTAATCCTTATATCTTTGATCCTAGATTTCTTATGATAATGATTACTCTCTCTTAAGATCTAATTAATTAACCCCTATTGAATTAAAAAGAAATCAAGATTTGTAATCTCTCAATTCATAAAACTTTCCTTAACATTTTCAATTAAATCTGAAACTATCTATTGGATAATTAATTTCTCAAATAAGATCTCTCTTTGAATTATTATTAACTTGATAATTGCGAGTCTATTGAACTACCAATTCTTGTTATACAATCTAACATTAATTACTTTTGATTCACTCTCTTAATTGGTTGTCAAGTTTAAGCATAAACAATTATCACAAACATCTAATATGTATTGAAATCAACAATAAATAAAGTCAAAATATAATTCCAGAATAAACACTAATCTTAAATTTAAAACTTCATGAACATTTTTAATATGTTAGAATTCATATTACATATCAGGAATAACGAAATCACTAAAGGAAAAAAAGAAAAAAATTATAAGGTTTTGATCTAGAAAGTTGGAATTCCTGGATGTTCTTGATTTCCCACGTCTAACCCTCTTTGATTCAATGTTGCTGCTTTTTTTAGTGTATTCCATATCCTTATATAGTTCTTTAGGGTTTAGGGTTGTAAATAGGATTTCCCCACTTTATTTCATTCCAAAAACACCCACAAAACATAAAAAAAATGAAAACATTCACGTCTAAATAGTCTCTGTTAGGATTGTACTCCTAGGATTTTCCTCTCTATCATTATCATGCTTTATTAGGCACTATTGTGATAGAGGCCATCTATTGTGACACCCTTTAAATAGCTTCCATCTTCTTCGTTCTTCAATTATCTGATTTTCAACACTAACAAACAAATCAAACACCTCATGAAACATAAAATTAAGATTGGAATCATGCTTTAAACCAAAAACACTTAGAATACACAATTTTGAACCTATATATACCAAATCATCTAATAAACAACTAAAAACACATTAAAAAGCCTATGAAAACATAGTGTAGACTATACCTATTAGGTAGCTCAACTTTTAGTTACTCAAAGGACTCTCTGACAATTGTAAGCAAAGCTACTAAAGCAAGTAGGACATCTCCGGTTGAGCAGTTAGAAAGGCTCGAGGTTACAATTAGATAGATGGGAGAGTTGATGTTATTAATGGCGAGCCATCAAGGCATTGTTTTCCTACCTCTACCACCTAGCGATGGCACTTTCTCAATAGCTCCTCTACCTGATCAGGGTCATCAACCCAAGGACCCTGATTTGTTGGGCCAACCTGGATCACATTATGAGGGCGATTTTAAAATATTGTATTTTCTTTCTTTGTCTTTATCAATTATGTATATTTCTTATTTTCTTTTCATTATTATTATTTTTTATCTAACATTTAGTTAATGACATTTTTGTTTCTTAATTTTATGTGTTATTTTTATTTTTGTTTATCATTTTATCCCTTTTTTGTTTATGTTTTGTAAGGACGTCACTTTAATGTTGGATGAACAATCCCAAATCCAAAAAGTCATACCAATCAAGAAAGTACCAACTCAACTTTCTCACTTATTCTAAGTGCTTATATTGTGTACATTAGGAACAATGTAGAATTTTAAGTATGGGGAAGGGGTTAATGATATTACTGATTTTCTTAAGCTTATTATAATATTGGTCAAATTTTATTAACTGATATCTAAATTAGTTTAAATTTGTCCATCACTACTTTGTTTCATTATTGAATATTGATTTGAATTAGTATGCAAAAAGATGATAGTTTAAATAAACTTGCTTTTCTAAGTCATATTTGTAATAATCATTGAGATAGTCCAATTGGATAAAAATTGCATATTATTTACACAAATATAACCATTTTTTTTCTGTGAGCTTTTAAACCTAAGAGTAAATTTTCATAAAAGTTTAAGCTCTTTTAATTCTTGCATGTGTGTTATCATGCATAGTTGAATGATTTTAGAACTTGCCTTTATTATTCATATTAAGATCATATTTTCTTAAATTAGAAGCATTGAAATGATAAAGACATTTAGATTTAACATTTGTTTAAGCTTATTACTTTGATAATTACCATTTTTTTATCCTTTAGAAATAACCAAGCTTGAGCCTTAGCCGTTTTCATTAATTATAACTCCATTATTAACCGTTATCCTATTTTTCTTTGAAAGCCTTTTTATTATTTTCAACCTTGAAGGATATTTTCACTACTTAAATATTCGAAACTTGAAATTGTGAAAGGTCTAATAATTCTTTAATTGTGGTACATGATGAATGCTTGAAAATATTTTGACAAAAATGCAAGCATAGAAAAAGAAAAAGATAGATTACTAATGGCTTTGTAATTGAAGGACCTACATATTGTGAACAAGTTTCTAGTAGTGTTCTCATTAGTAAATTTTCTTCAATCATACCATACCTAAGGCCTATTACAACCCTATAAAGATCTTTTGAATTTTGTTTCTAGTTTATATATAAGTGATGGAGATGTGATAATATTGCAAGCTTATGGTGAAAGTTCTACTATACATTAATTTGAGAGTTTGATACTTTTCACCCTAAGTTTTTGAGTGTATTGAGTGAAATCTTAGTGAGGGTGTAAAGGTTTATGCTTTTGATTTCAATAAGATTATGACGTGATTATTATTAATATTGACTTATGAAGTTAGTCTTAAAATGACTTAATTCCACGTGCATATTAATTTGATTAATATGACATGATGATTAAGAGTATGAATAGACAGATTGAGATTAATAAAAGATAGATGTTTGTTAAGTTAATAATTTTGATTATGATTTTCTTGAGGACAAGCAAAAGCTCAAGTACAGGGATGTTCGATAGATGCATATTTGACTATAATTATACATCCATATTTGATGTATTTTACTTAATATTTTATGATTTTATTGTATATTTGGTACGTAATTCTCTCCAAGTACATTAATAAGTCACAACTGCCTTCATGGATTAAAAAAAGAAGAATTCGAATGAAAACATGGCATAAAACAAAATTTTAAAGCATATTATAGATACATGACCGTGTGCATACCTGTATAAGTCTTCGTGCCAATGTAAAATCACAACTTTTGGTGTTTTTTGAATATACACGATCTCTCACACTGCTATGTAGCAGATCGTGTATGTCCTAAAAACTTTAAATTTCACTATAAAAGAAAATAAGCAGAGGAAAACTAGAGGGAGCGAAGTTTTATAGTAGACTTAAGACATGAACCATCCTGAGAGGTGACGATTTTGAATAGAGAAAAGGAAAAAATGAAGTTGCATTAAAGGAGATTTGATAAAAGGTTGCATCCATACTAAAGTTGCAAGAATAGAATAGAAAGGGAGATTTAGAGTTAGTGAACTCTTTGTTTTCTATTAGTTTTTTTGTATGCTTATGTTTGAGTTCGTTTTTTATTATGAATAACTAAATCGTTTTAGTATTTAGGTGTGTTGACCCTAGTTTGTGATACAATATGCCTTAATATTTTATTCAATGCAATTATTGTGATTGTTGTGACTCAATTATATGTTTGATGTTTGTTCTAATATATTCGAAATATTAGTTCATGATTTGATTTCATGTAATTAAGATTGAGAAGTCCTTTTTATGAATAGATCTACTATAATTGAAAAGAGTTGATTGCAAACCTAAAGATAGATCAATATAAATCCTCTACATCAAGATTAAACCTAATAGTGGAATTCACAACTTGATAAAACAATCCTATAAAGTTTAACTAGAAAGATTTCTATTAATCAACCTGTAGATTAGTTGTCATTAGCCTCGAGAGAGTTGTTAACATAAGAATTTTTACAGTCTAATAATCAATAAAATAATTACTTGATAAAAGATTAATTAATTAATAATTCTTAGGGAGATTCATCACTAAGTAATTTCCTTTGTCTTTTGCATTCATCATTGTTCACAATTTTAGTTAATTAGTTTAAGTTTTTATTTTTATTTAAAAAGCCAAATATAAAATTTCATAGGCTAGATAATAGGAGAAGGGTAATTGCTAGTACTTATTATCTTTGTAGGATCGACCCGTACTTATCTGTGCTTAGTACATCTACATTGTGCACTTGCAGCTAATTCAATATTGATATATACATAAAATATCAATCAAAAGCATAAATAAAAACTATATTTCTTATTAAGAGTAATCAAGCTATGATAGATGCTGCATTGAAGTTTTGTTGAAGCACAATAATTAGTTACTATAAGCTCAAAAGTAAGAGGATTTGATCTATGCTTATATAACAAAGAGGAAAATATGGGTCCTTTAATCGTATCCCAACATGGGTGAATCATGTAGATAGCAATAGCCAATTCATCAGTAAGAGCAAATCGAGAGAAGATTGCAGAGTGTAGATAAATTGAAGTAATCTAAATTTTGAGCATATACCCTAAAATAATCTACTTGAAAATGTGTCGTCGTGGAAGGGAAAAAATGTAAGACGTCATAATTATTCCCTTAATTTCTAGAATACAATCACAAGTCAATAGCAAAGTTGAAGAGAAAAGAGGCCAAGAATGCCCTGCCCACTATAATTTGTTGTTTCGTATGTTTCTTTAGGAAACACTTGTATTGTCTTCCATGAGTAGCATAGTACTCACTTTCCAATATCAAGCCTACAAAATCATCCTTCTCAAGAGTGGTTTCAAGCTCAACGTAGGATGGTCTTCTAGGGATTTCTTCAACAGACAAAGACTTGAATGGTCATCTCTTATATGTACTCTTATATAAATCCTAGCAAGTCTAAAGCCCGCTGATGTTTTTGCTTTTAAGAAATGCACGATAGCCATCAAACTTTATTGGTTTTCCAGTGTAATTAACTCCATTTTCCCAAGTGAATTTATCCAATCAATCATTTTCTTCTTCTAATCTCTTAACCTCAGCATTGAGATAGTCAAGATGTGTTCTTACAGACTTGATATTTTATTAGATTATTACATATCTATATCCCTCGACTCAGCCAACTCCTCAAACAACTTCTCACTGCCTTTATGGGCATATCCCAGGGGCCAATTTAGCTTTTAAAAGTTAAGGCTACATGCTTATTGCAAATAGATATGGCCCTAAAACCCCATAAAATAACGTTGAAATTTCTAAGACTTGTGGAGAGAAGTAGGTCAGGTAGAGACTAAGAACTCTATGACAATAAAGGAACAAGTGATTTGAAGTTTAGAGATTTGATAAAGTTGTAACTACAGAGCTTATAGGAGTAGCTTTATTATTGACAGGAAATATTGGAAGCCAAAAACATATCAGGATAGAAGCATATAGCTAAGTCAGTAACATTAAAGAGAAACTTAACATTGAACTGTTTTTACAATAAATTAACAATTTGAATATTTTAAGAAAATTTAACGTCGAGCTATTTTTATAACAAATTAACAATTCAAATATTTCTAGTATTGCTAAATTAAGAAAAGTTTGTGACTTTTTAAATAATTTATCCTAAAATAATTATATAAAATAGTGATTAACGATGCAATTACATATGCCCAAGGGAAGCATTTATTTCATTTAGTCCCCTCGTATGTAAGATGCTAACTTCAATATTCATGACCGTAATTCCTGGTCTCTTTTGAGCTAGCAAGTAAGGTAAAAAGAAATTATGTTCACCCTCTTCCAAAGATTGTTATATTGAAACATTCAGTAATCAGTGGATCCACTTCCTCACGTTGAGAACTGACGCTTTTGTGAGACTTTGAATGGCTTGGTTCTTCAACTATGGTTTCCAGCAATGGCTTCTTGGACCTTGTCATGGACCTCCTCAACAGAAACTCAGGAGTTGCGAGCTCTTCGACACCATCCAAACTCAGCCTTGGCACGGACGCGGATACCCGGGCGATAGCTTCCTGAGAGGCCTCACGACTAGTAGACTCTGGCTGAACCTTAATATTTCCAGTGCACAAAACCCTTTTGGCAATGGAGTTGGCAGTGAGGAAATGAGCTCCCAAATCATCAGCAGTGACCAGAGAATTCTTTCTTTGCATAGGAAACATGACGTAAACACTAGCCCTTTGGAGATCATCCTCCGCATTCAGACAACAGAATCTGGCTCCGACTTTTAGGGACTTGGCATTGATGATGAAGAAATTTGGAGCCTCCATCATGAGTTCAGCAGCTTTGGTGGGTTTGTGTAATAGTCTGACTTCTCCAGTTGGGAAGATGACTGTGGTGGACTTTGATATGCTTATGGGCAGAACACATGGATTTGATAAATTGCAACAAGTTATTTGGTTTCCCATCACTATATGATCAGTCAGTAAAACCAGAAACTATCTTGTTGCTTATGCCTAAATTTCAAAGTCTTGAGATTTTGGGAGGGGTTGAAGGGTTTTCATACGATATACACTAGGATTAATTAGGAGTATTTTAATCTATTGAATGTCAAATATATCATCTAAGTGATGGACCTATGGAAATTGTATTACTATAAAGAATGAATCGATAGAAAGTGTTCATTTACAATTTACTTAAATCCAAACAAATAATAGATAAAAGGAATGCTATGTTGATTATATCAAAAATTCCACCATATTCTACAGCTGCGTGCCTTGTAAAATTATGCACAGACTCGAGTATACGGCTCCTACTATTTTTTTATAGAAAAGAGATCGAAAAGACCGTACGTTTTGGTGACAACGACGAAAGGGGATATAAAAAATAGGTTAGAGTACATGTCTACGGCGGTTTTTATCCACATTGTAGACCATGTGTTAGTACAATGGTATTGATTCTTAATATATGCTCGGAGTTGACTACTAGTCTGTCCGAAGCTGAAAACGGGTTGGTCCTGCCAAAGAATTTTTTTAATTAAAGGATAAGTGCACTTCGAAATAGAATCAAAAGAATTTTTTGGGGTAATTTACTGGTTCCTTTGGAAATAACGAAATAAAATTATCTTTGAGGAGGACTTCATGTTGGGACTCAATTCGGAAACCGGATCTCAACCGAAAAGCGGAAACCGAAAACGAACAGAATTCGGAATCGAATGCGAATCGAATCAAATACAAAGCGAACGAATTAATCAACCTGAACAAACATCGACATCCGTT
>JANITW010000002.1:55185245-55196125 GCA_027564335.1 Erythroxylum williamsii
CACCTTCATCAACACTCGATGTAGAGAAGTGAATGTAAGTGAAATTAACATATTTTAATAATTTCTTAACAATTATAACTTAATTACTAATTTAAAGATTGCTTCCTAATAGGATCAAATACAAGAAAATATTCAGTGACAATCTCAGGAGGAGCAACTTGTGGACGAGACTCAGACATATCTTGATGTCGTGGGTGGTAGGGACCGTCGTGGAAGAATATTCGGCCTGGGCTCTTATGCAAACACCTGTTATTCGCACTCTTCCCTTTCTAATACAGCAGTATCTGCTCGACCATCGCAAACTCATGACGTCTCGAAGCTCCGGGCCACAGTTGACACATTGAGGGAGCAACTACTTAATCAAAGTGAGCAGCTACTTACTCAACGTCAGGAGCACCAAGAGGAGATAGCCAAGATGAGAGAACAGTTGAGAGCAGAGATGACTCAGCAGTTGAGGGAGGAGATGAGGACGGAGTTGGAGCAGGTTTCAAAGATCAGAGAGTCGATGGAGCAGATGGAGCAGGCAGCTAAGAGGAGAGAGGAGATGGAGCAGCTTACTAAGATGAGAGCGGAGGTGGAGCAAATGACCAAGGATAGACAGCACATGGAACAAATGGCTCAGCTTAGGCAGGAGATGGAAATGTTAAGGAGGGGAGGAAACAGTTCAGAGCATCCATGATCACCACGACATTAGCATAACATTGTCATTTGTTTTCAATTACAAAATATAAGATTTGTTCTTTCTTCTTTTGTAATTATTGAATTAAATTGTTTATATGTTTCATTATTTATTAATTTTCTCATTATTCAAACTATATATACAAATTAATATATTATTAACAAATAATATAACGTAACACAAATAAATAAAGTATATATATAACATAACATTGTTATAACAACAAAACAACAAAATTAAAAAAAATTATCAGTTATTACCGACGGAAAAGTGTCCGTCAGAAACAATTTTATTTTACCGACAGTCAAATAAACCGTCAAAAAAATGGTTGAAGATACTTTCGCCTCACCGACAGACCAAACGACCGTAGCAAAATCTCTCCGACAGAATCCGACCTGCCTATTCCGTCGTTATATAAATACCGACAACAAATTTCCGTCGTACATTCCGTCGTAAAATTGCGACGGAATTTTTCGGTCGGTATTTTTACTTGAGGGAAGTTCACCGATGGATTTTTCGGCCACCAGATTTCGTCGGTGATTACTTTCACCGACGGAAATGTGTTATTTACTGACGGTTATTTCCGCCGATAAAATGATTATTTCTTGTAGTGCATCAAGCAAAATGTTGTAGGCAAATGTCTTATTGAAGTTTATGAGTTTTCGGATGCAAAACAACAACATACAACCAATCGTTTATCAATATGCAAGTGTTCATCATCATATATATCCGGAACTCTTTTTAAGTGAAGAGACATGTAGCTAACTGCAGCTGTCCACTTGCCTCTTTTTAAGCAAGCCTTCAACAGACAGGGCATGCAGCTTTTCCGAGAGTTGAGGAAACTTCCTCTAGGATCTCTATTACAGAAGAAAATGATGGTCTTTCCTTTGAATTTTTGCTTGTGCACTGCTCTATTAACCTGAAAGATGAACAAACAGCAAAATATGAATAGACCGTGGAGGACACTCATGTCAGTTACTATTGTTGTTCACTCCTACTGAGTACTGGATATATATTTTTGACGATTCTTTAAAGCTCTACAAACTCTTTAAGTTTGAAGTTATGAACTTTGAGTTAAATCTAATTGTTTTGATGATACAGATCTTCATAGATGTTATATCCATCTTAATACTAGTAAGGTTCAAGAAAACAAGATAAGAACATTTGTATAATTTATGCTCACACACCTCACCTGCTTCTCATTACAAAAGTTCATGTGTGAAAAGAGATTTATATAATAAAAAATTCTATATTCTTCAAATAGAAAAGAGAACAAATTAGTGGAATTTACTGCTGAATTCTTTTTGGACAGCGGCTTATCTGAAACTTGGGATTGAAATCAGCAGAATTGAATGGCACGGAGCCAAAGTTCATGCTATTCACCAGTTGCCTTCCTTCTAACATCTGAGAAATGGAGGAACTTACAATGATCATGTTCCAGAGGTTTTTAGGTGCTTGACAGTAAGTTGCAATCTGTTGTTGTGTATGTGAAACACAGTAGAAAAAAAAAACCTTTCATGGAGCCATGTATTCATGCTTCTAGAAGTTAGAATAAATTACAACTGAACCATCGTCCAGAAAAATGATGGCGATCTTACATTTTGGTGTGCTTATGTACAAGAGATTACTTAGTAGACCATATTTTCATTTTTCAATCGATCAATGACATATGGAAATGATGACCCTGCCAACTAACCATGCATTTGTAGGCTATATACACCATAACCAAGGAGTGTTTTGGTTCAAAAGTAATGCATCCAGATCAAAATAATATCGCGCATGCAATCTTGTATTGTTATAGACGACGGCTGCCTCTGTGAGATTAAAAGTGTTGCCAAAACATCCATTAACGTCGATCTATGTGCTATATTACCTGATAAAAAATCATTCCAAAAGAGTAGACATCTTTCTTGGTATCATTTAACCGCCTGACATTGTTGCTTGAATGATCAACTCTCAGGCCTTTGAAGTAGAAGAAAATGTTAAGACGCAGTGGAAATGGTAAAAATCCCCTTGGGAATATGATAGAATGTGAGCAAACATAAAGTCTTTACAGTCTCGGTTTGGATGGATTTGTTCGTAGAACATTTGAACCCAGTAGTCGCCAATCTTCAGATGGCCACCTTCATCCTGTAGCAAGTTTCTACATTCAAAAGTAAACAAAAATCATCACTCAGTTAACCATTTTTATGTTCTTTTGTATTTCCCTATTCTGTAAGTGTCTTGATCAGTTAAAGATCTTGTATCATAGATTCCTTTTCTTCATGATGAATTGTAGACCTGGGAGAAAGCACCTAAAGAGAGAAGAGTACTACTGCAGGATGAGAAATAAAATCAAACTATAATGTCCGATGGACCTAAGGAACAAGAACGAAGCTGCATTCTCAAACACATGTCAAGGAAGAGCTAAAAGCAAAGTTTTAACAAAAGTATTTCTGAAATAAACTTTTAACAGAAGTTACCTAAAATCCAAATGATTGTGAACTATAGGCATAGGCTTGTGTTTATGGAGATAATTCATTCCCCTGCGAATCATTGTACAAGTGAAGATGGATTCTGTTACGAGTAAACAAATTCATGGACTATGAGACCAACCAAGAGCCGCAAAATCACATCACCTAGAAATGTCAAGGGCATAACGCAGAGCAGTACTCAGGTCAAGTGCAATTCTTCTGGACAAGATATCACCCAAGTTTCCCTACGTCAAGATATGATCACAAGAAAAACTGTTTTAACGAGAGAGACTTGTAATACGGAATGATCTTCTGATATTGTCAGAAAACAGCAAACAGGACTTTTTTAAGTATTTGGTCGCTGAGAAAATACTCCTGGAAGATGTTCGGTAATTAGAACCATCTCATCCCTGTGTACAATGGAACCAAGAAACTGCAAAATGTTGGGATGTCGAAGTTCACGTAAGAGAGTGTTATCCTTAGCTGACAATACCCTGCATTGAAGCATAACTGAATTTCTATTCGAGTAAGATTTGATAACATGTTAAAACAGAAATGTGATTGAGCATACATCTTCACAGGATGATAAATCTCACTCTTAATTACAGTTTTAACAACCCAAGTTCCTCTCCACTTGACCTTGATGGCTTCGCCAAAAACACCCTGATGTTGTCAGAAGCACAATGTTCATAGCTATTTAACTTGGAAAGCAGACGATAATAAATATTTCTCATTTGAGAATAAAATAAAAACTAGCTAGGGCGTTTCTTGTTTTGTAGATTTCATGTAAACTCTGATAATTAACGTCATATACCTGTTCAACTGTTGATGACTGCTCAGTGCTCAATTCTGATATATCAAAATTCACTTCATTTGAATCTTGCTCGTGTCGAACTGTCTGGAAAATGAACATCGAATCAACAAATTAAAGCAAGACATTTGTTCAAATGCTTTCAATTCCTCTTATCTTTTTTTAATTTAACAAACAGTGATTCAATTCATCTTTGTTATTGAAGTTTTTGGCAGGATGAAGGTAACTAGAACAGGAAAAAAAGTGCTCTAACACAGTTTATCAAAGCTTTGGTAGATTAAAGAATGAGAAGAAACATAGGTTTAGAAACTTCGTGTAGTACATGGGATTTGGATTAGATGAGCAATGAAAAATCAAACTTGCTCCCATGGCTGTGGCAAAAAGAAGACTTACAAGTGCAGTGAACAATAATCGCTAAGGAGTCTAGTCGAATAAGAAAAATAAGATAACCCCATTACCATTGGCTCATCGCTGATTAAATCCTTGCCACCATTTACTTCAAGAATCCTACATATATCACGATGCCCATAGAGTCTTGCATCTGTCAATGGCTTGATATAACAAATTAAGAGATGGAATCATTGATGATCCTATTTCAATTAACCTTTGGAGAGAACCGACCTCATAAGGATTCAATAATTGCTTACAGTTCGTTGCCACCTGTCTTGGAGATTAACATTAGCATTGTAGTAGAGAAGAAGCTCAACAATAGGAGCATGCCCTTCACTCGCTGCGAGGTGCAATGCAGTTCTCTTGTCATAATCTTGTACGTCAGGAGAAACACCCTTTCTTAACATCTGGTTCAGTCCAACTCTATCACCTCTTGATGCGAAGCGCAGGAAATTGCCAATCAGCTGCATGTCATAACCATCCGAGGGGTCATCAACATGTTTCTGGTCCATTAATCCCTTGTACGTAAAACATAACGAAGCAAATCAGATAAGCTAATCATTGCCTACAATTGCTAGACGTTACTCAGAGGAACATGGAACCTTACAATCAGTGTAATAGTTTATCGAAACCAGTAAAGCCTGGATCGCTAGACACTCACACGTACACAAACAAAGCAGAAGAAAATTTCGATAAACTTGTTAATGAAATTCACTTGTTAGAATCAAGCATGAGTTTGGATTACCGATCGAGTCAAAGTGGGGAGAAGACAAGAGAGGAAGACGGGAAATATAAAATTGTAACCAAACGGTAAGAGACGTTTCTGGTGGGAAAATTGGACGATAATTTCTAGGACTACCTTTCGGCCATGACGATCACTTTGTTTCTTTCTTGTTGTACATGGTTTCCCTGGGCACTTGAAATCAATGTCTGTTTACAATGCAACAGAAGAGAACAAAACAGCAATCAGAAGCTAAAGGCTATCAAAATGGAGATGAAATCTCTAATGAGGAGACGAAGATCCTCCTCCACACAGCAAGCTGTTTCAAAAGCCAAGGATGATCAACAGAAGATACCGCAGGAGTTAGAGTTAGACCTGGCAAGCTCTACCTTGTTATGCTCTCTTTGTTATGCTCGTCTTATGTCTTACTTAGCTAAAGTCAGAGATCATGACAGTTTATTGAAACACTGGGGGAAGGTAAATTGGCTAAAAGATGGTGAAAAGTTTTCTTCAACTCTATCTTATACAAAAGGAACACAAATAGTATAATGCGTAGGGTGAGCCTTATTATATATCTCGGATCTATATGAAAGGATCAAAAATAAAGATAATGAGGAATACCTAACTTCGGTTTCATCTCTGATTCTGATGTCGATTCTGAGCTCCAAACATCTCTGAATCTCCCGGGATCTTTAGTAGAAAGTGCTCACCGACTCACAGGTCAGGGCTTTCTATAGTTTCCTCAAAATACGAGCTTTTTTAACGGATCAGAGAATCCTTATGCTCGTAAATGATATATGAGTAACTGTAGGAAATCTTAATCTTTATATAGCTTCCATATCGGACTTCCTCATCACAAGATCGATATGAATCTGGTCCATACTAATTGGGACTTATTTTTCACCCAGACTTTGACCCATTAATCTAGGGCCACCTTGTTATTTTTATCTGGATCAAATGACAGAACTTAACCTATAATTTATTTAAAAACCAAAATTGTAATTAATGTTATCCAACTTTATGAGACATGGACAAAATTGTCCCTAAGGACAAAAATGTCTAACAATCTCCCCTTTGGACAATTATTAATTGCAATAGACTTTAATTTAAAAACAATTTTAAAACTCGGTTAAACCACGCTATTGTATTAGTCGACTAAGTTTTTAAAACCAAAACATTTGATCCAAAGATAATGAAAGTCTATCATTCTGTCCCGCAAGGCTTTCGATACCGAAAAGCATTAGATGCATGTGTCCTGTGTGACACAAATCTAATACAATCGCAAATACCTAATACCTCATTAACATGAATGGAAAAATGGAGTGTAGTAAACTACGATGATACCTTTATGATCTAAATTGTATCATCTTCATTTGTAGGTCTCGATTTCTCCAACTTTATATGCTAAACCGCATATGCTGAGCTACATTAGAAAAATCCTATTTTCTCTCACCAAATGTTAACATCATTAGAGAAAGCCTTTATGTTCTCCAACTGAATGCTAAACTATATTAGAGAACCTTTATGGGATTAAAAACTTATATCCTCCTATGTCATGTCAAACTTTATAGATATCTATGCTAAACTGTATGTGTCTAAATGGCATAGGCACTAGGTTAATCTATATATATGCCCAATGACTTTCAAATGCTTAAGATCGACACAAATCTTAAGACTTTCATACGTATTATGACAACGTATGATGACATATAATACTGAGGATAAACGATGATCATCTTTATCAATGAACCATTATACTATTATAATACTTTAAAATGAAAAAATGTACATAGAGCAAACATAATGATCTCCTTAACTAACAGTGTCTAAGGATATCAAAACACCCATACTGTATACTTGTGTCACAAACACAAGTTGGTGAAGTCCTTTAGTCAAATAATTGACTCACAGTTCCTCAGTCCTTAAATGTTCCAAACCTTAATGTTACCTTTTTGTGTCAACACCTTTATGACCAAATAATTGATCTTTAAATGCTATGAACCTATGATATTCTTCATTGTTATTAAACAACACTATAAGAAGAATGCCACAGTAAAATCAAATAGGTCTAGCTATTGAATTGGCCAAACCACTCAGAAATTAAATTTCTGAGTTAAACCGTTTGCAAAGTAGCCCCTTAGCATGCACTCTACATGCATAGTCGAGGAAGTTACATGTGTCTATTTGACACACTTTCACGACATTGTACCAACTGTAACCTTAAGTGAACTTTCGATCATCCAGACACATAGTTAAATTTAAATCTGAATTCCCTACGAAGTTTGGTCTGTTGACTTAAATATATGTCAACATATAATGCTTGATTCCTTTAAGTATCTCAACGCTCGCTAGACTGCATTCCAAAAGTCTATAATTGGATTAACTAGATATTGACCAAACAGTCAAGCAGTGAATGCAATGTTCTATCTAGTACATAGCTGAGCATACATCAACCTATCCACCATACTAGAATACTGAACATTCCTCATAATCTCTCTCTTTACTTTATTCTTTGGGTATTATACTAAAGATTATCTCTCACTGTGAGAGAAAGGTGATACGACAGGCTTACTGTCAATCGCATTAAACCTTTGTAACATATACTTAATGTATGCATTCTTTAAGAGATCTGATGAGTATTGAGATATGTTCTGGTGAATTTAAATACCTAGGACAGAAGATGTTATACTAAGGTCCTTTATGTCAAGGTTCTTGACCAAAAGCTGCTTATCCTTATACATCATGGTTAAGTGACTTGATGTGAGCAATTTACCATCCACATGTAATAATAGGAAGATAATTTTGCTCCCCTCAACTTCATAGTACAGGCATTTTTTGAATTTATTTTCCAAAAAGCCAGAAGAGGCCATAACCTCATCAAATGTAAGGTATCACGTCAAGAAGTTTATTATAAACCATATATTGATTTGCATAACTCGTAATCCATATCAGTACTGTCTAGATCCTGGGACCCAACAGATTGTACCATATAGACCACTTCATAAAGGTCTTTATTCAAGAAGGTAGTTTTGACAACTTTCTGATGTAACTCTATATCATCATAAGCTACAATTGCTTTTATCACTCAAAATGTATCCTGCGAGGATATGAGAGAATAGGTATCACAAAGTCAACCTTTTTTTCTTGAGTGAACCCTTATGCAATTTAGCAAGCCCATAAACTGTTGAACTTTATCCTAAAATCCTTTAGATCCAAAACTTTATTTACAACTGACAAGCTTACAGTTCTTGATGCAAATCAACTAGCTCCTAGACCTTATTATGCTTCATGGTTTGCATCTTGTCATTCATCGCATCCTACCACACATCCACATTGGGTCCAGAAACAACTTCTGTAAAACCAAATGGATCCGTAATATGTCTAATAACATAGTCCAATACACCTGACAGACTATGTTGTCAAATGGGATAATAGGTTGTCTCACTAAAGTGGAATTACTTAACTGTATTAGATCTTGTACCCCCAGGAACCTCTATGCGCATAGGTATGGGTTCCTGTTCCTGTACAGGTATGGTACAAAAATCTAGATCCACCGAATCTAGCTGTATGAGTAACGGATACATGAAAACTGTAGTATCCTCCCTGCTATCGTCCGAAGGGTCAAGGGGCCAACCATCATCATAGACATAGTATTCCAATAACTTAGCTTTTTGTTTTCTACTATTCTGGTCCCTCCTTCTCTATAGTAAAATTGTAGCCCTAAAGTGATTGAGATATTTTACTAAATAGTAATGAAGGGAATGAGCCTGCAATCTTTCTTTATAAGGATTATCCTACCTTAGTAGGGTAACCCTTTACATAAATGTGCGCAAGGTTGAGTTTTTTAACTTTCAAATCATTAGGTAGATTAGTCCTACTCTGTATTGACTTCTTTAAGTCCTTTAGGGTGCAGTTATGCCTTTTGGCAACACACCATTATGTTCAGAACTACTCGGCACAATGAGCTAAGTCACTATTCCAATTGACTCCATATATCTGGCAAATGGATCTTTTAAAGTCCTGAAACATCATGTTTACCATGATATTCTCCTCCACGGTCAAATCTGACTATCTTGATGAATTTTTCCAATTGGTTCTCAACATTCAGTCTTTAAACAAGAACACATGACTTTGATGTGAATAATCATCAAGAAATATCGTAATACTTTCAGAATTGCATAATGCAATTGTATAAGGTCTATCGAAATCTTTGAGTTTGAAATGTATCAAACTCAACAAGTTAGAAGTATGAATTGACCTCAGTGTCCTTATTAGCCAACTAACTCTTGTAATGGTAAGCACATGTTTCCAGATCATCTTAATCTAGAATTAGGAAATACTTTTCCTTGATCAATCTCTCCACCTTAGCTCTGGAAATGTGGCTTAAACTTTTATGTCACACCATATATGACTTCTCATTCATCAGGTCCTTCATGACTTATTTAGCATGATACGAAGAAGTATATATCTAATTCGGGGTAAGACACATTCTATACAAATCATATGACAAGAAAGTTGTATCTTTATGTTTTTCATTAAACGACAGCTGTATAACAAAAGTATTAAATGCAAAACATCAACCTTTAGTGTCCTTAATTGATCAAACAATCACATATAAAATGTGTCATGTAAAAACCAAATGAACCTTACTATAAAGTTCATTAGATACACCCCCTATAGATATTATTTCCACCTCTTTATTGTTGTGAACTATCAGTTCCTCCTTCCCTTTATTTGGCTTTATCTTAGATATGAACTACTGCATTGTGGAAGCACCCTGATCAGATGTTCCACTAAATAGTCACTTATACTTAATGCGACTATCGCAAATTAGATTCATAATTGCTAAGCCAAAGAATAAGCTGATGATTATAACCTTTCCTTTAAACCTTATACTACTGGTTTCTTTATGTCCTAGGGACCTTTACCAAAATTGGTTTGACTAGCATCAGCATGTGGAGAAGATTTGAACTTTCTACCTTTGAACCTAACGGGCTTCATCTTTGTCTTCCCTTAAGCTGCTTCGAGGACTATAGGATTGAGTTTCTCCACCTTAGCAACACAATGAGATATCAAAGCATTAAAATCTCAATATCTTCACCTATTGTGAAAATGAATTATTCTCGATAAGTACTCCATTACTTCCCTTTTCCTTTGTATACTTCATGGAGAATAATACTTTCATCAAAGTACTTGTCTCAACATCAGATGAGACTGTGTACCTCTGGGAGACATTATCAAGAAACTCCTTCGCTGTGTCTGTGTCCGAAAGTCCACTTTGCAGATGGTAAGGATTGTATTTCTTAATGTTCATCAGATATAACCTATTAGATCGATCCTAGGCTTCATAGGCTGCTTTATGAGCTGTTGAACTCATGGATGTAAGTGGAGATCACTTACCCATCCGTATGGCCATTTCAACCACAGCTATCGCCATAACTTTCAAAACATCCTTCGCCCAATTCTTTATATTGAAACTAGATAGGATTTCAATGGTAACACTGATTTAGTTGACTGAAAAGGTGACTTCAAGATAAAAATCTTTAAATCAGCACTAATGTAGGATAACAACGATACTAAAGCCATTGAATAGTATCTTTGCTGAAAATCTGATCACACATATTATAAAACACCTTTGGGCTGAATGTATAATATATGCAATTATTCCACAAGTAAAACCGATCAGAGTAAAAACCATCAACTCTCATGACACTACCTCCTTTGGGTGAATAGATCACTTGAGCAATAGCTTTCCTCCATCTAATGCCTTTATGCACATCTTAAAATTTTATGTAAGGCCAACACCTTTGGGCAAAATAACCAAAC
>JANITW010000002.1:55217535-55229748 GCA_027564335.1 Erythroxylum williamsii
CAGAAGTCCTCAATGAATCAAAGGGCCAACAAGCAATGTCATTCACAACAGACGTATCATTCAATAGATGAAGTCCTATCAAGATTTGAACAGCAAACCGTAAATTTCACTCATTCATACTGGTATCCTCCAATGGAGCAGTTCCCCCATCTGGATCAATAGACAGAAATTGGATATTTCATCTTACCCTGTGAAAAACGTAAAACTGCAGAGACAATTGGGTATCAAGTGCAAATATCTGTCAGATCACAGTGATCCTACCTTCACCATCTGATGGAGCATATGGAGACTTCCGATATCGTGTTTGTTGTTGTGTGGGCTAAGAGGCATAAACCATAGTGCACCCAATTAAAATGTTGGGACACAAAACTGAGACATGCAGCAATCCATCGGAGGAAAAACTAAAGGCATCTTTCTAAGCCATAATAACAGTTAACGTGAATGGAGAAAGACACTTAGCATAAAAATATATAGATGTATGCCAAATTTCCAATAGCCTGTGCCTTTATGCAGTTCAGCTAAGAAAGAAACAAAGACTTGCTAATTTTAATCAGTAAAATAAAGCTAGCCATTACCACCAAAAGGATAAAAGCCTAGCACAAAATTAATATCTTCAAAACATGAATAGCCCGATCACTGACCAACCAAAAGTACAAACAATAAATTCGTCATCATATTCTGTTGATTTCTACAAGAACTATGCAGAAATAAACTTCTAATGAACAGGATCTGAAACTGGGAATGAACAGCAACAATAAACAAAACCATCAGTTCAATGCACATGATGGTCCAGAAATCAAAATTACTACTCATTTTGGTGACACAGCATCTTACTTCAATGTGTTGAGCATAATCAATGCTACATTCAAAGACAAATCATTATTGACTGGTGTTGCACAATAAATAGGCAGTTGAACATCAATGGATTCATCAGCAAACTCTTTGTATCAGTAAGTCATATTATTAATTTAGAAGCCCTGAATTAGCAGAATCATCCAATTAAGCCTCTAGGTACAGTTTGATCGATACAGTAAGCAATTTTTATCTTGAGATCATTGACCAATTGAAAAGATGACTGCACAATTTGTACACAGGCCAAAAGAAAATTCATTTTATGTTGTGGTTGCAACAGTTGTCCACTTTATGAAAGTTAAATGTCATAACTGGCACAAATATGAATCTCATTTACCAAATTGAATTTGGAGAGTTTATTTGCACAAACTACATAAACTCAATATATCTTATGCATTGAAACAGTTATCAAGCTTCACTTACAACTGCCAAAAACATATCCTCAAGTGTAAAAAAGATGTTTTTTTGGACATGTGATGGTGCAAAAATGCCAGGTCTAGAAGAAAATTAGATTATGAAAAGTCTACCCTTTTGGAGTGTAGATGGGAATGTTTCCCTAATTATTTGAATCTTTTGAGGAGGTATAAATTCATTAGAAATTTAAGAAGTGAGGGCTACATATAAAGTTAATTAGCAAATATTAAGGAGTTATAAGTAGATTCTATTCATACCTCTACTGCCTACCTCACATCCCAAAAAGTACCATAAGCAAGATTGCTATAGTTAGAGAACTTTGTTGGTTGCACAAATCTCTATGCTGGAAATGCATCACTTTACCGAGAGTTGGACATCATGAAACTATCTTTACAGACCTACCTAATCTAATCATTAGTAAGAGCTACACCGCTTTCCTGTTCTTTTATAGATTTATCTTCAAGCATTTCCACAAATCTATCTTTGCATTCACATTTTTATGAAATTCATCTTTGTCACAATACTTTTTGCTACCCAAACTTGTACACAAACAAGATCTAATTTCTATAAAAACATAATGTCATTAGTTTCCATCAAAATTTTCAATTCAGAAATGAAAATTGACATAAATTTGAGATGTGCATACTTTTGACAAGGTTGAACATCACAAAAAACAAAGAAAATCCAAGTTTTCTAGCTAACAAATGAGGATCAGATATATTAAAAGACAGTGGCGTCAGCTTTGAAGCATTAAAAGATGAAGTGGGAAATCACTTCATTAGAAATACAAGTCATTGCCCTGATATAAGTCAGATGGCATAAACTGATTCTTTTGTCCTAAAAAATTGTTAAAATTACAAATTTAATACCAATATAAAAAATAACATAGCCAAAAGTTGCTAAAAAGCACTTTAAAACATGTTGTACGTGCCTAGCCTTGACATCATAATGACTTATATTTCTTTCTCACTGCCTTCTACAACTTTTCAAAGATTACAAGAACAAGTTGCAGAATTTGCCATTTGTTTCAAATTTTCCAAATTGTTCATGCTACCGCAAGGACAAGTTGCAATTTGCCATTTTTTTTCCAAATTTTTCTAAGTTGTTCATGTTATCACAAGAACAAGTTACACAGCTAGACCTCGTCTGTTTTTCAATTTATTCATGCATATATAACAATAATATATATTCAGAACTAGTTATGTGTACATTGGAATTACAACTTATCTACAAAAGATTTCATGAAATAGCAAGAGGAATAAAGCATATAAAAAGCCACTTATACAAAAGAGATGCAAGAACAATCAAAATGCAAAAGATTATAACTATTTCAAGCATTCAATAAGATACTAATAAGAAATTCTATTTCAATTGGCAATTTTAGGATCCATTATCATGCTACTATGACAACCAAAAGATGCCTATCCTTAGAGGACTCCTAATCTCTGGAATGGCCCTCAATGAAATAATCTGTTCAACTTATACATAGCATTAATTAGAGCTCACCTTCTAATTTAGCTACATATCATTTTATAATCTATATTAAGTACACCAGAAAATACAAAACTCCCACCACACAGAATTGACCACTACCTACCAATTCAAAAAATCAAACATAATACTGATTACGTAACAATTAAAAAAATAACTACAGTAAATCCACAATATTAAAAAAAATGTCATGGAGGAAAAAAAGAGGAAAAGGGCACTTCAATCAGAACTAGAATCAAGTACTGTTTTCTATTCAATGCCAACGAGCAGGTAGAAGATCAAGGTAAAAAAAAAAGGCAAGGATCAACATAAGTCACGAAATCAGTACCTGTAATTTGGGCCTAAGGGCTTCAAGAGGGCCTTTGGGCTTTTCAACACCTTGCTGTTATATAAGAGCACGGAACTATATCAACTTTACATTGATTCCATTTTCCAACATTCCCCATAAGCCAACAATTTCAATTGCACTGGTAAAGAAAAACATCTATTATAGCCAATACCTTGCCAAGTGCCCAATCAGCAGAATCAAAGTAAGCACGTTCGTGATCCTAACCATGAAAAACTAATCAACAAAACAAAACTATCACAGTGCAAAGCTCACAGAAAAGATACGATCAGATCCAACCACGAATTACCTTAGAAATAAGTGGCGGTTTCTTGGGCATGATTCCTCCATATTTTTTCTTTATAGATGCCTCCTAGTTAAATGAAAAGAAACCAAAATAAAAACCCATATCCAAGAAGAAGAGACTCCATCCCAGAATCAAAGCTTTCTCTGTAGCTGATGAATTTTAATCTTCAAAACCATAAAAAAAACGGAAGTAGAAACCTCGTCTTGAGAAGATGGCATGGAGACCCTATGCTCAGGAGCACCTCCGTCAACCTGTTCTTGCTCCTTCACATCCTCCATACCTGCCATACGGTAAATTACATTCAAGAGAAACAAAATCACAAAAGAAAGATATTGAAAAGATAAATAAGAGCATAAAAGGCAACAAATTCACAGATCAGCAGTCATCACAAAAGAATGATATTGAAAACAGACTAAGTACATAAAAGCAACAAATTCACAGATCCGCAGTGACAGTTCATTAAAATCTAGAGGACATTAAGTAAACAATAATGAAATGAAGAGAGAATTACAAATCATAAAGGGAAAATTTGTAAGAATCCATACCTCGTAATCGAGAGAAAAGTAAGAGGGATTTAGGTTTTTTGTCGAAAAATGAAGGTGCACGTGATCGTGTATATACATTGGATTTGACGTCAGTAACAATCACGTGGCGCAAGGCCTATCGTAGTTATGATCGTTGGATGGTAACGTGGCTCCAACTCCCCTCCAATGGCATACGTAAATATGTATATCAAAGGATAAGTTGCTTTGAATTTGTAATGTTTACTAGAATAATCAAATTAGTAATAAAATATTTAAAATTTTAATTTATTATAAAATTAAGCTGCTGTTAATTTTACAATTATCAGGATTAATGTGTCCACCATATAAATATAATTTACTAATGAATAATTACCTATATGACAAGAAAAATATACACCGATAAAAGATCATGGTCAGCAAGAATAAATTCTTGGATACAAATATAACAATAAAATTATTTAAAAAGTTGTTTATTTGAAAATGTGAGGTGAAATTGCCCTTCGTGAAAATTGATAATGAATATATTTATTAAATAAAATGAATGAAATACCTGAGTGAGATAAGTTAAGCAAATTTCCTTGAACAAAGATCTAAGTGAAGTTACTTAGAAAAAAAGACCTAAATAAGCTGACTTAAGCAAATTTTCTTAAATAAAGATCTAAGGTAAGTGACTTAGGCAAATTTTCTTTTAAAAAAGGACCTAAATGAAGTGACTTAAGCAAAAGAACTAAGTGAGGTGATTATTGGGAAGCCAACCATGATTAAACTACTAGTGCAGTCGAAAAAACAAAATTTTTTGCGTTTTTTGATTGTATCACAATAATTGAATAACTTTAAAAAATATGAATCATAAAATAAAGGAATCATACTTAATTCAAAGTTCCTATTAAAGCCTTTTCGAATCCTTTTCGATGTCAACCAATAGTTTTTTATATGTTCAGCCTCTAATGATATTCAAAGAGTAGTAAAAAAAACTTAACTCTTTGAGAAGAAATAAGTAGGAATGCTAGCTGCCCTACGCTTATTTTTATATATAGAAAAAAGCATTAGGATTTTATGACTATTAAAATTAAATATTATAATTATAATTAAAGTCAAAGTCTAATTATAATTTAATCTAATTTTAATAAAATTAAATATTTTATATTTAATCTCTGAAGTTTCTCAAACTTCACAACTAAGTCCAATTTATTTTAAATTGAATTTTCTATTTTAACTGCTTTTTTGTGTGCCTATTAGGTTTCTAATATGTTAGAAATGATTATAAATTGTAATGTTAATTTATACTTAGAATTAAATAAATTAAAACTTCTTTTAATTTATCTTTAATTTTTCAATTAAACAATTTGTAATTATAGGTCAAGATTAACGTCGAGTAATATGTCATAATCACTCAAATATTAAGTACACTAAAGTGGTTTGCCTTAATCTATTTATGTATTGTTATGATATATAATTTAGTTCTTTCACCATTCGATTTTTTATAAAAAAATTGATTGATCAACAATTAAAGTTCCAAAAGTGACCCATGAAGGTTTTGATTCCAGGCCCCAACATTAATATGGCTAGAGGAACAATACTTAACAATCTTTTAAGAACTTAATTTATAATAACTCATAGACCAAAGTCAACTTACAACATATCACTTGCATATTTGCTTAGAAATAAGACAATTTTAGATCCTCCATTAACTACCTAGAATTTCATCACAATGGTCGCGAAGCTGCAAATGATGAATTGCTCTCTAATGCTAGAGGTAACTTCCTTAAGGATAACTTTCAATTGTCTTTCTTTTCTTTTAAATCTCCTCCAATTCCTCTCCCTTCATAACTCTTGCATTGTCACTCCCAAAGCAACAATATAAGCAACCTTCACAATTAAATGGCATAGCCTTCTGATCTTATAAGGACTTTGAATAGTTACATTCAAATAATAAATGATTTCTAGTTTCCTCCATATTAGAGTAGAGAACAAAAGTATTTTCAAGAGATAGGTAGGTCAACCTTTTTATAGTGTTAAGTCTATTATGCATAGCTAACCACAACAAGAAACTTGTACTTAGTTTGAGACGCTTATCCTAGAAAACCCTGAACCATCCAGTACTTGGTTCCTTCTCTTGTAGCTTACTCAGGCACATTTTATTAGATATCTATTGCAGGGGAATATAATCCTTTAAATAGGTTCCATCCATGTTAATGTTAGGAGAGTATGGAGGAAACAAGTGCTCTCTTTTAGAAATCAGGTCAATCCATATCCCATTGGCTATAAGTTAGCTCACCGTAGCTTGAAGAGGTAATCCATCAAGAGCTCTAGTTGTAATTTGGTGCTAAATGAGTGAACCAATTCTTATCCAATTGTCATACCATATTGAGGCATTGATCCTTTTTCCATCCTTATAGGAGATATATGACCTTATAAGGTGCCTTAACTTCATTAGTTGAGAGAAAAACCAAGAATTACCAGGATTTAGCATTAATACCCAAATACTTGTCTCTTTTAGGATGTAGTTGTGAAACCATTTCGTCCAAAGGGACTCTCTATCCAGAAAAAATCTCTACAGTCTGTTCACTGTGAGTACTTTGTTAACTCTTGATTCAATTTAGTACTAATCCACTTTATCAAGTGGCTTACATATGACTGAATATTTCACTTCAACATTACCCTCATTTGTTTCTGAATTGTTCTATATGAACTTTCACACCCTATTGTCAATGGATTTAATAAGCCCATTAAAAGGAAAGTGATGGGAATAATAAATGTGAAATAAGTTAATAATAACCTTCAACAATTGAAGTTTGCCTCTATATGATAAAGCTCTATTTTCCCAGGAGCCTAACCTCTTCTAAATTTTCCCAACTAAGAGGATGTGTTCATTGAAAGTAAGCCTTCTAGTTGATATAGGAAGTCCCATATATAGCATTAGTGGAGATTTCCCCTTCATTCCTTTGATTTCAAAAATCATATATGCTAAACAATTAGCACCAGAGATAAAAACAAGATAAAAACAAAGTGACTATTATTGTGATTCACTCCCAATCCTAATGTATCTTTAAATTTTTGTAATGTTTTCGGGCCTTACTCTGGCCTGGGACCTAGGATATTGCCAAGTTGTGGTCGAAGTTGACTCCCGTGAGGTTATTAATTTGCTTTCTACTCCGTTCGTGGTACTGACAGGCGTTTATGTTTTGGTGACAGGTATCCGCCAGCTGTTGCAACGGGAGTGGATGGTCCAGATCCAACACATGTTTAAGAAAGGCAACCAGTGCGCGGACAGCTTCGCTCGACTTGCTAGTGTTTGCAGCTTGGGCCTTTATCTCCTACAAGAGCCACCTTTTGGAGTCCAAGAGCTCCTCCTCTGAGATGCACAAGGCGCCATATACCCCATAGCATTAATTTAGGGTTGTAATTTCCTCTGTAACCAAAAAAAATTATTGTAATGTTTCAATTATTAATGATACTGATGTGTGCCTAATTACATTTACTCTACAACATTTAGTGATTAAAACTATGAAATGATTAAGATACTCATTTTGGTTCATATTTGGTTTTAGGTACGATTTGGAAGTTCAAGAGCTAGAATGAGTTAAGAGCAGATTCTTTAAGCCATCCTCTTGATGTTCAAACTCTTTTGTCTTTGTGGAACAAGAAGGAGATGGATTAGGGTAAAGATGGGACAAGAAAATGTAAGAAAAAGAACATTTCAACATGACCTACAAGATATAATAGTCACATATCCACTTACACAACCATGTATAAATTTAAATCAAGCATATTTTGATATGCATGGTTGGATACAAGTTCATGCATCTAACTGTGCATCTTCCCAGAATCCTAATTATTCATATAAATAGACATTTAAGCAACCAAAGAAGGGATGAATCATTTTTGGAACACGAAAGAAGGCAAAAACCTTACTTCCTTGGGATCTGTGGAGGGCTAATCTTCCTTCTTCCGATTTATAGGGGAAATCGAAGAAAAAGAACTCATTTTGACATCTCTTCATTGTGTATTGTTGATTATCTATCTGTGTAAAGATTGTCTTTGTTATTCTTAGCTTAATGTTTAGGTATTCATGTATGAATGATTAATATTCTCGTTCTCAATAGATTGTTTATGTATGAACCCATTGCCATAATATGGAATACAATATGTAATAATTGTATTTTCAATTCATTTATGGTAAATTAATGATGATGAATCATTACGAATAACAAGAAATAGGTTAAATAGACCAAGCTTATGTAGTTGGAGTCTAGATTAATTCATTTTCCTAGTTCGTAATACAATTTTCCTACTAAATCTAGAAAGCTTATTCTATGTTGTTTGATAGCTAGGTTTAGTTAAAGAGCTTCTTTTGATTAAACACAACTTAAAGGAGATTCGTGGCTAACAGAGCTTATTGTTATCCCACAATTAATAGTTTCTAAGAGAGATATGAAATCAATAAGCTGATGAAGTATGTTTATTTATGTATAGGCTAAGATTGAACTGAAAATCGGATTCCAAATTCATTAATCAATTTTCTCACTTTTATGCAGTTTAATTTGATTTTCTTTCATTAGTTCAATTTTACTGTATTTTGTCTTTCGATTCCAACTAAAGCCCCCTTTATTTCTGAAACATCAATTCTTTTCATTAGAAAAGCTTCACATACATTCTCTTTGGATATAATCTCTACTTACTAATACTATAAATTTTAGTGTGCAGAGTTAATTTTTATTTTCTGGCGCATTCAACACGCATAAAGAATTTTGGTGTTATTACCAGGGAGTGAAATGCTTTAGCTTTAGCTTTTGATTTCAATTGTTGTTTTGTATGTATTTTTTTATAAGGAGTTTTTACATTTATTTCTTGATCTTTTCACGTTTGTTAGTGTTTTATGTATAAAAGGGACACTACAAAGGGACTATGTTAATGCTATTGAGGGAAAAGTTTCCCATAACCCATATTCTCAATCCTATAACTTAGGTTGGAGAGATCAACTTAACCCTAATTATAGAGAAGATTGCCATCAAAACTACTTCCTAGATAGGCTATAGGGTGCACATCAATTACCATAAAGACCAAAAACCTCTTATTCTAATTAGGGTACATCTCTGGAAAACTTAGTTAAGTTTATTGCTACAAATACTTTGAAATTTCATCAAGATGTGAAACAATTATAGCAAGATACAAGATCTAGATTACCAAACTTGGTAAGCAAGATGGGTCAGACAACATTAACTATCAACCACCTAGAATCACAAAGTGAAGAGAAGCAGCTATCTTAACCTGAGGTGAATCTAAAGAATGTTATTATGGTAACCTTATGGAGTGGAAAGGAGCTTGAGATTCTTGAGAGGACTACTCAAGGGATTGCTAATGAAGAAAAAGTTGGGAAGAAGCTTGAAGAAAAAAAAAACGATATGTCATTTAGCTTAAAGGTAAATACTAAGTCCTTAATTGTTGTTAAGACTAATCCTTCACCTTTACCAAGCAAGTTAGAGAAATTGAACAAGGAGGAAAATGGTAAACAAATATTGGAGACTTTTCAAGAGTGTAAGGATTCAATAGAGATTAAGAGTTTGAAGATAAGAAAGACACTGAATGTGAGTGGTCATCAACTGAGACCTTATCTTAAAGAAACTCAAGTGGAAAATACAGAAGGGGAGACTTCTATGGTAAGTTTTTTCTTTTCATTTACGTTTTCGTATTTGTTGTTTTGTTGAATGTTTCATTTCTTACATTTAAGGTTACATTAGATACAATGTAAGTTTTAAGTTTGGAGGTGGGGGTTATCATGTTTGCTCTTAAGTTTTTTGTTTCTTATATGCATGTGTGTTTTTAAGTGTGTTTGTTAAAAAGAGAGAGAATCAAATCAAATCAAATCAAATCAAACATTTTCTCTTTTTCTATTGCTTCTAGGACTATATAATCATAATTAGAGACTATAATTGACTTGAAAATTCATGGCAACTTAAACATGCACTTCTACTATTGTGATTGGTCAATATGCATTATCTTTAGAAAATCAGTAATTAGTGAGTAGACATAAGCCAGTAAGATTTTGAGCCTTTATAGACTGATTGTCTTTTGTTTATTTATGACATGTACATGCTGACTATGGTTTGATTGTCTATTTGAGACTACATTTTTATCATATGCATTAACATGAAAATGATATAGGCATGCTTTTTACAAGTTACATTAGCCAAATAGCCTACTAATCGATATGATTTTTTCCTTTTCATAAGCCCCCTTTAGCATTATTTACCTTTTCTTTTTATACTAACCATATTACATGCCTTTAACCTAACTAAATGTCCTACCCATGCCTTAAATCTAGTGGAGCATTTTTTGATTGTTGATGATTGCGAATGCACAAAAGTATAAGTATGGGGTATGCATATATGCGAGTTGGTTATAATTTATGGAATGCCAATTTACGTCATATCAACAAATTCCAATGTTGGTGAAACTTCCTTCAAAATTTATATAAAAAAATATGAAAAATAAAAAATAAAAAGAAAAGAAAAGAAAGAAAATATGTTTAAATAAAATTATCAAGGAGGAAATGCATTTGTGTTACAAATTATTCATAATTAGTTTTTCTTTCTAAAGTTGTATGAGAAGGGTTATTTGATTATGATGTGAATGAGAGAGATTTTTTTTTGAAGGGTCAGTCCTTATGGTTGTAATGTGTAGTTTGTCAACAATTTTTGTAAGTCATTCCTTCTAATTCCTTATGCTTTATGAGATTTATGGTCTGAGAGATTGAATATGAGTTGTGAAACATAGTTCTTGTATTCCTCATAGTGGATGGTACCCAGTTTTGAAAGAATGTCAATTTTTTTGCTTGATGTTCCATATATTGTTTTTCTTACTTTACTAGCTTTAATGGTTTTGCACTACACTATCTAAATACATCCCAACTTAACCCTTGCCCACATTACAACCTTAAAAAGACTTTGATTCATGATTATGCATACGAATTCTAGTGGTAAAGAACTAAAATGATATACAAAGTCATAAAATGTCTTGATCATGAATAGTGTTTGAGTGTACCTATAAATCTATCTTATTCTTAATCACAATTTGTTAAAGTCTACCCCTAGATTGCTTAGTTTCTAAAGGAAATGATTGTTAGTTCTTGCCATAGTTTTGTAAGTTATTTCTCTTTTCTTATGACTATCTGTTTTTGGAAAATATGGAAAATGTACAAGTGTTTTGGTTTGTGACTTTGATTTTGTTGTTTTGCTCGAAGATGGTCAAAAGCTAAGTGTGCAAGAACTTGATGTGTGCTTAATTGTTTATACATTTACTATACAACACTTAGTGATTAAAACTATGAAATGATTAAGATACTCATTTTGGTATACAATTTGGACGTTTAACAGCTAAAATGAGTTAAAAGCATATTCTTTGAGTCATCCTCTTAATGTTCAAATTCCTTTTTCTTTTGTAACAAGAAGGAGATGGATTAGGGTGAAGATGGGACAAGAAAATGCAAGAAAAAGAACACTTCAACATGACCTGCAAGATGCATGGCCATGTATCCACTTATGCAGCCATATATAAATTCAAATCATGCACATTTTGAGAGGTATGGTTGGATGCACGGCTGTGCATCTAATTGTGTATCTCCCTAAAACCTTGATTTTTCATATAAATAGACATTTAAGTGGCCAAAAAAGGGATGCATCATTTTTAGAACATGAAAAAGAGGCAAAAACGTTACTTCCTTGGTATATATTTTATTATGGGAAAGTGCTTTCATACTGATTTTATATAATTATAAACTCCTATAAAAGTAAAACTTGATACAAGTTAGAAAAACAAAATAAATTGTAAACATATTGATTATGGTTTGAATTAAGAATCCATAAAATGCAAGTGATGATGAAGGGCTTTCATGTATTACAATATACATGAAAAAGAATTTTGAGATGAGCAATAAAGAAATAACAAAACAAATTTTTGAGAAAATTTAATGACATGCTATAAATTTATTAACAAAAAAATGCATTATTTTGAGAATCTTTGAGTGAGAAAGTTCTCATCCTTCTCACTAGTTCTCCTAACTCTTAATCATAGCTCCTTTTTGGTTCCTATTTCTTAAGATATGGAATCCCTGCCCATCATACTCTCCTCCCTTTCTTCTCCTTCTTTACCCTCATCCATCTTTCTTAGCTTTTCTGATTTCTCCTTCTCCTACTTCTTGTATTTTTTGTATAGGCTACTAAACAAGGGCATTTGATTCTTTGTCCACTCCACTTTTTTCAATCATAACTTGCTATGATACCATTTTTAGAATGGATTTT
>JANITW010000002.1:55379489-55391041 GCA_027564335.1 Erythroxylum williamsii
ATCTAATATTATTTAAAGTATATTAAACAATATATAAAACACAATATATTAATTATTATATAATTTTAAACAATATGAAACATAAATGAATATATATCTAACCAAATCTTTTATATAGATTATAACATAAATAAAAATTAATATAAAAAATATATATTAAAATATCTATTAAAAGTCAAATAATATTATAAAAATCTCAAAGTAAACAAGAAGATGAGTTTTATGGGCATTGTAGAAATTATGTATAAAATATAAGGACAAAACAGACTGAAAAATAGGCTCATTAATTGATGTTAAAAATTTACCTAAATATGTGCTTTTTTAAAAAACTTCAAATTTAAACTTCTTAAAAAAACTATATTTTGGCTATCAAAAAGATTATATCTATTTAAAAAATACTTTTTCCAATTTATAACTAAACACTCTTTCTTTTTTTTAAAAATTGCCATTAATAAAAGTGTTTATTATTCTCCAGAAATTCATCTAAATAGACAATATCAATGAAAAAAGCTATCTGCTTTAGCTCATCGGCGAGTAAAGCATATACCGATTCAACCGAAAAGAAAAAGTGAGAAGACAAAAGTAAGTTTGCTTTTCGTTTTCCGTACTGAGAGAACTTACCCTCCAGATGAAGGTGACCATTCAATGCCAAATGACACGGCCACTGGACTCAATTGATTGGCACTACATTTAAATGCTGACCGTCTGTATTCTCTAATACAAAATTTGCCAAGCTTTTAAAGAATGGACTCAACTGATAAGCAGTAGCTTTAAATGCTGTGCAAATGCATACTTTTTAATACCAAAATTCGTATTTGAAAAATCCCTATTTCCAATTATACGAACAATGGAAAAATGGTTACTCAGAATAATCAACGGTGACGTTAGAATTCGCGTGCATGGTGATGGTGTGTGCTGACTCTTTCTTATTTCTTAGCAAATTTAGAACGTGTAGTTGAACAACGCCTATAATTTAGTCGAGCAATTCCTCTCTTGGATTAATTCCTCCGCGTAGGTAAATTAATAACAGGTTCTTTTAGTTTAAGTGAAATTGTGGGTTTAAATCTTCCTTATATATTCAGTCATTTAAAACTTCAAATTAGGACTTTATCTTTTGTAAGAAATTTATCCGACTCAAACAAGAATTAATTTAAATATGAATAATTTAAAGTACCTTTTTATAATTGAGACTCTCTCGAATCATTTCATGAGTTTAAAAAAAATTCCTCTCCTGAATTCGATCATCTGATGATTAATTTTAATGATTGATTCCCGAAGTAGACACTGTAAGAGTTAGATTAGGTAGAAAACTAAAGGGTTAAAGTTGAGATTCCGCAATTACTGGAACTGTAGGCTGCACACCCGAATGCCAGCTTGCCAGGACTTGAATCGAAGGAACCATCGCTACCGTAAACTCTTATTTTCCTTTCCAACTTTTGCCCCAGAACCACGGTGACAACGACCATTTCATATGTCGGTCCGTAAGGCCCTTTTGGGCAATTCACGAGCAGCAAAATTTGCTTCAAGCTAGCACCACGTGCACTACCTTCGATGGGTGAATCCAGTTGGAATTAGACGTCCATGAACATTCGCTCTCCTTTTTGGAAGTGGATGCTTTCTGTTGACGTCTTCTTTCTTCTTGGAACTGTAGATGTGTTGGGTCAAGAAGCGAAACCCAAAACTCAAACCAAACCCCACCTAGGAATGTCATCAATAGAAAGTAGGAGCAAAAAGTTGACCTTGGATGATGATGCTAAATTCCGTAGCTGAACCCGAACCAGAGCATGAAGTTGTGAAGCTCAAGCTCGTGTTTACTAATGGCAAGCTCTAAGCTCAAAGTACTTGTCAGCATCATCATCATCATCTTAGTGTTATCCTTTTCTATTTTTACACCGTCACAAGGTAAATAGCAGAAACTTCTCACTTCATTAGGAACCAAGACCTGAACTTTTTACTTATCTCACCTCTTCTTGACCATTTTGCAGCAAAATTGACACCAGTTGTCCGAACACAAATAAAGCAGCAGAAACAAGAACTAGACAGCGAGCCATTTGTGGGTTTCAACATTGGCACGGACGTTTCCGAACTCTTGTCAGCAACAGAACTCGTTCTTTTTCTCCAATCTCAAAAGATAACCCATGTCAGGCTTTATGATGCTCAACCTGACATCCTCAAAGCCTTGGCTAAAACCAAGATACGGGTCACTGTTAGTGTCCCCAACAACCAGCTTCTTGCTATTGGCTCCTCCAATGCCACAGCAGCGTCTTGGGTTGATCGGAATGTTATTGCATACTACCCTCAAACTTTAATCACAGCTATTGCTGTTGGTGATGAGGTCTTGACAACTATCCCCTCTTCATCCCCTTTACTTATGCCGGCAATTGAATCACTTTACAGTGCTTTAGTTGCTGCAAATTTGCAAGCCCAAATCAAAATTTCCACTCCTCATGCAGCTTCTATAATTCTTGATTCATTTCCACCTTCTCAATCTTTCTTTAACGAGAGTTGGAGCTCAGTTATGCTTCCTTTGCTCCAGTTCCTATCAAAAACTGGGTCTCCATTGATGATGAATCTTTACCCTTACTATGTTTTTATGCAGAACAAAGGGGTCGTTCCTCTTGATAATTCTTTATTTAAGCCGTTGACACCAGCTGAAGAAATGGTCGATACAAATACGTTGTTGCATTACACTAATGTCCTCGATGCTATGATTGATGCTGCATATTTTTCTATGAAGAAATTGAATGTTACTGATGTTGAGGTTCTTGTTACCGAGACTGGGTGGCCTACGAAGGGTGATTCTAAGGAGCCCTATGCTACTATAGACTATGCAGATACATATAATTCTAATCTCATTAAGCACGTCTTTGATAGCCGTGGAACTCCTCTGCATCCTGAAGTCACGTCTAGTTTGTATATATATGAATTGTTCAATGAGGACTTGAGGTCATCCCCTGTATCGGAGGCAAATTGGGGTTTATTTTACGGCAATTCGACACCGGTTTACCTGCTTCACGTGTCTGGAAGTGGGACATTTTTGGCCAACGATACAACAAATCAAACGTATTGTATTGCAGCGGAGGGTGTTGATTCAAAGACGCTGCAGGCAGCTTTGGATTGGGCGTGTGGACCTGGAAGAGCTAATTGCAGTGAAATTCAGGCTGGGGAGAGTTGTTACCAGCCCAACAATGTGAAAAATCATGCCTCGTATGCATTTGACAGCTATTACCAGAAGGAAGGAAGGGCTCCTGGGTCCTGTGATTTCAAGGGTTCTGCTATGATCACCACCACTGACCCAAGTAAGTGTGGTCTCCTTTGATTTTATGATGTCTTCTTGATAATTTCATTGGTTAGCAGTAGTGTATCAACAATATTTTTAGGACAAAACTATGTAATTTCTTGCCATTCTATAAATGGTTGGAGCGCCTAGAAGACTGTTAAAAGGTTAAAATATGAAACTCAATGTTCAGTAGAATTCTAAAAGGTTCTAATAGCTTAGTTCTACACCCTCAACGTGAACTGAACAGAGGCATACTCAACGACAATCCTTAGATGGACACGAGGACAAAGATGACTTGAAGGGAAATGCTGTGTGATACTACCTGACAACCACATAGGGTCTTCAGGGACTGGAGGATGGGAAAGGGTTTCCACTGCTGCTTTCTACACAGAAGTAGCAACTAAGTATAAAACCATGATCAATATTCTTTCATTTTACGTAGAAGATTAAGTTTAAATTGAAAAGGTTACTTGGCATTTTCCATGAATCCCTGCAAGCTAGTCTATTATTGAGTTGTACAGCCAGAAAGCTGCCATATGCAAATTGGGGTCCAACAACCTGTGTTTGTTTCTTTTGGTATTTTGTACAACATTATTCCTTTCTGATCTGACACTTATTTTCCTACTTCTAAATATTTGCAGGTCACGGAATCTGTATATTTCCTGGAAGGTAAGAAAACCTCCTCCTTTGGATAATCTTCAATGTTTCCAGATCAAATTCCTCTGCTATAATTAGTTTGCAATCTCATTTGACCAGAATGATGATCTAAAACATAAAAGTTTTTGTTGTTATGCAGTAGGAAAGTAGGCAACAAGACAAGGACAGTGATGAGTGCAACTGCATCAAGTGGTACTGCGGATGGTTTAAGGTTTGGTAGCTTCAAAATTAACAGGGTCAATGCAAGGAAGAAACTTCTAAATGCAATATTGGCTGTATTCTTTTCTTTCCTACTTTACATTCCTCATGTAATTCCACATTGAGGTACCAAAGTCAAAAACATTTTTTGGAGTGTTTTAAGAGTGTCTCAATCGTTTATTTTGTTTCTGATTCATAGCAGAGCTAGCAAAAGTGCTGCTTTTAATGTAAGAATCAGATTATTGAGGTGTTCTGTTTTCCTAAAGGCCGTAATGAACATCTTTTCAACTTAAATTTCTGATGCTCAAATCTGTAGGAATGTTGGCTTAATTGAAGTAAACCTGTAAATAACTCTAATCGGTCAGAAACAAACATTATAGGTTTACAAAGGGCATAATCCAAAAATGGTCCTCGAAATCCAATGATAAATCTAAGTAGGCCTATTGGGGATAGACATAAAGGGGAAAAAGCAAACACATAAAACTAGGTAATATAAGTAGGTTTTTGTTTGTATATTATAAACTATATTAGGCAACTCAGCCATGAATTTTCACATGTAAACTTGCACAAGACACGTTGGTGACATAGCAAATTGAGTGGTACAACTTGAAAGTAAGTCAAGGGTATCAAATGCTAATCATTCCAAAGGGGCTACAGCTAGAAGGAGAAGCTTGTCTTCCTTTCAATTCCAATTAGCCTGTGGTTTTTTTTATACTTAATGATAAAACTGTAAAATGTTATGTTATTTTCCTGAAAATTAGTCATTCACACCTACTTTTTACCTATATAAACTCATTATTCCTGTATCTTGATTTAGGATGTAATTGGAGGTGTTAAGTGAAAAATGAAGATATATATGTAGTAAAGTGTGGACTACTTCAATAGTGTTGCTCAAATTGGACATAGATTTCTCTTTTGAGTTTTGATTGGAATCATTCAATATGTCATAGAATGATTACTCAGAATTTAAAACTGTCATATTTCAAGTTTTAAGGAATTTTAATTGAACACAATGTGGAAAATTTTTGTAGTTTGCTATGTGTTACAGGTTGAATTGATCGAACATAAGACACAGTTGTATTAGAGCCTATAAAACATTGAGAAGAGATAGTGAAAATCTCAATCTATTGATATTGCTTGGAATGATTTTGATCTCTCTCCTTATTAAAACAACTGTAAGATGTGTTCTAAGCCTTTTTTTTCTTTTTAACGATTGTTAATCTTAATTACAACTTGAAAAGAACTAAAACTTAGCCTCTTTCTATGGTTTCTATATCTCTTTTAATAGTTTTTATGGACATGGTTGTGTTCCATGCCATATATTAAATTACTTTTATAAAATTCTTTAAAAACAAGAACATGAACATTGGCATGCCAATGTCGTTGGACATGTATCACACTATATGTTTTCACCATTAGACAAAGGCTCTAGTCTAATCATTTAAGAGGTTATGTCTTCAGCAATAAAGTCCCCAAGAGGAACAAACCCTTAAAGACGATCGTGTGCTAGCCATGTTTGATATTCTTGCCATATGTTTATGCTTATAGAGGGAAACGTGTTAAATTCATGTGTGAGACCATGTTTAGCCAATAATGCATTTTCTTCTTGTTTTGTCTTTTAAAACCCTTCAACCTTTGGCCTACATCATTCCCAAGCTACATCTCCACAACTATTTAAGACATAACATAAAATCGATAAATAAAGGTAATTTAGATGTATATAGAAAAATTTTGTGTAAAATATATGTACAATACATATATATCAAATACCTTAAACTTATCTTTTTACTTGTTCTAATATAAGTCAATCTCAAAATGCATTAACTTATTTTTGAGCTTACTCTTTTTTCTTTTAACCAATTTTAAAAAAATCATATTTCATAATTGTTCTGTTAAGGTGGAAAAGATCCTAGATAGATTTCCAAACTACTGCATAGAAATTACACTCAAATAATAGGTAATAAAGGGTTCATGGACCTAATTTGCATAGATAACATATACTTGATAGATTAAGAAATCTCAATCTATCCATTGCAGGCACTCTCTACTTAACAATTAACTAGAGAAGAAAGGAGACTCAGAGAGTTAAATTTGTGTTTCATACCACCTTATGACACTTCTTAATTTCAACTATATTTCTCAATATCTTATAAGATCTATTAGTGAACTAAATTGAAGGAGTACCTAGCCATATATACCTACCTTGCCTACCCAGTTGGGGTTTGATGTGTGCTTGATTGTTTGTACATTTACTCCATGACACTTAGTGATTAATTATTTGGAATGCTTAAGAAATTCATTTTAGTTCATACTTGAGTTTAGGAACAATTTAGAAGCATGAAAGCTAAAGTAAGTTAAAAGCACATTCTTTGAGTCATCCTATTGATGTTCAAATTCAATTGTCATTGTGGAACAAGAAGGAGGAGTAGAATGAAGATAGGATAAGAAAATGTGTAACATGCCACTCTCATAAAGCATATGCCAAAATGTATCGACGATTATTCGAGAACATAATTTACGAAAATGACATGTTAAGACGGTTAATCGATTCATTACACATTGTAATCCATCACACATATCATAAACATTCCAATAATCATTTTGTTCGATTTTTATTCACAAACATATAAGGTCTCAAATGTCGTTACACTTCTAAAATTCACATGTGCATTGTACAGTAGTTGAGGGATGCAATCCTTGATACAAACTAACTAAAAATATTTACAAGTATAACTGACCCCGACCACTAACTTATGACCTCTTACAGTAGCTATACTCCAACTAGGCTAGCTAGATCTCCTCTGAACTTAAAAATTAACGTTATAATTTTGATGAGTTTTTGAACTCAGTGAGTTAACCATCATCAATGTATTCACTCAAGTCAGAAACACAGAGACAAGTCATATCCCAATACAACAAGAATTTCATATTATTCAGTATTAAATATCACATCATATTTTGTCATGCTCTATCAAGTACATCAAGATTATCATATTTTTGTATGACAATACCACATCACATTATCATTTACTCTTTAACTATATTTCAAAAAATTCAATAATCATTTCAATTCAAGCATATGATACATATAAGAATGTATATGCAAATGCATCTATGACTCCATCCATTTTTACTTTGTTGTGATGCACTTATTTACTATCCCGTATCTCTTGTAGATATCAAGCTCATTTTATAACTATCCCGTACCTCTTGTGGATACCAGGCTCATTAATAACTAAGCGTGTAGCTCTTTGTGTGCATTTATGAACTTTAAGCTCTTTTTTATGCTGATCACTCTAGTCACAACTCCTTTATCTGATTATGCACTTCAATGCAATGCATCATACCATATGTCATATTTCATTACCTTTTATTTTTGTGTGCTCCTGTCACACATATCAAATTCATCAGATCTAAGTCCGACAATTCACATTCAATTGTTTCCACATTTCATATTCATTCTGGCATTTCACATTCAATTATTCTCACATTTCATATTCAACATGCATATCATACAGTTGGTTAACTCATAGCACGCTCAGAAAAGCTATTGCCTTGATGATATGGAAATGTTTAGATATTAGCAATCAACTTTTGTATCTATCTTCTTGCAATACACACATAGTTCACAATTCATTCAATTGTCAATCATATGATTATTCAATCATTCACATGTATATATATCACGTCTCAATATATGCTAAATTGACCTTCCAGGTATGTAGTCATATACAAAGATCTTAATTTGACTTATACAGTTTCAAATCATTCAAACTTTATAGCTAGTATACTATCATTTTGCAATCAGATTTACACCTTAAGTAAGCTAAATTTGTTCATCAATCATATAAATTCATATAATTATCCAATTCTCACTAACAATTATTTCATGCTCTCCAATGTTCATTCATTTATACCAAACACATTACTCATATCCTTTAAATCATATTTGTTTATATAAGAATACCTTAATTCCTTTAACAACTTATAATTTCTAGAATTCAGTATATTGATATCAAAACAATCTATTCCTTAAGTTATAACATCAATTAACAACTTAAACTTATCAAACCCTTAACTAATTAATCCCATATTAAACTAGGTTCATTTCAAGCCCTAGTCAAGTCCAAATGTACCAAAGTAAAACGACTTATCCTCATGTGGTCCAACAATTACATAAACAAAACCTTTTTCACGCCCACGATCATGGGAAGGAGCTAGACAGCTATCCATGATCATGGGATTGGTGAACCGAAGGTGCACCATCCCTTTTCCTTCAATTTTTTTCCAGATTCTAACACCTTTATAATAGTCCATTAATTATAGCTCAATTATACCTTAATTATGCTTCAATTCCTCATTAGTTTCAACTCCAATTCTAACTCAAAATCTTTCATTTGGCAGCTCATAACTATTGTCTTTCATACATCAAAAACCAAAATAGAAACTATCATACAAGTATTATTTTCCAGCACTCATTTCATCATCAACTCAACATGTAATTTATCCCAATTCAATCATCATAGGGTTTCTATTACAACATATCATCAAAATCATAATTCCATTTACTTGTTTAACTTAAATTCCACCTCAAAGCATCAAGTCTTGTTTACCTTTCATGCATGCAAGATCACCTCAAATTCAAGACGAAAGTGGAATGATCTTAGCAACAAGATGATAAAAGAATCGAAGACAGCAACATATTTCTTGGTGAAAAATCTTGTAAGGATTTTAGATGATGACAGTCGAAATTGAAACAGAACTTCAGGGATAAGGAAGTGTGGGTAATTCAGTCGAGAGAGTGAAGAGAGGAAGAATGGACAACAAAACAACTTCTACATTAGCTTAGTTCATTAAGTGCTAGATGTCACAATTGTACAATGGCACTTTTCACCAATGCGTGTAGTCCACTTGCCCTCCATATAAGCCACCATATGTCCTCTTCTTAAGCTGCCATATGCCACTTAATCTCTGTGCCAAATGTCACACAATTATCTATGCCAAATGCCACTCAATTATCTATGTCAAATGTCACTTAATTATCTATGCCAAATGTCACTCATTTTATAGGCTTTGTCATTTTAATTTTTCATGTATCAACTTGTCTTGCCACTTGATATTTTTCCTAGACTAAATGTACATTTTAATTCATCAATCTCTCAATTGTAACAATCAATTCCAATTTACCAATTATAATCCATCAATGCTAGTCATTGGTAAACCAAAGTACAAGACACTGAAAATACACATTCATTTTAGTTTCATACCCTGAAGTATGTCAATTAGTGCATATACAACCTCAGAAATGTTTGTTGAAATCATAAATCATATGTGTATCCTAATATTATGCACATGAAATCAATCATAAAATCATGTCATAATTATACCAAATTCATTCTATATGATGCAACTCATATGACTCAGTAGTCTAACACTTTAATCCCTCAACAATTTAAGAGACGGGATATTATAATTCCCCCTCCCAAGACATTTCGTCCTTGAAATTCTTAACTGACTGATCCAATAGATGGGGGTATCATTGTTTCATGTTCTCTTCAGTTTCCCATGTAGCTTCCTCTATCGACTGTTTTCACCAATTACTCAATTCCTCATATTTTTCAACTGTTTAATTCGATATCTAACCATTTTTAGTTGTTTCTCCACGTAATTCAAATTATTTGAACATCTTAATTTCCTGAGTTGATGACACATGCATCGAATATGGCTTGTACCTCCTAAGCATACTAACATGTAAACATTATAGATCTAAGTCCTTTGTCTTTTTAGCAATAACAATAGTATCATATCAAATTCAAGAATCCAATAACATAATTTGGATAATTTATTATAGACAAATACATGCACTCTTTATATTATGTTCAACTTCTCGTTCCTAAGTATCATAATTATCTTACTTCAATATTTACTTCTGATTCGTTCAATATTTATTCATTACTAAAAATGGAACATTTTGTCTACATGATACAATTCAGCAAAAGTTCTCATAAAAAGAAAATTTCTTTCCTCAATAATTTATACTGTTCACGAAATCCTTATCAGTCAACTATGTTCATCATTGCTTTTCAACCATTCGTAATATCTCAATAAGATTAATTACTACCATATCTCACATAATCATAATGTTCTATATACTAAAGCTTGATGAAGCGATAGGAATGCATATTTACACTTATGCCTTGGTATGTACCATCAAGATCATTGCATCTTATCTAGAGATTTATTTCCTAAAAGTCACCAATTAAGATCTTGAGCTGACGATGACTTAATCTAAATTGATTCTGGATAACATCTAAGTATTCTATGACTATACAAAAGTTACTTATCCTTAATAGTTACCATTTCAATATATTCACATGAATCCATGCTTCCACTGGATAAGTAATAGTTACCATTTCAATATATTCACATGAATCCATGCTTCCACTGTGTTACTTTGATTCATCTTAGAATTTTACCTATGGGGACTAGGATTTAAGAGCATTCAATACGTCATAGATCAATCCTCATACCATATCCAAACATGTACTACATATGTGCTCAGTAACATCATTCGCCAAAGTAATCACACTATCAAATGTGTACTCCCAATAAATGATCAACTTAACCTTGAGGACATATATCACTATCATTTATTTCATCTTATGTAAGTATGTTCTCAATAAACTCATAAATATAAAATATGTAACTATCATGAAATTGTGATATCAAATCCAATGATATAACCTTACACTAAATCATAAACTCTTAACATGATAATTAAACAACCATTATATTTCCAAGTTCAACCTCTCAAGATAATAGAAATTTTGGTTTTCTTTCAACTTTGCTCGTAAAATTTAAATCATATCATTTCTACCTATATCTCTGCTCTTCTCAGTCAATCCATTACAATGTATTCACATCCACATTAATTCAAACGTAGACAACCACAGCACAATACTAATATCATATTCGATTCTATAACCACAAATACAAATACACTAAATCTATGTCTAACATATTTAACCATGTAGTATCTCCTATTTCAAGATATCAACAGACTTTTAGTTTTTCACACTCTAACAGATCATCATTGTAGCACCCCACTCCCGCGAGACCCGAACCCGACATCTACAGTGATATTCGAGCCCGTGACCCGCGAGGGTGGTATGCTAGAGCAGACAATGCAGTTTAAAAATCCATTAAGACATTCCGTAAAACCATTTTTTACTATTTGAAACAAATGAGTGTGCAGAAATCAATAAACAATTTGGGCCCGCGATGCGGAAACATTTTCACTCAAAACTCTATTTCAATAATCAATTCACAATACAATATTTGTCAGTTGGGGCCCTCTATAATAACAGTACAATTCTGCGGAAACACAAATTTACACATCAATCAGAATGACTCAAAT
>JANITW010000002.1:55406532-55426224 GCA_027564335.1 Erythroxylum williamsii
AATTTTACTTACGTTATAATCTATACAAAAGATTGATTAGATATAATTTTATGTATGTTTCATATGATTTAAAATTATATAATAATTAATATATCATATATTTTGCATACTGTTTAGTATACTTTAAATGACATTTATATATATAAATAATTTTTATTACAAAATAAAATATAGTTAAAATTAAAAATACCTTTTATTTTTATGTTGCTAAACAATTTATTGTATGAAGCTTTTTTCAAAAAAACAAAACAGTCAGTTGATTTCTTTAAATAAAAATAAAAACATCACTGATAAAAATTCTATGAGTATAAGCCAAACCAAATTGAGCTCCTATGAAACCAATTCCAGCAGTAGTATGAACAGTGCAACGGCTAGCCCCTAGACAATTTGGCAAGGGCTGCAGTGGTCGGATGAAGTGTGAAGTATCTTCTCAGCAATAAGATCTTTGCTTACTGATTGCAATACTCAGACGCGCTCAGATACTCACCATGCTCCTCAAAATATTCGACCAGTCGCCTCAAGAAACCATCAGAAGTCACCGTCTCAGTGTCACAAACAAGGCAACATTGTCTTCTTGCTCGTGTCACAGCTACATTCATTCGCCTGCGGTCACTCAAAAATCCCACCTGAAATATTGGAGGAATCCACCTATTAACTACCCACGGTTATAACAGTCACAAATAGAGCAGCACTAGAAACAAGGGGGCTCAGAAAAAGTTAACCTCTTTTTTTGAATTTGACCGAACCATTGAAATAATGATTGCCTCCTTCTCCCGACCTTGGAAACCATCAACAGTTGAGATTTCCATATCTTTCAATTCATCAGTCTTGTTTTTCAAAATCTTCAGTAACACAACCTACAGCATTAGTACCCGAGTATAAGGAAAAACGATATAACAGAATAGGAGAATTTGACATTGAAGCAGATTCTTGCCACACTCAGTTTGGAGCTCTTATAATCAGAAAATTGCAAAAGCCGGAGTTCATACCTGTGCAGCGTAAGGGGTAATAATTCCAATTTCGGAAGGCTTGACTCCACTCTGAATAAGCCTCTTTGCATGAGCCACAGCGACCTCAGCTTCCCCCTCATTGAGGGTGCTATCTTCTTCATCCTTCTTTTCTTCCATGTCACAACTGAGGCACATTAGCATGAACCAGTGGAAACTTTATCAAAATGGACAATATCTCAAATAAGTAGTCTCCAGATTGATCTCAGTTACAAATACAACTCAGTTTGACTACTAAAAATATTTCACTGCTCATTTCTTCAGAGTCTGATCTGATTATTTTTACACAGCAACAGACAATCCCAATTGATAATTTCAAGCAAAAATTGATTTCAATTTATAAAACAATATTCAAGATAGGTGCTATACCATGAAAATGCATTATTAAAGCAAGATAAGAGATTAATTAAAATTACTAAATAAACGGCATACCCATTAGTGTCAATAAGAAGAAGCGTTGCTTCCGTAGCAGATGACCTTTTTACACCCTCGAGATCAAAAAGCATATGGGTAGCAACATTAGGATGAGCTTTGACCTGTAAAGGATGTCCAACAAAAATTGTTAGCACAAAACAGATTGAAATAGTTTCCCAGAAATTCAATTATAATCTTATAATTGAGATGATCTATATCACCTTATTATCATAAAGCTCCTTAGATGACCAGTTCATAATAAGTTCATGCATTCGATATTGGACAGTAAGCATAGATGTAATCTCATCCCCATACAGGTCAGCAAGTCTTTCAAAGAGGGTTCTACCTAAACCCCTCTTCTCAGCTTCAACACTTTGAATGGTTGGAGGAAGTTGAAGATGGTCTCCTGCAAGTATACATCTTGAGCCCTGAAGAGAGGATTGAAGATCATTAAGTGGCATTTGGTAAATGAGAATAATGAATAACTTCAGGAACTGGTAACTCTGTTAATTCAATTATGGGGGTCTTGAATTTCACCAAAACAACGTTATATGGACAAATATGACAAGGAAAACATCCCAACCATTACAGGGATAAGTTCCTCTCAAGTTAGGAGCTACTTGATCAATCATTCCGATTTTATTGACATAAACGAAGGATTTTACCAACCAGAAGAAGAACAATTTTATTTAGCAGTTACTAGATATTTCAGATGAACCTGCAACAAAGAAATTTCCATTCCACGGTTGACAGAGTATAAAGTAAATCAGAGCCTTCCCTTTACAAACTGAACTAAAACAAATCCTTTATTAACACGGCCAACTATCAACTTGGAATTTAAGCACTTCCATATGAAGATAGATTTAAAGAAAGAGTATAAAGCATGTGCTTTTGAATCTTATATGCATGATAAGTGATGAACATTCCCTATTGCATCTAATACCACTCGGATGTCTCCATTTCTTCTAACTGCAACATGTTAGATCACTTATATTATGCTCAGGAACAGTTCTTGTCATAAATTACCTTTAATAAAGCAATCCAGCAAGCTATCTCAAGTGCCTGTGCAGCTTCATCTATGATCACCAAATCAAATGAAGTATTGTCCAGCTTATGAGAAAATGCTCCAGTCAAAGTTGTCAATATCACATCTGCATTTTTTAAAACATCTGCTACGGCAAGCTGCTGCCTTTTACGTTCCTCTTTTGAAAGAGCCCTTAGCTCCTTCTGAATGTTTCTTCTAGTGCTTTTATCTTTGGTTTTCAACAACTTCCCATTTAATGCCTGAGATGTTGCATTTTGAACAAAGTTGGAAGAATTTAGGCAGATTTATAATACTCAGCATAAATTTCCTCTTTAATACCTACTGATTGTTTCTAGTTAACTCCAAGAAGAAGCTGACACAAAATATTTATAGGACTTACGAAATGGGTAGTTCCCTTGTATTCTCCCTATTTTAAGCAACCTACAGTTTCTTCATGGCACATTGATTTTTGCAAGGATGAACAACTTACTCCAAAACTGAGGTTAACTAAATGTGTTGCAGCAAATAGATACTTGCATCTTTGACATATTATTTAAACTTCATGTCCATGTCAGTAGGTGTTGCATTCTTAAGGATTGTTTTCCTTCTTATCACAGTGTTATACGTGTGAGGGTGGAGGTATCAACACAAGGTTGCTGAGGGTAATATCTAGCCTTTTTATTTGCAGCAGAGGACTAAGTCCTCTTCTTTCTTCTGATAGCCACTCAATCATAAACAATGCATAACATGTTCAAACCCCAACCTTCAGCAATAATAATGTTCTACTTAGTCTGATAGAGAGCATAATGTTCTACATCAGCAGTAATAACCATAAAATGTTCAAAGTCCAAGCCTGAACTCTCATGCCATCCAAGGAATTCAGAATTAAACTAGGGTGATACTCTGACACCAGATAAAACTGACAGCTTTTTATCATTATTAAATCATATTTGAATAAATTGAGAAGATATCCAGTTGCTAAGATGAGATGCTTCATGAGCCTCTGATAAAAGAGGGAGCAGTGGTAAGTCATTCACAGAAGAATTGAAACAGAAGGAAGATAAGGCAAAGAGTTGTCTCTACTGACAGAGGAGTGTAGCAGTATAGAGAAAGACAAAAGAAAGAAAAGGGACACAGTGATAAATACTACTAGTGATGGTGAGGAAAGAAAAAAGAAGAAAAGGAACTGGCTCCAGCAATGTCACCTGGCTGTAGATACCAGCAACATCAGTGGAATGCTTTCAATAACACACTGGTGATGATTTCAATAATATTGTTTGACAACAATAGATTTCTGGAATGCTGGTGACACAAATAGAAGAAGGAAGATAACATCGAAGCTAATTACAACAGGGGTGTTTGTCAGAAGGTAGAGTCCAAAAGCGACATTGAGACAAAAACAAGAAGGAAGATAAGACACCGACAATGATTCCAGCAGTTGTGTTTGGCAGAGAAGATTCCACCATCAGTAGTTAGAATTAGATTAAATTTTTGAATTAGGAAAAGAAAGAGTTTCACATTTCAGAATTGAAATTTTGGCTCTAAAATTTAATTAGGGACTCAGAATGGGAATCTAATTATGGTTTTAGGATTGGAACCTATCTCCAATATCATTTGGAAGTAAGCTTTGACATAATGTAAGAAAGTATAACAAAGAAGAAAGGATAGCAAGAAAATAAACAAGAAGGTTAGTGTGGTTCTACCACATGATTTATATCTATATACATAAAAACAACAAGAGGACTTAGATGTATGTTATGTATGGTGTTTAACTCATCTATGTATAGTAGTAGAACAAAACAGAATTTGATAATAGGGTAGTATAATTCATAAATATATTATTATAGGATAAACAAAACATTCCTACACAGGATACATAATAATAATGCTAAATACAAAATCTTCAACACTAACCAAATAACTAAATATGTTTGTTAACAACCATAATGCTAATAACACTTGCAAACAGCTACAAGGTCCAAATGCAATACCAGGCAGAGTTTAGGTTGTTCCACTTCTGAAAATTCATTAACCTTGAATTGTCAAATTTTCAATGGCATTCCTTTCTATGGTTTTCATCAATAAGATCACTTGCTCTATGTTTCCTTCAATAATAAATGAACAGAGACATGATATACCTTCTATTGGAGAGAAAAACGATGAATAAATATATTAGCAAAATGAAGCTTTAAAGAATTTCTACCTTCATTTCCTTCCGGATATCATTTGCTAGACTGCTATTATCGCCTCGTAGAACCTAACATCAAAAGATTGAATTAAAACTCATAACATCGTAGTTCAAGCTAAAGGAACAAAGCACATGGAGATAGCATCATAGAAACAAACCATGATCCATTTTGAAATGTAAAATTGAAGAAACTGATTTCATGTATCATTAACAAGCACAAGATACATTGCATCCTCGCATATTGGCGAATAGTAGAAGGTGTTCATTAGGCCAGCATGCACTGATATTGCCATATTTGAATTAATTTATATGCTTAGGATATGAAACATATAGAGAAACCACAAATTTTAGGGGTTAGAGATGACAGTGGTTAAACGTTTCACAATTACATCAAAAATCTGCATTTAATTAACATTGAATTTAATTGCTCCATCAAGCAAGGAAAACAAGAAATTAGAGAAGTAAAGGATTGTTGTGTCCATAAGTTTGCATTAGCATCCATAAGTCTCAAGAAAAAGCTAAAATTGGCAAGCACTCAAAAACACCAAACTAACACCATAAACCTTACTTTGATGTTTAAAAATTTGCAAGTCATGGCGTACCTGTGCATCAAGTGCGCTGTCTAGTATTTGAGGTAGCAAACGTGCAGGATGCCCCAACCTCACCAACTTTACTCTATAAACAGGGAAATAATAGTTTAGGGAACCCGTAACATACTTCGCCATTAGATGAATTCAAAATGTTGATTGTCTAGAAAGTATAATTGCAATACTGAGAATAGGGGAATCACAGGCAACAATCAGCGCTTATGTCCAACCTGCTTTAGAAAGGTCATAGTGTTAATCATTCTCACTATGACGATCCTTGCAGATGTATCCCTAAAAGCAAGCTACGCCTCCCCTAAAAATAGACATTTTCAATGAGGTTAAAAGCCCAAATTTGGAGCTATTATTTTTTTATCATAATTCTCGGTTCTACCTAAAGAAATTACGCAAAATTGAACAAAAATTTAAAGAAGAGATAGAAATTTAATCACTTCTAGGGAATCTGATGTGGAAGATGAATTGGTGAGAAGGAAATATGCAAGATGATCAACTGAAGGGAAAGGAGTGATAAAAAATTAACAGATTAGGAGTTTGTTTTACAAGTACTTCCTGTTTCCACACTACCATTTAGGAAAAGTATTATTTCAAAAGTTATGTTTTAACAGAAGACTAAATTAGAGGGATTCTATTCTAGTTAGAGTAATTCCTAAATTAGAGGGATCCTATCTGTATAATAATTCCTAATAACTCTATTGTTGTGAAGCCTATTTAAAGGGCATATTTTTATTGAATAACATGTCAAAATCTTTGGCAGAAAAGCTACAGAAGTACTGCCTAGGACAACTCTCTTTCTTTTCATTCAGCACAGGCAAGTTTAGGAAGGAAGAGAAAATCAATAAAGGGGAAGGAAAGGACTTTCCTGTGAGTCAGCCCATGACTAAATCCCATGCTAAGTCCCACATTAATTTGGTGATAGAGCCTAGGGTCATGGACGACTCGTCTGATCTGTCAACTAAAATAGATGCGTTTATGAAACAAGTGGAGCAACGATTGACAAAGGCAGAAGAATGCCAAAATGCTCAATTTGATGAGCTTCTGCAGGCTATTTCCAGACGAGACCAACAAGGGGAGGCTAGTAGCAACATCTGCACCTACATAGAGAGGAAGGCAGACAGAAGCGCAGACCAGGTTGTTTGTTCAAACATATTGTTAAAGACAGTATCAGAGAGTGTCAATTCAGGGCTTGATGCAATCTCCAGACCCTTGTAGCCTTTATATAATAGTAAGAACCAATTACACATGGAAAGTTGATCTTAGGAACAAATAGGAAATCATATAGGTCTGACTTTTCCTAATATTCCCTCTTGCTTTTCCATGACCAAGTTTCAACCCATAAATACATAGTAGGCCGAATCTTGGTCTGCTGGAAAGACTTTAAAGACTTTATAATCACCAATAATAACAATATCGTCAACATAAACGATCAAAAGAATTCTACCAGCTTTGGAATGCGATAAAACACGGAATGATTCACACCACATCAAACCTGAGGCATTTTCTTGATTTAAACAGCTTCACAAATTTGTTCAAAATATGTTTCATTCAAATATTCAGATCCTTACAACTGATAATGGAGGGGAGTACTTCCCAAATGTGTTTAACCAGTATATGGGAGAAGTTGGGATACATCACCAAAGTTCTTGTGTAGATATCAACAAACAAAATGGGGTAGCTAAAAGAAATGAAAGTTGTTAGATCAATAATGTTTGCAAGTTTTGTTCCCAATTCATATTGGGAAGAAGCTATCCTTACAGCAACTTACTTAATAAACCATTTACCCTCAAAAACCTTAAAATTTGAAACCCCTTTGAGTATCTTTCAAGTTCCTTTCCAGAGATTAACTTATTTAATTCTTTTTCCCAAAAGGTGTTTGGTTGTACCGCATTTGCTCCCGAAGTAAATTTGATCCTAAGGCTGTTAAATATGTCTATGTTGCTACTCTCTTGTCCTAAAAAAGTCTTTGTGACAAGTGATGTAAACATTTTTGAAAATTAACCGTTTTGAAAATTCACCTTACCCCACTGACATTTTCAAATGGGAGGGCCAAGACTGAAGTGAAAATGCTCTCATGGATGTAGGTAGATACCAACCCTCGGTTGGAAAGTTAATTCATTTTCCCTTACAAGACCGAACATTGCTTAATTATTGTGAGTGTAATAAGTCAATACATGCACTCATCTACTAAAAACACTTGGAAGTTGCAAATCATATCTTGAGGTATCTCTAAGGGACAGCTGGGAAGGGAGTAATGTTTCTGAAAACTTAACATAGAGGAATTGAAGGGTATGTTGATGCTGACTAGGTTGGAAGTGAAGATTGCAAGTCAACCTCTGTGTATTGTACTAAGTTATGGGGCAATTTAGTCACATGGAGGAGTAAAAGCAAACATTTGCGACAAAAAGCAGTGTAGGGCAAAATTTAGGGCTATTGCACAAGGAATTTGTGAAGCAATTTGGTAAGAGGATTGATGCAAGACCTACAACTCACAGCAAGTTATCAGATTAGTATAGTGAATAATCTAATCCAACATGATCACCGAAAACATGTCAAAAATCAATTGAAATTTTATAAAGACATAGAGGGAAGGAGGGATTGATCTATGCTACATTTCTACTCATGAGCAAGTAGCAGACATCTTGAAAAGGAGTCTATTCAGGTCAAGACATGAAGATCTTCTTCGCAAGCTTGGAATGAGAAACATCTAATCCTAAGCTTGAGGAGTCTAGGGGTTCTTATTATCTCAAGTGTAAATATTTAGAAGTCAAACTTTTTTTATTAGTTACACTAGTTGTCATTCTTTTATTATGCAGAGGGATCTGATTAGGATAGTTTCCATTTTATGATTAGTACTTTATTTGTATATAAAAGGGTGCAAAAAATCAATAAAAGATGCATTCAAGAACTAAAAACAAAATATTCTTATTTCAGAAGTATTGCCTTTATTCGAATACATGTCATGAGTTGCTTCCTAGATTTCTTTCATCAATTTGTAATACAAGAAATTTTCACCCATCTCACTGGTTATGGAGTTTAGCGGCCAAAACATCACTAGATTATTTTCCATCCTCCAGATTTGGTAGGCAGGGTCGTTTTCCTCTAGTTGGACAGCAAAAACTTTAAGATAGTCCTTTTTTCCTTTTACGAGCACGAAAATCATTACTAATTGAGACCATAAACTGAAATCCTGGCCATTTAAGCTTAAGGCTAATAATCGGCATCAGGTTATTTTTAGAAATTTTGGTAGAATGGGTAGGTATGGACATTTGGTTAAAGTTTGGGTTGGATGCGCCACTTTCGAATTCACTACCATATCATTAAAAAAAGTTGGTGAATAGGTGCCAAAATATTGACTCAAGATAGTTTCAATTGTCACGAATATAAAATAATGCTACACCACAACAACAATACCCAATGAGAGGAATAACAATGAATGGAAAAAGAAAGTACTCCTTAAGAAAACATCTTGGTTCGTAAAGTAGTAAATTTGTTATCTTGTAAATAAGACCAGTAGTACCAAAATAGAACATTTTGATTGCAATTATACCAAAGTTCTTAAATTATATACAAGTCCATTGAAGATTTTAGTTCCAATATTATTAATATCACCATACCTGTGCAGAGCAAGTCGTTCAACAATATTGTCCACAGCAATATTCGATGCAGCACATGCAAGAATTTTGGATCCACGTTTTACTTCTTGTAAGATGATTTCTACCACAGTTGTTGTTTTCCCAGTTCCAGGAGGACCATGCAATAAAAATAAATTCCTTGATGACAAAGCTTTTGAAATTGCATTTTTCTTGAACAAAAATAAAGGTACATCAGATAATTGAGGGAAGAATAAATTAAAATAATAACTCTTTAGATGATATATACCTAAATGATGGTGAAACCAGACTCTCATTCAAACACTAAAGATGAGACATTCCTATTCAAAGCCAATGACACTAAGGAAAATTTTATCTTGTATAACATAAGTATTTGGTCACAAAAAATTTAAGCACATATCCTTGGCATGTTTGACAACAAAAGTTATTTCTTAAAAAATCCACCAAGGAATATAATCAAATAAATGACAAGAGAAGTAGTATACTGATATATTTGAACAACGAAACAGTAATGCAAAATGAAGTACACATGGAACATTTAAGTTAATGATTGATTTAAGGGAACCATAATGTTCTAGCACAAAAAAATTCTGAATAATTAAACTTAATTTCCTAAACATGGCTGCAAGTTATGAGTTGTCCAAACGACAAGGCAAGCAATATAACTTAGTTCACACGCACAAGTAGACACACCTGAGAATGATCAAGGTTGGCATTAATGGGAGAAAATGTAATTTCCTTCTTCGAAATTATTGGCGGTCTATCCCCAAATAATACAGGAACTAGATCAACAGCAGGGCCCTGTTGTACACCTTTGCTCAGTTGAATCAAGGCATCTTTCATCCTGCGATATGTCACCTACATAAGATTTCAAAAACTATTGATGCAACCTTTGAAAAGCATAATGTTACAAAATATAGCAATTGTAAATAGCTATCAAAGATTGTACAGCTAATGTAAATATCATATTCATATGGACCATAGCATAATAATAGGAATTACTTTCCTAGTTTAGCTTATCTGTTCTTGGATAAATACCTATATCATTCAAAATTTCTAATAGAAAGAGATATAAATTATTCTTCTCATTTTCTTTGTTTTCTCATAGCATCAGAGCCTAGTCGAGTTTCTAGGTTTCTTTCTTGAATTTTTTTTCGTTTTCTGCCCTATAGTGAGGCAGTGCTTTGTTTGTGGGGGACACATTTTGGGAGAATTATTTGTCTCACCTCCTCCCTCACAAGGTTCTACGAGTGCCGATCAGTCATCCTTTCAAATCCAGTCTTCAGATTTTCAGCGCATGACTCAAACGTGCCTCCACATTCCCAAACGTCCTTCCCACGCGCCGCCACATTCCCAGAAAGGCACGTGAGCCATCATCTTCCAAATCCGGTCAGTTTCTTGCGAGTACTGCTGATTCATGTTGGTGTGAGTTGACAATCCTTCGCCGCTCTCTTCCCTGGCATGATTGTTTATGAATTTTAGTTTTCTGCATTGAGGTTAGCTTCTTATTTTTGTCCTTTATTTTTTATCTACTGTTCATCAGTTGGTCAAATTTGATTGATATTGTCATTGGGGACTGATTTAAATAGCTAAGGGTAGTGATATGGGTGGTGATAAGAAGACTATTACTGAAATTATGTTGGGTTCATCCAAAATTACTAATAGAAAATTGACTGGAAGAAAAAATTGTGCACAATGGAAAAGGATTATTCATAGATTTGTGACTAGTGTAGATTTGGAGATCATTTAACTAGCAATCTGCCTCCTAACACTGATGATAATGCTCGAAAGAAATGGTTAATGGAGGATTATAAATTATTTAATCAAATCCAGAATACTCTAGACCCAACTGTTGATGATGTTGTGAATCATTGTGGTAGTGCAAAAACATTATGTGAATATCAGGAATTTCTGTATGCTTGCAAACAAAATATGTCTCGTGCTTATGACTTATTGTTAAAGATTTATCGAGTGGAACAAAAAAGGTCGCTCCTTATTTCAGTATTATACTGAAGTGAAACAAGCCTTTGAAGAAAAGCGAGCTATGTTTCCTATTGTTGCTGACATAAAGCAAATGCAAGAACAATAGGAGCAGATTCTAGTACAGTGTTTCTTAGCAGGGTTGGGTTCCGAATATGACATGGCACAATTGCATGGTAAGCCTCCCAAGCACTCAGGCCAAAATAATAACAGAAAATTTGTAGATGTGGCTACTCAGGATGGCATCCTACCACTTTCTCAGTCATCCTCACCTATCACAATTTTAGCGGATGAGTATGCTCGTTTAACCAATGTTCATCAGCAAATTTCAGTCACTTATGATTCACAGCAGCCATCCTCTGCGACATCAGCTTTGGCTAATACAAGTAATCCTGCTGCCTGTCTCTCCACCTCATCTCATAGGGGGGTTATTAACTCAAGTGCTACTAATCATATGACTAATAACAAAGGTATCCTCTCTTCTTTCGAGTCTACTACTACATTTTGTAACACATAAACTGAAAATACAAGTGGGGATTTGGGATAAGACAATGAGGGCACCTTATGGAACTAATTATATGTCTTTACCTAATAGCTACGGTTATAGCCTATTTTCATGAGGCAAAATGCAACATCAATGCAAAACAACTTAAAATTTATAAAAGAAACAAAAGAGGGCAGATCGCATGTTAGATTAGGAAATGTTCTTTTGGAATGTTCTAGATGAAATGTGGAAATGTTTTTTTCGGAATGTTCTATAGATGAAATGTTCCTTTGAAATACTACGGATTTGTTCTAGGTTGTAAATAGAAGAATTCAGGCTTTAATCAAGGCTGTAAATATAAAAAAGATTTATAGCTATAATATCCTAGTTACATTTTCCTAATTTTAATACCTTATGTAGCTATATATATGCAAAGTAGAATACATGTAAAATATATATGCAAAGTAGAATACATGTAAAAGTATCAACAATATAACAAATTTTCTCATTAATATCAGTTTATATCACACCACCACAAACTTTTATTTGGTGGGATAAATAGTGGAGTTCGTGTGATACTGTTAACATTACTGTTTCTATAAATACTGCCAACAAGGACAATTATGTCCTATTTCTTAATTTCTCCTATGCTAAGTTTCTGTTATCATAAAGGTAAAGGAATTAAAACTCAATTATGTATGTTGCCCTAATTTTGTTTAGGATTCAAGTTTATTTAAGAACAGAGAATAGTTAGACTCGAACTATATCTTGGAAATCTTAGTTGAAATCCCTTTGATTCTAGGATTAGGGTTCCAAGAATTGTTCTATATATATTTCTTCAACCTTCAAATGAAAGAAGGGCAATTATCTCTGAAAATTCTTAGTTCCTACAAGACAGCTTCTTCTAAGGGTAATTCCTCAACCTGAAATTGCAACTCCAATAGACCTAAAAAAATTCAGCAACCCAAATTTTTTTATATCTGCAAGCTTTTGTTAACTAGTTGGCATATTTCCTATTCATCGCAAATTAAAATATGTAAAATATTCTAGCATGTGATTTTGACTAGTAATGTTTCACATATATGTAAAAGCAAACCACTAAGCAACCATGAATTAGTGCTCATTTGAATATGTTGGGGACATCAAAGCATGCACATACTAGAGTGAACGTGTAAGCAACTAGAAAATTTGAATTGTGTACCTCATTTGCCACTTTCTCCAAACGCAGGGGACTGTTTAAACCCTCTTCTGGAACATCATCAAAAGCAATGGTGATTGATGAGTCCTGCAGGACAAGAAACCCAAGAAGCACGCATGATTAAACTTCCATAGTTCAAAACTAAAACCATCATGATCTTCAGTCATTCAATACTCCGCTTCAAATGAAAAATTACCTTTAGCCGATAAACTACACCTTGTCCAAGGGCAGGAGATCCTAAATCAGCCTTGTTTGGTTTCAAAACAACCACATCATGGATGCCAAACTAAAACACAAAAGATAAATTGATGCAAAGGAGCTTAGAGTTCATAAATGGAATAAAACAGGACAAATTAGTCAACTGCAAGCTTTTATTTTGGTGGAATAAAGAATGGAAATTGACGTGATAACAAGAGCAACAAGGGCCGAAAATTGGCTGAAAGTTACTTTATGCTAAGTTTCCCTTATTAGATAGGGACAAACAATTATTTAGATATGTTGTCCCAATTTGTTTAGGACTTAAAATTTATTTATGAATACAGAATCCTTACTAGAATAGGATTCAATTTTGATATTTTAGCTAGGAACCCTTTCCTAGTAAAATAAGAATTCTAAGTACTTCTATAGATTTGTGTTTACTCAAGTTACTCAACCCTTCGATAGAAGATATTCTAAATTTTTCATACAAACTTGAGTTTTCAATTGGAAGGTGTAATGCTTTCTTCTAAAAGTGATTCTTTGACCCTATAGGCAATTCCTAATCCTTACCCTCCATTACTTGGTTACCTCACTAAAATTCTAGAGTCAAAACCTTAAATTCTTTCCATAATTTTAAAATATCTGCATTCCAAGCAAAAACCCAGGTAGCCTAATATCAATCATATGCCCTAATTTTAGCTTTAACTCCTAGTTAATATTTCTTTTATTTGCCTTACATCAATTTGGTATTAGAGTTTGCTTCACAATAGTGACATGTAGTGGAAGGAATGTATAGAAGAATACTCAACGACCAAGAGTGAGATGACATACTTTTGAGAATTATAGAAAGACCAAACTTTAACGACTCTCAATCATAAGGTTCTCCAAAAACTAGTCCATAAAACAACTTCACATAGCAAACTATACTTGATGTTGAAGGTGGAGAAAGTGAAATCCAAGATGAAGAGACTGAAACTAATCAACAGCAAGTGAGGTTAGGAAATCAACGGCTATCAAGAGATCCAAGGAAAAGAAACCAAGCGGCAGCACTTGGAGAGTACATGTGAGACTTTAGAGGCCATGATAGAATTGAAACACATAATGCACTTAAGGATATCACTAAGAGAGTTTGTGTTGAAGGCCTTGATTTTGTAGGAAATACGGACCCACACTTGTTATTGGAGTGGACAGCAGCAGTGGAAGACTTTTGTGAGTGCTACATATCAAAAGATCAAAAAGTCCAATTTGCAAAGATGAAGTTGGATGGATATGCTAAAATTTTATTGAGATTGATTGAGGATAGATTTCAAAAACAAGCTAACCAACAAATACTTGGAAGAGATGATGTTGAAGTTATTGCCTTATTGGAACAGCAACCTATATCTCACTACCAAAATGACTTAAGAGCAAAAATTTGCAAGGAGTTGACAATGCAAAGTATTTACAACCTTGAAGATGCATATCACTTGGCTTTAAGAGCAAAAAAATACCTAGGACAAGAAGTAACTAGAAAGTTTCAAAGTCAAGCAAGGGAGTTCAGCATGAGGTGCAAAATTTTAAGCCAACGCCTAATACATCAAAGTTTAAGCCAACACCTAATGCATCAAAATTTGCACATAACAACTACAAAACTTCTTGAGGAGCTAAACCTTAAGGCAAAGTCATAGTTAAGACTAGGACAAAAGGAGGTGGTAATAACAAGAAATGTTTTTGATGCTATGGGAGGGGCCACTTTGCTTATGAATGCACTATTAGGAGCTTGCACATGATGGGAGAAGAAGATGAGAAAGAATTTGATGAGTATGTGCGTAAACACGAAACTGAAGAGTTGGAAGGACACTTTAGTTATGAACTAGCTAGTATTATAAATCTTAATATACTAGGATGCATGCTTAAGACTCCTGAGGCAAAAGATCAAGAAGAATGACTTCATATTGCTATTTTCTTTTCTCAGGTTAAATGCAAAAATAAAGCATGTAAGCTTATTATTGATGGAGGAAGTAGTATGAATGTGATATTAGAGAATACAATGAAGTGATTGAATTTACTTACGGAGAAACTTCCATGTCACTATAAAGTTTTCTTAAGTAGATGAAAAATACTATATCGATTACTCGAAAGTACTTGATATCTTTCAAAATAGGAACATACGATGACTCTATTTGGTGTGATATTATTCCTATGAAAGTATCTCACATTTTAGTTGGTCAACCGTGGCTTTATGGTCCAGATACGCACTTTAGGAAAGCTAACATCTATTAGTTTATATTTAGTGGGGAAAAAACTTTTGAGGCCTATGACGGTAGACAAGGTAAAAAAGCAAAAAGGAAGTAATAAGACAACCTTAAATGCCAAGAAAATACCTCTTAATACAATTATGGAGAAAGAATATGAAGCTTTAGCAAAGAGAAGGAGTTTGTGTTTGCAATGGTAATGAGGGAAGTAACAAAATAGCCCCGGAAGCACCCATTATCTTAACAAAAGAAGTGGGTGAACTACTAGCTAATTTTTCAGACATTACACCAGATGATTTACTAGATGAATAACCTCCTTTACGAGATATTCAACAAGCTATTGACTTAGTAACTAGATCTACTCTATCAAATCCTCCAACCTATCACTTAAATCCCATAGAGAATGAAGAGTTGAAGAGAAAAGTAGAGGAGTTGTTAAAAAAGGATTTATTCAAGAAAGTCTTATTACGTGTGCAGTTCTAGCATTATTAACTCTTAAAAAATACAGAATTTGGTGATGTACATTGATTGTCAGCAATAAACAAGATCACAATAACATTTAGGTTTCCAATCCTTTGCCTTAGCCACTACCTTTACCAAGATAGATTTACGAAGTGGGTACCATCAAATGAGAATCAGACCTAGAAATGAATGGAAAACAAGTTTCAAGACTAAAGAGGGACTTTATGAATGGCTGGTGATGCCATTTGGACTCTCAAATGCACCTGGCACTTTTTTTTAATAAAAAAAGCAATTGATTCATTAAATAAAAACTAAGTAGTACAATGTACATTGTGCAAACATATCAATGGAAGTGACCTAGATAGCCAATAGCAAAATACTAATCACTAATTCAACTAGAAGAGTTTTAGTTTTATAATGGATGAAGTTAGTCCCTCATGACATTTGCTATTACCAGTACCAGTAATCTCATCTTGTGGAGAAATTTGTCTTTAGCTTCTTCTATTGACCTCTAAGACTTCTGTTTAAATATCAAATTGTTCTTGATCCTCCATGTTAGTTGAATGATTGTTCCTATCCTAGAATGAACACCTTCTTGTCCCAACTGGAGCTTAGTTTCAGTGCATTGAACCATGATGATGTGTGGCTAGTCTGTTGATGTCGAAGGAATATTAAACATATCCAAGTGAGTTAGCCATATCCCTTTAGAATAAGAGCATTCAAAAAACAGATGGTTACGACTTTCTTGTGATAGTCTGCACAACACACATTTTAGCTTCTACATCAAACTTGATCTTGTCTCTGGCGTTAAGTTTTTGGAGCACTAGTAGCCATAGGAGGAATAAATTGATGGTGGAACTGTTGAATCCCAAATTAGCTTCATCCAAGTAAATCATGACTAGAATGCTATAGAAGTCTCCTACAAGAAGAGGTGGTGAATCATCTGGTGGAGTCCTTTGACCATATTATCTGATCATTCATGCTTTTTTGAAGTGTACACTCATTAAACAATTGCATAATTGCAATTGAGCCTCGAGAGCTATGGATTGGCCAATGCCATTTCCCATTGACTACCATTTAAGCTACTTTAGTTAAGGGGGGAATAATGGATTGTTTTGGGTTAAGGTTGTGCAATTGGTATAATGGACCAATTGAGAGCCAATTGTCATACCAGAAGCGTGTTCCCAAACCATCTCCTATGTTAAGCTTCACATGGTCCTACATGAAGCTTCCAGCTGTTAGGATTCCTTGCATTGTGTAAGACATGTTGGTTTTCACCTTGACGGTTCAAATGCTTTCATTGCTTATGTAAAATTCATTAATCCATTTCACCCACGAGTTGTCTTTAGCTATGCAGATGAGCCAAAGTCCCTTAGCCAGTAATGCTTTAGATCTTATTCTGGTTGAAATTAGACCTATGCCCCCTTCATTCTTGGGAAGACACAATGTGCTCCACTTTACATCAGGGACCATAGAGGAGTTTATTGAGCCCTTCCATATGAAGTATTTTATGATCTTATTTATTCTTTTCAGCACTCCTCGAGGTAGCACCATGTGTGAGAAACAGTATGTACTTAAGCTATTTAGCACACTAATTGATAGTTGGATTCTTCCTTTTTAAGAGAGCCATTTGTTACTCCATTCATTGATCCTTCTTTCCATTGAATTGATTATAGGCTTGTAGTCCTTGGAGGTGTTTTTCAAAAGGAGGATATAAGAACTCCTAGATACTTAAAAGGGAGTGCTTCCAGTTTCAATCTTTCAATTCCAAAAATCTAAGATCTTGTATTGCAGCAGAGGTACATTGATCTTTTGTCATAGTTGTACTCCAGTCGTGAGATCTTTTTGAAGGAGTTTAAGGAATTTTTCAAAATGTCAATTGACTTTTTATTTGCTCCACACGACATTAACAAGTCATTAATAAAGGCAAGTTATGAGATTCTAAGTTCCTTACATCTATAATGGAACTTAAAACTTGGATTCCTGTTGTTGTTCAGATTGGAAACTCTTTTCAGTATCTCCATTGCAATAGTGAATATGAATGAGGATAGGGGGTCCCCTTGTCCTAATCCCCTTCCTGCCTTGAACAAATTAGAGGGTTCACCATTAACTATCACTAATTCACTATATAAGAGATCGTTGTGGGGCATTGAGTGATCCATTCAATAAACCTTTGAGAGTATCCAAGAGCTTGACGTGAATCCGGTATGAATTCCCAGCTTAATATATTAAATGCTTTGGTGAAATCTATTTTCAATGCACAGCTCTTGATGTGTTTATTGCTGGATTAACCCCTGAAGAGTTATTGAGCTATACAAATGTTATCACCAATGTTCCTACCTTTGACATAAGCTCCCTGGCCTGTACTGATAAAATATTGTAAAGTTTCCTTAAGTCTGTTAGCTAAACCTTTTATATCACCGTATAGATGACATTGCAACACAATATTGGTCAGTATTCCTTCAAGTATTCTGGATTTGAGACTTTGGGAATCAAATCGATGTATGTTTTGTTTAGCTCATGAGACATGTAGTTGTTGTCAAAGACATCCTGAACTGTTTTAACGAATAAGGGGTCCCTGGTGCTCTAGGAGGATTGAAAGAATCTTGCATTAAAACTGTCGGGACATGGGCTTTGTCAGGGTTGAGTACAAATAGAGTGGATTTGATCTCTTTAGGTGTGACTCCTTTGGATAGTTCTTCAGTTTGTTGAACTGTGATTGTAACCCTCAAGGTACTGATTTCAATGGAATTAAGTTGACATTGTGCCTTCTTCATGTAGCTCAACGTAATCTAACAAATCAAAAGAGAATCTTAAACCACGTATGAGTTTGAAACATCATATTCCACACCCTACCTCTAACAACAATCTTGTCCATACCAATTTAAGAAAGTAGTTTCTTATAGGTTGGTTATTGAGCTAGTCTATTGCAAGAGGATTTCCCTTTCTTCTTTCATACACCCTTTATAGTAGAGAGAAAAAGGAAAGAAATTGGAAAATTAGGGATTTGATGCTTAATTGCCCAATTTGGGGGTTGAAGAGAGTACAGAGGCTAGTTGGCATGCCATGGTAATCATGGTGGATCTCCCCCAACCAAAATAAGTTCATGTCAATATAGATTCATAGAATCTTGATGAAAATTTGTGGTTCCATCAATTTGATGTTCGATAAACATGGTTTTTGTAATTTTCAATAATTTGGAAAGTGTAAACATTAAGGTTTAAAATGTACTTAATATGAAAAAAAAAAGTACTCATTAAAACATCAAAAATGGTGATTGAACAAGCTCTTCCATGAGCAATAGTTGTAGTATTTTCAAATTTTTAGTGTTCGATAGCCATATATTGTTGCATTTATTTTACTCACTTTATACATTCGTTTCTCAGTCATATTTATTTTTTATAAATTTATTTAACACAATTCTCTGAAGCATTTCAAAGAAATAGATTGATAGATTTCAAGTGTCAACAAAAGACTTTTTTCTCTAGGATAGCATAATGACTCCATATTTAGACCAACATACAAGACTTTAGATTTATACCAACATATATGAATTTCAATTTAGACCAACATACAAGACTTTAATTTAGAGCAATATTTCATCTATCAAAAATCTTGTAGGCACGCATGCTTCAAAGTTAGGTTAATTCCTTCAACTCCCTTGTTTAATGAAATGCCTCAAATCCAAGTAAAGCACTTAAATTCGCTAGTTCCAAGATAAACTTATAGGTCCAAAATGATCCTTGAGCTCTTTGGGAGGTGTTTACATAGCTCTATGTATTAGCTTCAAAGTCACTTCTTTAGCTCCCGATATTTTTTTAAAGTTATAACGCTTAAACAAATCAAGTGGTCATTCCCACCCTCTAACTATTTTTATATTATTTTTACTATTTCTAGAAAGAAGATTCCTAATCATGAACCTAATTCATAAAAGAGAGCAAGGGCCAATGATACATAGGATGTAAAATCATATAGCTGATTTAAAAGCCCTTATAATTTATATACAAATAAGATCGTTGTTTTATCAAATTTTATTTGACCATAATATGATTAAAATAGTCTGCTCAAAAAAAGTTTTAAAAAATAACTATGGAACACTAATTTTATGTTCTATATGAGGTATGACTCAAAGAGTGTCGAAGCACATCCCAATATGACTCAACATGGTTTTGATTGTCTTTTCTAATTTTACAGATTTATAATAATGTTAAAAAGACAAATTTTTAGTGTTATCACATATGCATTAGAATAGAAAAATAGGTAAAAAGCAGAAATATAAATCATAATTTG
>JANITW010000002.1:55435059-55457446 GCA_027564335.1 Erythroxylum williamsii
GTCTTATGCTAAATCACTTTCCAGCACATTATTGCCATCCAAAAATTAACCTTCTTAAGGACCAAATTGAAACTCGAATTCTTCATAACAATTGTAGCTCTATTTCTCTAGTTTAATCTAAATCAAGAATCACCTTAATTGGATTACTAGAGCAAAAGTTATGCTCAAAATACTTTCAGACTGTCACTAAACCGAGACTGAACACTAATCCGAACTTCAATTCAGAAATTAAAAATCTTAGGGGCAAAATTGAAATTTACTTTCTTCATATGACTTGTAGCCCCATATCTTAATTTTATTTTTCCTCAAGAATCACTTCAATCGGATCTCCACAGATCCCGAATTTCATGAAATACTGAACCATGCTCAGAATATTTCATAACTCACTTTGATTCAATTAATCATCCTCAATTTATTCTCATTAAATCTCAAATTTCCCCTGAAGATGTAATTAATTGTCTTAGGAATCCAACGCTTTAAAAAATGAGTTAATCGAATGTCGGACGGAAAAGATATAAGCAAAAAGTTACAAAAGGGTCGGATTTGGAAGGAAGAAACAAAATGTGAAGCAAGCAGAAACGACATAATAGAATAGAATTTTTTTTTAAATTCATAAATATTGATTCTGAACTTCAAATTTGACAAATTTGGTCTCTATAGAAAGCTTGAAGGAAGCTCTACAATTTTTATGCAGAACTCGAAAACTAATTCCATCTCTAAAGTAATCAAAAACTTAGTCAAAGTTACTGCCCTGTTAAACATCACCTAAGCAAACTCCAAAAATTTTAAATTTCATATCTTCCAATTCCCACATCTAAAAATTGCATACTTTATAGCGTCGGAAAGATTGATAGACAAGCTAAAACTTTCATGAAGACTACTTACTCCAATTTAAACTAAATCCATACGACGAATGGCCTCAAAGCCGAGTACATGCAAATGTACACTTAAAGATATTTTTATAAAACAAACTTTGACTGATCATAACTTTTACTCACGATATCGAAAAATATCGAACTTTATGGCGACAGAAAGCTCTTAACATAAGCTACAAGTTTCATGTAGATCACTTTCTCAAATTTGGCCTAAATAAAAAAATCAACTCTCAAGTCAAACTTTCTATCACTATTCAACCCTAAAAGTCAAACTTTTTAAATTCTTCAAATTTTCACACTTTTTCTATTTAAATCATACTTTTCAACTTTATTTCAATCAGCTTATCCAAAGGTATCAAAATCAAATCCAATCCTTTCTTATCAATTTCTTTTAAAGATACATACTTTCATAACACAACACATAAACTAATATACTCATTTAAATTCAATTTATATTTCAAATTTTTATTTAAAAGTTGTTGTCCAACACAAAAAAGGGAAAAATTGAAATCTAACATTATATCTGAATATTTCAACTTTCCATTCAAATAAAGCAACCCAATGATTGTTAAAATACCAAAGGCATTGTGAAATACTAACATAGAAATAAACATAGAAATTAAAATATATATATTTAACTAGTATGACAAATTTCTCCAAAAAAAATTATAATACTCTTTAAAAAAATTTGTCAATTGTTTATTAAAAGGCTTTAAAATGAGAAATTTCCTGTTAAATTATGTTGAAAAGACTTCTAAATTATACGAAATTATATTTCAGCTTTGTTAATCTACACATGATTTATTATGGAAGGACTAATCTCCAAGAACTTAAAGTAAGCCAAACAAAAAGGACAACATATATTCTAAATCAAGAAAAGAGACTAAAAAGTAATAAAATCTTAAAGATCAACAAAGGCTCAAGATCTTAATATAAAGAAGGAGATTGGGCAAGAGTAATTTTAGAAACGGAAGAAGCAACTATTAATTAATAATAATGATTTATTTATTTATAATAAGAAAAATCATAATTTCTATTTTCGTGTACACGAAATAAAATTTTAAAAATATGTAGCATTCCGTCATTTACATGTCTAAAAAAGCCACGTAACAGATTAAGTGACGAATTTAATTCTACTAGTCTATAATGAATTTCGGCAATGAGCTTACACATGCCAATTAGCACGAGGCCTATGAATGAGTCTCTACAAAATCTTCCCAATAAAATTATCTAAAGGCTCGATTCCATAACTTCAAACACTAGAGCTGCACGAATCCAGGAACTACTAAAAAAGAGCCTCCCGTTGTCACTGCTTCATGAATGGATGAACTTTTTGGATACTGAAGCCCAACAATATTACTGTGTTTCGAGTTTCCATACTAATTAAATAGAATATATGCAGCCCAAGATAAGTTAAGCAATGCATTTTACTGGTAAAATCTATTAGTAAATTGCAATTAATTTTAATGTCTATTTGGTTCAGCTTTTGGAGGATAAATAAGTACTTTTTTATCATAAAAGTTGTTTTTAAGAAAACTGAGTGTTTGGTTGTAAATTCCAAAAACACTTTTTTTAATAAAAATGACTTTTTTGGAAGCTAAAATACAGCTTTTTGAGAAACTCATATTTAAAGGTTTTTAAAAAAGCACTTTTTGGATAAATTTTTCAGATCAATTAATGAGCCAATTTTTAGTCCCTTTTACATTTATATTTTACACATAATCCCCACAATACTCATAAATACATCTTCACGTTTATTTTGAGATTTTTATAATATTATTTGACTTTTTATATATTTTAATATTTATTTTTTATATTAGTTTTACTTATATTATAATTTATATAAAAGATTTGATTAAACATATTTTTATTTATGTTTTATATGTTTTAAAATTATATAATAATTTATATATTGTACTTTGCAAATTGTTTAATATATTTTAAATAATATTTATATGCATAAATAATTTTTATTACAAAATAAAATACAGTTAAAATTAAAAGTATTTTTTGTTTTTATGTTACCAAACAGTCTATTGTATGAAGCTCGAAAAAACTCCTATTTAAATGACAACCAAATAGGTAACTGATTTCTTAGAAAATCTCATTTTCGAAAAGCTCTACCGATATAAGTCCATCCAAACAAGCACTTAATCGACTTGTTGAATCAATCTAATCTATACAACAGGAAAAAACCCTCTATGGCCTTCCCATTGCGGGGAGTTTCTAATGTTCTTTTCAATTCATTAGCTTGTACTTAGCTTTTTCACTTCCAGCAACGGATTCCAGTTTACCTTGACAATTCCCGTGGTAACTGTGATAGGTCATAAGCCAAACTACATCTCCTAAAGCTTGACATCCTAGATTTAATTGGAACAGGTAGCATTGGAAATTGAGTCGAGTTAATGCCCAAGAAAAAAGAAATTTACTACACAATTGGCTGTTTCCGTGATCATCAGGAACGGGAGACATGAAGAGAGAAACATCAGCGATACGGCTTGATTACACGTGCTATCCTTTCAAAGAAGATTGGACACATGCTCATGCTGAACATCAAATCTGACCTCATCCACTCCGGTGCTATCCTCTCAAAAGTTGCCAACCTTGAAAAACGATATAACAGCTCTTGTTCCTTTCCAGCTGCCTTCTTTACCCATGTTAGACTGAATTCATAATCTATTAACAGTCCAAAAGATGAGTCGCATCAGAATTAGAAAAAGCACGGCACAATTGCTAAAACTAAGCCTAGAAAATATTTTTAGGAAATTTGAATTTAAACTTCAGTAGTTGGCCAAAAATTGACCAACGGATAAAAGGTATAGCTTATGCTTAATTCAACCTTAATCAGAAACTAGTAAATAGAAGGTATAATGAACTTACGTGTCTTTAGTATTGATATACATAAACTCATGGCAGTAACCAAGGCCATGCTTGATGCTTTAGCTTTTGAAGCATTTTTTAAAACATATATAAGTCAAAAAGGAAACAATTGTATGCCCAACAATCACATGAAAAGTTTTCAAATAATTGTGCTTAATATAGTTACAATGCAACCACAAGAATAGGTTGAATAGCTTGACAAAATTACCATCTGCTTGCTATAGTTTTACCAATTCAAGTTACGTTTTCAACCTTATGATCTATTTGACCTGGCTTCTGGAAATTCTATTTTTTTTTTCACATCATTGCATTTTTCAAAAATTGAGTTCCACACACAGTGCATGAATAAAAATTGAGAAAAAAATGCCTATTTCAAATAATTGAAAGCATCAATCAATCTGATATTAAGAATTAGAAAAGTAACCGGCTATTTACTAAAGAGGAAAATGTAAAACATCTGCAGGTACTTGAGGAATCCATTTATGAATTACCACTTGATTCATGCACAGCTGAGATGCAAATTCCTTCAGTTTGATTAACAGCAGATAATTTCAGGCCTGTTAAGCACTCAAGAAGAGCTTTAAAGGGGCAGTTAGCAGAACAAGTGTCATTTTTAGCACCACCTACACCTGGAAAGCATGAAACTTTTTTAATGTACATGTCATATGAGAAGATGGAGAACATGACAACTTAAACCTACCTGATACATCAACAATTCCTATACAGGATTCTGGCTGCAAAATCATACTAAAATAGTTAGAGATGAGAAGCTCGAAGTTCAAATTATTTGCTTTAAAACCATCAGATCTTGACACATACTTGCTGATCTTTGCAAAGATCCTCATGGAGACACGTTTCCTTGGAGGAGATCTTATCATATTGATGATTGCCAGGGGGAGAAACTGAGCCTACGCCTGTCCAAGCTTCAGCTCGGCTACGCTTTCTTGTTTGTCGTCTCACTGAGCCTTTAGACTCCGCCCCTGTTATATCTTGAGAAGATTCATGCACATTCAACTGTAGGCTTTCCCTTCTACTATTCTTCAAATTGTAAGAATGCCCATCTTGAAGCAATTTTTGGAGTCTCTCAACTTCTTCAGAAAGCTTCTTGTCTGTTACAAATGATACCTCAGTTGATATATCAACGTGATACAACCAATAAAGCAATTAAAAAAAACATAAATATGAAGAAATATAAAATCCAAAAATATGCACAAGAAATATACTTCTCAACAAAAATTCAAATATTGAGACAAAGAGACATGGAAAAAAATATACTTAAACAAAATCAGAATAAAAGGAATTGTGATATTAAATTATCTATCAAAAACGGTAATATGCTTACTCTTTTGGTTCTCTGCAGTTAACAAGTTGTGGTACTCTGTACATCGTTCATCATTGTTGCATCTGCAAACAAAGTGAATCACATTAAGTTATAGGCTTCTGCTAATCAGGTGAGTTAAAATTGCGTTAATGATAAGGTAAATTCATAAAGGAAACCAGAATGCATGCCTGACTGAGGCAACTTCACTTCTCGGATCATTCAGTTTTGTGCGCAGCCTGTCATTTTCTTCTCTCAAGTGTTGTATCAGCTCTTCTGCAGCTGCATTGAATGATATATATACAATTACACTTACAAAGAGACTACTAACTTGGGTTATATCCATACAATCTGTACCAGAAAAGGGCTTTTGAACTTAATTTCTCATATTGCTACAACAAGACTTTTGGTTGGGATGAAGAAATGAGGTTACCAGAGACATAATTCAAAAACTTGGCTTCTTGATCTTCATTAATCTCATCCAACTCGGAGAACTTCTCTTTCTGAAAAGTCAAGGTAGCAAACATCAACTAAGACAATATTGTGTAACAGAGACGTGTGTATCCTAAGACTTATTTGCTTCTTAGACATTATCGAATGAACAAGAGACCTTAAGAGCATTGTACTTATCGTAGAGCTTGGTGTACAGAGCCTCCATCTGCAATTGTAAAACAGAAAATTTAGGGTTGTTTTTATGAATTGTTCCTTTTTAGTGCTTAACCTTTTGCATTTGGTTTGAATCTGTTCCTTGTGAATGTTACATTTTATATGAAATGTTTGAAGGCATGTTAGAAGGAGCAATTTGCCGCCAATTGGTACAGCTACATCGATGTCGAGCTTCTACACTCATATTTGATATTTTAGGTTTTTTTGCATATTTGGTATTTAAATTGATTATAATTATCTTCATGAACTAAAAGAAGAAAAATTTGAAGATTTAAAGCAAATAAAGGATACAAGACTATGTATAAAGCCATGTAAGTCTCTCAGCCTGTCCAGATTTGCAATTGTTAAGATTTGGAGTATATAAGATCTAGTACATGCCGTATATCAGATTCTAGTCATTATTTTATTCTCTTTTTGTTTTTATTTTACTAATTTTATTTGTTTGATTTGTTTAGTTTTATTTATTTATTTTCATAATTAGACTCCCGATCAAACCTAGAGCACATTTGAGAACCTAACAGATGCAAACCAGAAATTTTACGCATTCTAAATCAATATGTAAACCAATATACCAACATATGCTCAATTTCAGAAAATTTAGAAGACAAAAAAAATAGTAAGCTTACCTTAACAGTAACAAGTAGCACCTCTCCTTTTCCCTTTCTCCTTTCAATGTTGATACTGGACAATATGAAATCACAGTGTTATTACATAAAGTTAATTGATAACCAAAAGATTATAGGTAAGCGTTACTATTAAAATTGATAACCAAAAGACTACAAAAGACTACATAAAATTTCTTTTTATAAATCTTATACTCCCACTGCCAGTTTCATCAAATTTAAAGGACAAAGGACCATATATACAACCTGATCTTAATATTTTGTTTCCACAACCAAACTCGGGTAAACTGCCAATTATGAAAAATAGTAGATAAATGTTTAAGGAGATTTTATAGTTACAAGATCCCAATAAAGTGAGAAAATGTTGTATTCTAGCAGTAAGATGCCAATCAAATGAAACATATCAAACATTTCTAACTCATATTCTAGGTGTACAAAGAACTTTGAAACTTTTCCATTATTTCATTATCATTCTCAATGTAGGTCACTTACGACAAACATTATAGGTCACTCATAAAAAATAACCTAGGTGACAAAGAAGAAAAAGAAGAAGATTTATAAACAAATCCCTCAGGACAAACCAAACAATTCAACACACTTGACAATCAATTTCGATACAATTCAATATAAACAATTCTTCAATAGAACCAGAAAGACCAATTTCTGGAAACTCACTTAGTGAAAAGACTAATATCAGTTTTTTTGAACTTTTTTAAAAGAAAAATTAGTAGTTTTTAATATTTGGAAAAGACAAAAAAACCCATACATGGACAAAAACCCGTCTGCGTTGTTACGCAGATGACACGTCTACGTAATTAACGCAGACCTTCGTTTGCATTAACGCAGACCTTAGTCTATGTTAATGCAGACGTCGACGTCTGCGTATACATAGACCCAATACGCAGACGTCGAGTAGAGAAGAAAATGAAGAAACGAACAACAAATATAGAATCTAACCTGTGAGTAGAGAAGATCGTCAGTGAGTTGGTGAGGAACAGAAGAAAGAGAAGAAACGAAAGAAAGAGACATTCAAGAGAAGAAACCAAAGAGTCGTTAATAAAAATACTGTGGAATGTTATTTACAGAAGTGACGCAAACTGTCTACCCAAAAAAGCTGTATTTTAGCTTTTAAAAAAGCTGTTTCTACTGTAAAAGCACTTTTGAAGTTTTCCGCCAAATACTTACTTTTTCCTTAAAATAGCTTTTGTTGTGGATAAAAGTGCCTTTGGACCCTCCAAAAGCTGAACCAAACAGGCACTTAATAGAAGATTAAGGGAGTTTCATTATTCTGTATTTTATGACAGCTTGTTAGTGAAAAGGATATTATTGAAATTAATTAGTTTTCTCAACTTTATCAATATTGTCCTTCTGATCATTTTACAATTTGTAGCTTATTCGTAGGCTAAAAAATTGATGTTGAACGAGAAGGGTAGAAGTAAGCTACTCATAATTGATTCGAGCTGAGCTTTAAAGGATGTAAGGTTAAGCTAATGGCCCTAAATTAACGCGTTTAGTAGTTAGATTTACATTATTGTATAGTTAGGTTTTTTGAAATTCTAAAATAAGTTTTGAATGATTTGAAATGGTTTGGATTGCTAATTATTTTACTCTCTTGAATCACATATAAGATAAGGAAACACTCTTATTGTCAAGAGGATTTGGTCTCAATACTATCGCCATCACCACCTCTATAACCATAAACGGTTTCGTGTTCTAACCCTTTTCTTTTCATTTTGTTAGTATTTTCTTCTTATGTTTTTTGTATATTGTGTTTTATTTCCCCTGGTGTGCTTATGTAACATTTTCACATTGAGGACAATGTGTTGTTTAAGTGCGGGGAGGGTTGCATGTTTACTTCATTTCATGCTAGTCTACCTTCCATATTGGTTACATTAAATCTCTCAAAAATCTGCTCATTTGTCTCATTACCTTTCACTTCATACCATCATACATGTAGTCCTAACTTTTCCAAATTTGCAAATACTTCAATAACACCTATCTTTAACATGAATTCATCTTCAATTATACTTTAAATCCTAACTTAAATAATCTATATAACAACCCATAAATTATTGTTGTCATGCACCCAAAATCAGAACAAAAGGTACCCTTTTCATTCATCATTTTCGAGCACAATTTCAACACCGATACCATATTCAATCTATCCCTAATCAGTCATCATAATTTCTGCTAACTCATGCCACAATAGTTTAGTACTTCACTTACTTATTCAGCTCAAATGCCACCTCAATGTATCAAGCCTGCTTTGCCTCACATGCGTCCAAGATCATCTTAGGAACAATGAGGGAGTAGGGTGAGTTTCAGTAAAGACAAGAAGAAGATAGCAAAATATAGTTATCTTTCTGAAGAAATTGACAAAGGTTTTGAGGTGGTAATGGACAGAATTTAAAGTAGAAACTCAAGATGTGAGAGAGGAGTGAGTTTCGATAGTGAGAGGGAGAAGAAGGAGAGAGTTACAGCATAATACAATGAAGATGACTCTGGAAATGTCTATGTCGTATGTTGTAGGTGTAAAATGAGTTTAAGGAAACTTGTCAAGTGTCTAAGCCAGCTACATGTCCACTCTTTAAGCTGCTAAATGTTACTTAGTTCTTCTGCCATTTATCACTCAATTCATTAAGTCATTTGTCACTAAAGTTTACTATCATATGTCACAAATTTTACAGGCTTAGTCATCCTATATTTTCACATGTCAAATTGTCTTACCACTTGAAATTTTTCATAGTCTAAACGTACATTTTAATCCATCAATCTTCCAATTGTGACAAATAAACTCCAAATTCTTAATTGTAATCCATCAATTCTTTTTATTGGTAAATCAAAATACAAGACATTAAAAATGCACAATCATATCATAATCATTTTGAAACTTTCATACCCCAAAACATGTCAATTGACTACAATTTTTCTAAATTAAAATTCATTTGTGTATACTTATATTATACATGTGAATGAAATCATAAAATCATAGCCTAAATGTACCAAATTCATTATAATATGATGTGATTGATGTGACTAAGTAATCTAACACTCTAACTTTCAGTAATTTTGGAAACCGACTACTACAATATATTATTTTTCGTATATGATTGTAGTATTTGCAATATGAATGATGATATTTATAATATTGAGGTCATGTATTTATTTATACAAGTAATGAAAATTTATGTATATGGATGGTATTGCTTTATAAGATTGTGGTCTTTTTAATATGAATTAGTGATAGTTATAGTTAACTAAAGGTATCTTTTATATATAACTAGAGAAAACTTTTATAGAGTAATGATATTTTTTGTAATGAGCGGTGCTATATTTTGTATTTAGTGGTAGTATTTTTTTTATAGGATTATAGTATTTGCAATATGAACCAATGACATTTACAACTTTGATCAAAGTTTTTTTTTGCAACGTAATGACATTTTTGTATAAATTGTCGATATTTTTATAAAAATTGATAATATTTTTTAACAGAGTAATGGCATTTCTATAGAATTATAGCATTTTACCATTTGTAATATAAATAGGTGATACTTACAATATTAACTAAAAGGTATGTTTTGTATGCAGTGATGATATTTTTTTGTATGATATGATATTATTTTTGGTATAATCTAGTAGTATCTTTATAGTGTACTAATAATTTTTGCATAATAACATGGTATTTTTGTATAATATAGTAATATAGTAATTTTTATATTCTAGAAACCCAGAAATACCATATTAGTAGCTCATATGGTGCCCATTAATCTAAAACTTTGAATTTTTGATATTTGAGTGTTTAATGCATAGATTTTAATATTTGTTCCACATTAAAATTTCTCTTTTTTTTTTTCAATCTTACCATATCACGATAACTATTTAGTTTGTAATTATTGTGTACTTTAATTTTTAAGATTCTAAACAAGTTAAAAGAACATGAACCAATAATGACTCTGGATAAAAATTATTTATAATAAAAAATAAAAATAAATTAATAATTCAGTTGAAAATTTAACAATGCAACGGAACGCTTTTTGCATTAGTCCAATTGGTAATCATGTCAATTGGAGCTATGAGGCTCCGCTCTCGCACTCGAAGCTCTCAGGTGATTGGGTTGTTAAGGCTCCTAGTTTATGGTATCTGAGCCTTCGCTCGTAAATGCAGGTTAGACATTGCTGTACCTGGACTCACGTTGCAGACCAACCAAATTTCCATTGATAAGAACCCTAACTTCATCTCAACTGTTTCTCGGCCACATAAACAAGAAAAAGCAATGTGTGGTCTTAATGTAGTTTCCATCAGAAGGGAAGAGGAATGCGATGACATTGCCTTTTCCAGTGAGCTTGACCATATTCCGTTGATTCAACGCCGAAAGCTTTTGCTGGCCAGGAATCGAATTACACCAGCGTGAGATGAAATTTTTGTTCCCTTTTAATCCTTTACATATTGTTACCTTTTTGTGGGGTTGTTGTTAAACATCAATATTGATTGTAGTTTTTTTTATGTTCGCAGTTTTCATTATGATGTTGTCAATAACGAAGATGGGAGCTTTAATTCACAGGTAATTCGCTGTATTACGTTCATTTGTCTTGTTCTTTACCTGGTTTCTTGAATTCATGTGATGCTTTTGTTTCTTTACGCATGAGGTCGTTCGTGTGGATAAAATTTCTTGTATTACTTTTGCTTACGCGTAGGGTTGGCCTGTTTGGTACTCAGTGTTTCGCTCGACAGTTATTTTAGAAGCATGCTATTAAATGCATGCTTGATCAAAGGATTGAATGTGTTATTTTCATAAGTAAGTGGAGTCTTTTGAGTGATAATTTATGCTATCGTGTGCTGCCATGTGATAGACAGGCCAATAACTCATAAATGGGCCAAAGCTACTTTCCTTAGAATTCGGATTATCTGATACTTGTTGCCTACTTTTTTGCGTCTGAACTATTCAATTTATTAAATCCTCTTGACAGAGGATGCGATGAAATGCTTGATTATTATGTGAATGTTGAAATTGGATGTTTGATATAATTACTATGTCCGTTGTGAAGAGAGGTTTTGTTCCAAATGTATAGTGCTTCTAATGGTTGTCTAGAACCTTTTGGCAATTTCTTTTTTTTTTTTGTCTAGTACCTTTTACCTTTGTGTTTTCAACAACATATAAATATTTGTTTTGCAGGGCCCTTCTGCTCAAATCATCTGTGAAGCAATAGATCAACACTTGTTACATCAACAAAATCAAGAGAACAAGAATTCCTTAAGTGATGCTGGTAAAGATGAATGTGATAGAGGCTTGTACCCTGTCCATTCTGATCAATTTTCAGAAAATGCTACTGGCCAAGACTTGGATATCTCAACGATTTGCATTAGTCAGGGTAGTAAAGTTTACACTACTTCAGATCAGGTAATATCTACAATCGTGTTGTGTTAATTTGGTTGAACTGGAGAAAACCAATATGATCGCTCGTTATTTTTACCTAAAAGTTTTGTGGTCTTGGATAAACAAGCCAAAATAAAGAGAGCTTTACTAATGTCTTGTAGAGATCATTAGATGAAAGGCCAAGTGGTTCTGTTGACACTCATCAGCAAGCGGCAAAACTCAATAGCAGTCTCACCAATGTATTTGCCAATGAACTGGATCACATTACACTTAAGAAGCGGTTAAGAATATTACTTAGAAGGTGATATCTTGGTTTTTGTGATAGCTGTCTCCATTATTTTATCAGCCCTTGAATCAAATTTAAATGTCTCATTTGATATCGTAATTTAGTTGCTGCTACTAACTATTGTGTTTCTTTCTTAATTTTATTTATTTTAGGAAAATGTTGAAGGCCACACAGCTAGAATTGGAGGTACAGGAGTTCTATCTTGTCTAAGTAATGATCATGGAAGCAAAAATGCATAGATATTGAGCTGATGGCAAAAGATCCTTCACTTGTTAAGATACCAAATCTAGGCCCACAACTATCTATATTTGAACAAGAACATGAGTGTAAATTCATGTTTATTATGATTTAATTTGTTAAAATTTCATGCACGCTCCATCATGTGTTTATATTTCCATTGTTCTGTACTTCAAAACAGATAGACTGAGTAACGATAAGTAAATTGTCTTTCAAACCTCAATGATCATTGCATCATTGCTTTGATAGATTAAGTAAGATTGGAAGTCGATGGTTAGCAACATCGCTACAGATAATATGATACTGCAGAATTATGGTTGTCTACAGTGGTGATGCATTGATTTGCAGTTACACTGTTCATTGTATATGATCACAACTTTCTTTTCTCGAAGGATCCTTTTGTATTGCCATTGTATTGAAACAGAACAATTTCTGCTACTTCTCCTAGGGAAAACCAATGGGGTGGAACTTAGACTATGGAAGAGATTATTTGCCTTCCAACCCAAAAAACCGGCCTTGTTCAAAGCAGATGAATTCAGTCAAGGTGAAGACTGAATTGTTGGAAGACAATGAATTGCAGAACTTAGTCAGTAATGAAATAGTTCAGTCATCAAATATTTTACCAATGAAGCTTGAAGTGAATGAACTTTACAATGACAACAAAGACCATATGCAGTTGGGAGATAGAATAAGGATACAAACAGATGGAGACTTTAAGTCTGATGTCTTAGGAAGATTTCAATGCTTAAGGAAACGTGTTCCTTTAAATGTTGAGTGTGATCAAGGTTCTTCTGAAGTTCCAAATCCAATGAAGAGCAGCCGTCCTCGGAAAAGGAACAAGACTGCCACGTAATAAATTTTCTTCATTTCTTTCTCTTCCCCCTAATGGCTTTAATATTAATACCCAGTATCCGTAATTGTTTGTTACCCAAAAACTTCAGTGATTCAGTTGAAACAGCACTGGAAGAAGATGCTCCTGGTCTTTTACAGGTAAAAAATACGAGTTTTCCTTTCCTTTCTTGAAGAAATAAGATAACCTATGTGTCAATGTTGTCAGGCCCTACTTGGTCAAGGTGTAAATGTGCATGAAATTAAGCTTTATGGAGAAACTGAGAATGATGAAGCTATAGATGAATCATTCATTGAAGACAGCTTTGCTGAATTTGAAGCTGTAATGTCAAAGGTTGGCAGCTTTGACTTAGACTTTAATGTCTATTGATTTATGATTCTTCTGGTTAGCATAGGACCTATGTAACAGTATGTATTTGTTTCATCATTTTCTTGGTCTATGGTTCAACATCACTAAATGGTTATTATTTCATATTAGGCATTTACACTGAGGAGCATGTACTGGCCACTGAATATTAGAACAAGAAAATTTTCTTTGGTAGACGCAAGGTCTATAATTACTGATTTGGAATCTGGGAGTAGTTCTTTCGTATGTTATGGGCAAGCCATGAGTATTTGTCATTGATTTCACTGTGTTTCTACATTTGTCGACAGCTATTTCTTCAACGAAATTCATTTCTTAAGCTTGCTCCTATAAGGTTCACAAAGGCATCAAAACCCACTTATTGCTTGGAATGTCTATTCTCACTCGTGGAGCAGGTGACAAATTTACTTGAATATTGCCTTTTAGATGGTGATGTTCAATCTTGTCTTTAACTTCCTCATTATTAATTTTAGCGAAAGCTTTTTATCACTGTTCTTTTATTGGTTTTCTTCCGTTAGACACGATATTTACAATTCCGTAACTGGCCTGCTCAATGGGGTTGGTGTCGAGACCTCCAATCATTTATATTCGTTTTTAAACGCCATAACAGGTATCTTTGCAACAGAAGCGTTCTTTATGCTGATTGTTTTGTTTATATGTTCAAGAAAAAATGAATGATATATAATTCCACTTGAATGCAGAATTGTGTTGGAACGCCCTGAATATGGCTATGCAACTTATTTTTTTGAATTGGTGGATTCTTTGTCCATCAACTGGCAGATCAAGAGACTAATGACTGTTATGAAACTCACTAACTGTGGCAGGATTTCTCTAATTGAGAACAAAGCTCTATTGGTACTTTCTTGTCTCCTTTGAGTTCTTGGTACATAGGTTAAAGCAACTACTGTGGCTATCTTCCCATGCTGTTGCATTTGATTTTTGAGCTCAAATACAAATGCCTGTGACTTACAATACTATAGGTGTTCATGGGCCAAAATTGAGTGTTTCATGAAATCATCATAGCTGTACACAAGCTTGATGCCAATTGAAAACAGACCATAGTCTTCACAAATCCTGACAGGTTTACCTTTTAATTGAGTTTTATTGTAAATGGATTATGAGCGAAGAAAATTAGTTTAGTTTTTTACTTGTTAATTGTTCTTATTAGAAAACAAATTGAAATAATTTTTATTTCAGCTTTGTTGTGTTGGTTTAGGATTTAATTCTATTAGGAATAGTAAAATCATATTAGCACAGTATTTAGTTTCCAATAGGGTAATTCAAATTAGGTCCTCGTTTTAGTAGGATTAGGATTAAGGTGACAAGAGGTTATAGGGTTGGATGTTTCAATTGTAGAGAAGAGATAATTTTCTAGTTATGAATTTAAGAGCTGAAACTGTTAAATTTTAATTCTTAGGCACTTCATGTCATTCCTAGTTCTTTGTAAATCCTAGATATAATTTCTATGTAGAGAAGAGAGATTTTTCTAGTAGTCTTTATATAACCTATGTTTGAATTTATTTTCTTTATTAGTAGTTACAAAAATGTTCAAGTGTACTGTGTCTTGTTTAGTTCTTACTTCGAGCATAAAGCTGCGTAATGCATTCCTTTTCCTAATTATTATTCTATTCAAAATTATAATAACAGAAAAAATATGAAAATAACAAACAAATAATGAAAGAAAACTTCATAAAATTCAACCATAATAAGCATGTAGCCATATTCAGTCCAAATTCAACTACTCTCTCATTCAACCCATGAAAAGTGTTGTCCGTTGCATTTAGCCCATACAATCCAAGTATTAATGCTTTGTGATTATCTCCATCTACTAGCCATTCTTGAAATGCTCCCGCATCATTCTCTGCTTCTTCTGAAGAAGTTGTCCTCAACTCTTTAAGTTTGTCATCCTTAAGATAGGGAGAAAGGTCACCATTGTTAAATGTAGCCGAAACTCCATAATCTCTGGACAAGTCTAGCTTCTAAGCATTTTCTCTAATTCTCTTGAAATATGGATTGGGATGCCCTTGTTGGAGAAGAACAACACCTATTTCCACATTGCTTACATCACATTCAATGTCAGATAATTCGTTAAAGTCCAGAAGTGCCAAAATCGGAGCATTGCGCAAATTTTCTTTGATCAGCTCAAATGTGTTTTATGAATTACTTTCACATTCAAACCTACCTTTCTTCAAACACTTGTTAATAGGGGATTGTGCCAAAGTTTTTAATGAATAGCTAATAGAAAGAAGCCAACCCATGGAAACTTTGCACTTGAGAAACAGTTGTTGGAGTTGGCCAACGTCTAATCGTTCTTGATCCATTGAGATTCCCTCATGAGATACAACATATCCAAGGAAAACCACCCTTGAAGTCATGAATGTACGCTTCTCCATCTTCCCAAACAGCTTATACTCTCTCAAAGTTTCAAATAGCAATCTCAAATACTCTAATTGTTCCATATCACTTTTAGAGGACACGAGACTCTCATCTAGATAAACATCAATAAATTTTTCAAGGAAAGGATGTAGCATGTTGTTATGAGGCCCATGAAAGTATTAGGTGCATTGGTTAGTCAAAAGGCATGACTAACCACTCATATAGCCCATACTTGGTTTTAAATTGTCTTCCATTCATCTCCAGGCACATTTGAATTTGGTGATATCAATCTTAGAAAACACCTTATAGCCATGTAACTCGCCAAGCATGTCATCATGCGTAGGAAAGGGAAACCTATACTTTATTGTTATATTGTTCATAGCCCTATTTTTTATGCACATTCTCCACGACTCGTGTTTCTCTGGAGCTAACAATGCTAGAATGACGCACGGAGACATGCTCTCACAAATGTAACCACAATCTAATAACTACTTTGCAATTCCTTGGCTTCATTGGGATTCAATCTATATAAGTAGGCTTATTGGGTGCTGGCGCACCTGACATTAAGTCGTTTTGATGCTCAATCCCTCGAAAAGGAGGCAAGCCCAATGTCTAATCTTCAGAAAGCACATGTGAAAATTTGTCCAATGGCTGTTGCAAATCTGGATGAATTTGTATGGCCTCCATCCTTTTAGGTTCCTTTAAAACCAACGAAAAAGTCTCCTTATATTCTCTCAAATCCCTTAAAAATTCAGTTCTACTAACAACTAGCAGCTCCTTGCTTTGTTTGTTTTCTTCTACATTGTAAATTTTAAAAGATGGTAACAGCAACAAAGTGATTCATTTTGCATCCTTCTCGATCAAATAGGAATATCATATTGCCATGGTCTCCCAAGAAGGATATGGCATCCATCCATTGGAATTACATCACAAAGAACCTTGCCTTTGTACTTGTTTCCAATTGAAAATGCTACAACCTGTTTAGTTGCCTTTAAATCGTTCCCTAGTGTATGGTCTAGGATGCTTCTTAGTAGATAAGTTCAGTTTCTCAAATAAATAAGTTGAGGCAATGAGTTCAAATTCCACTATCCACAATTAAATTGCAAAGCTTACCATAAACTATGCATCGTGTATGGAAAAGTTGCTCTTGTTGTTGTGCATCTAAAGGGACACTTTCAGCCTTTAGGTCATCAAAGACTCCCTTTCCTCATTGGCATCCACTTTCGAATCTTTGACAACTTCATCCTCAGTGTCTCCTTCTTGTGGGGCAGCATAGAGTTGTCTTGAGATTTCTTCCTTAACCTCTTGCATGTCTTGAATCGTCAAGATTTGCTTGTAGGGCACTCGTGTTGATAATGCCTAAACCCTTGACTCTTGAAGCATTAACACTTGATCTTTTCTTGTGGTTGAGGCTAGCCATTTACTTTTTATTTGCCGTTCTCTTATTTTTTGGCCAAAATTAGCCCGTTGTGAACTCGAACCTACCTTTTCTTTTGCACCAGTTCTGCTTACATTTGTCATGGATTTGCTTTAGAAGTTAGTATAGCCTTTAACAACCGTTTTACTAATAGGCTTCTTCTCTTGTTAAGAGCAAGAGGCCTATTAGTAAGACTTAAGAGCAAGGTGCATGCCTCCTCAAAAGTGCTATAAGTTGAAACCTCCACATGATTTGCGATCCAAGGCTTCAAACCTCCAATGAAGCATGCTATACGTTGTGTCTTCTTCCCCTCCACATCACAAAGTAAGGCCAACTTCTCGAATTCTCTAATATACTCTTCCACTCTCAAGTTCTCTTTTTTGAGCTTGGTGAGATGTATATTGAAATCTTGCTCATATGCTCAAGGAAGGAACTTCCGCCTCATATGTTTCTTAAGTGTTTGCCATGAGCCTATTTCTTCCTTGCCCTCTCTTCAAACTTGGCTTTACTCTTTCCTCCGTTATACTGAATAACTCGACAAACCATCCCTTCAATACTATCTCTAGTCTCTTGAATACTTCTCTTTGCTAGTTCCATGAACTGCGTAAGAGCTTTTGTCAGTTTTGCAACTTGCTCAGCCATGACTTATTTAATTAACTTCTTTAATGCTTCATCATTGGCCATATTGCAAATCACAAACCAGATTTAAGAAGTAATACACCAAAATTATTTGACGCTTGAGAAAGCTTCAAACCACAACTTTGATACCACTTGATGCATTTGGTTACTCAAGAAAATAAATTTTAACGTGTTGAATAAAAGAGAAAAAAGATAGAAAAGAACTTGAGTTCAGCTCTTCTAGAGATGCAACACCAAATATATTAACCCAAGCGTCGTTCCTAACCTCGGACCAGAAACTAGAAAACACACATAGGTGCTTGTGAGAAGACTTTCGACCTGTATTTTATTGCCTAAAGTTTGCTTTATTCATTACAATGCTCCCTATTTATAGAGGTCTTGAGCTTCTCTATTCTTGAATAGGGAAAGAAAACTAAAATTTTACTAAAAATCAGTTAACAAATTTGTCTAATTTGATTAGGAAACAAAGAAAACAAATATGCCTATTTTGACTAGTAAACAAAGAAAACAAATCTGTTTAATTTGTTAGGAAACAACGAATAATACTTGGGCGTCAAGCAAACCTACGTTATAGCTCTTTTCTTAATTATTATCCTTTCTAAAATCATAATAACAGGAAAAAAAAGCGAAAATAACAAAAAAATAATTAAAAAAACTTCCTAAAATTCAGCCATAATAAGCATGCAACCCATATTCAGTCTAAACTCAGCTACTTTCTCGTTCAGCCCATGAAATGTATTGTCCCTTGCTTTTAGCCCATGTAACCCAAGTATCAATGTCTCATGATTATCTCCATTTACTATTCTTAAAGGCTCCTGCATCACTGTGCGCCTTCTTCAATTTTAAATTGGTGTGGAAGGTATCCTCTTTTCCTCCTGCATCATTGCAACTCTTTTATGAACAAGCTTCCTGTCTATTGATGTTATCCTCATCTCTAAGTCTTGCACTTGATTTTCTATCTTCTAGATAACAAAAGTAATCTACAAATTTTATCGGTTAGCTTTCATAGGTCAACTTGATAAGGAGTCAATAATCTTGTTTTTCAAGTTTGACATGTACATATGATATCAAACTGTGATTATCATGAGTTTATTCTTTAACTTAACTATTCTTTGAGTATGTCATTAAGGTATTAAATTGGTCCAAGCATTTCCAACTTTACCAGGTCAATTGAAGATAGGAATTCAGCGATTTAAAAAATGTTTTCTTGTCATGTATTTTGGGCGTGATTCTTGGTGTATATTACATTTCAGATTCTTGTTCTTTCATTCATCATAATTTAATCTTTTGAAGATTAAAACACTGTTTATTGTATTATGAGTATCTGTTCAGTAAACCTTGCTGAGCTAATTTTAGACATTGGTAAATGTTGGAATCTCAAATGAAACTTGCCTTCTTTTGTGCAGATATTTTGATGTGTCTGATATTTCTAGTTTTTTTTTGTCTACTGCTTCATCTATGTTTTGAAGCTGTGAAAATATGGGAAAGAGGATTTGCAATTTGTAACCTTATCTATTTAAATAATGAATGGAAAGTTCTTAATAGCCTATAAAACATGAATTCCAACAGAATCTCAGTCCTAGCAGATGGTGAAATGGTCACTAAGACAGACTCAAGAAATTATTGGAGGGTTTTATTTTCCCTTCTAAGCTGCTGTTCTGGCGGTTTACACTGAAAAGTAGTATTCTTGGACTGTGAGCAATTAATGAAGCTTGTACTTCACCTGTTTAATCACATGGTTGTATCTTTTTCCTGAAAGGTTAATTAACAATGCTTATATTCTCTGCTTTCTTCTTCCTCATTTACTTCTATCTGTACATGGTACACTCTGTTAGATTGGCTTTTTCTCTCTTTTTTGGTTGAAAACGATACAAAATAATTGAGTGGCTCTTTTCATGAAGATCAAGGACGAGATGCATTTCAACCCTGTATAATTGGGGGAGGGAGATGCCATTTTCGTTGATGGATTACTATGTCTGATTACATTAATCTTCTGGCTTGTTTCTTTCATGAAGCCCTCATTTATTTAATTTTAACTTTTTGTTGCTCACATATTTGGTTGTGCATGTGGTCGAAGATTGGACATGACTTGAGCGAAGGGGAAGCACAGGTATTATCGCGGTATGGTTGGATACCCAATAGTGGCATAGCAACTATGCTCAACTACTGCGATAGAGTTGTCCATGATAGGAAGACTGAAAAAGACCGCTCGGAGTGGAGATTAAAGATAGGTAAGCTACTGATGAATGGCTATAATGGTGGAATTATTGCTTCAACTAATCTCCCTCTCTAATATTGTTGAATAGAAAAACAGTAGCCCGATTAAAATGGGGTGTTTAGCATCGCCTTGATATGTATAAACACGTGCAACCTACTTTTAGCAATTTTACTTATTTTTGTAATATATAAAACGTTTGCATAAACTTTTGTTCGTTACTGATATTTTTGGATTGTGATATGACATTATGATTCCGTATAGGGCTTCATTAAGTGGTTGCCTTGGAAACTTTTCCTAGGAAAACTTATGTTTGTATTGGAAGAAAAATGTCAAATTTTCTCCAAATGAAATGAAGAAGAAACTTTGACAAATAGACGGCTGAAGAAGAAAATTTGACAAATAGACGGCTTAAATTCAATTCTAAATGGGAAATTTATAGCAGATAGAAAAAGGGTAATCAATACTAAACTCCACGAAAACTTAGACCTCGAAAGCTAAAATGAAAATTCAATCTAACTTTTAACTAAAATGAAAATTCTTGTTTTAGTTTGACATTTTTCATTTATTTTATTTTTCTACTGTTATTTTGAACTTCTTCATTTCCTTCATTCTTTAATGATAGTTTGAGTTGTTTTCGTATAAATGGAGTGTTAATTTATATGGGATGTCTTTGTATGTGTGAAGGAAGGGAGAATACATATTACTTGTTGTTTTTTAGGGTTTAATTTCTGAAACTTGTAAGGTGTTTGATGAAAGTCCTCTTATTTATTTATTGTTCTGTTTTGATAGGGAATTAATTTTCCAAAACATGCATGCTTTGAGTTTGATAGGTTTAAGTGCTCCAACATTCAAGAAATGAAAAAATGACTTATCTTACTACTAATGTTATAAACATTCCCAAAATCCAAGCATTGCGAAACAATTATTATGTTTAGGGTACAAATATGACAAGTCCATAAATAAAAAGATCTTTCAGTAAACTATCGAAAATAAATAATGGGTATAGTGAATATCAGAGGTAGTTATTTGAAAATCATTGGAGAAGAATGTTGGAGAATAAAGGAACAATAAAATTAAGAACTTGGATGAAATTTTTTGTAATTAATCGTAAAACATGTAATGTTGTTGATTGATAATATAGGTAGTGGTTTAAAGGAGACAATTTTTCTATTAATTTAGTGAAGTTAATAGAAGAAAAGTCAACTCCTTACAAATTTAGTGGGTTAGTAGAGAAAATGGTTAGTTTAGCATACTTTGTCTATAAATTCTTGTAAGCTTATATAAAGGCATTATTTGTAAGTTCATTTTTATGATATTATACATTCATTCATCCGTAAAAAAATAAGTGGAGAACTTAAAAGAAATTTTTTACTGAAAGTTTTGAATAACGAGATTTTATTAGAAAATAATTGAAGTTGAAAGGAACTGGAGTCTTTTGTATTATTTTAGTATATGAATAGTTCAATAAAAGGTTGGCTTTTTCGTATCTCAGTTGTTTATTTTATTTGATTGAATTGTATTAAACACTTAGGTGTCGAAAATATGAGTGAACACTAAAACATCAGTAATATGATGCAGTGAAAAATAAACATATTTGTTAGTCAACAATTAGGCTTTAGCAAACTTAACTTTTAACTGTTGTACGAAGACTTCAACAATCTTATTTAATTCCACAATTGCATTAATATAGGGTTGTCTTCTCTTCTAAAATGATCAAGTCCAACTAGAATTATCTAGATTCACCAAATACAAGATGTAACTTGGTTATGCACACGTATATTTAGACAGAAGTGGATCTTTTAGGGGAATTTGGTCTCACAACCATTTGTTATTATGTTTTTTGTAGTTATTTCTTATTTTCAATTGTTATTTTTAAATATAAACAAAAACTTATTTAGTTGCTAATATCAATTATAGTTATAAATTTATTATTAATACTAAAATGTTAGTTAAAAATTAGAGATAAAATTAGTAAATGTAATACAATATTTATTAATAAATAATAGTAAATTTTTTATTAAAATAGATAATTTAAAAATAAAAACATATTTCTAAACAAATATTAATTTGTTAATATATATATTAATTATCAAACCCAATTTTATTTAAATTTTATGCTTTTCAAAGATATTTTCTAAATAATTATTAAAATTTAGAATATTTATTAAATAAAAATTATATTAATTATAACAATTAAATCAATAACCAATTTTCATAAATGATGATAATTCAAAACTCAAAAACAAAACTAAAAACTACAATTTT
>JANITW010000002.1:55465234-55513466 GCA_027564335.1 Erythroxylum williamsii
AATTGGAATCCTAAATTGATGAAGTGGGAATTGGACTAAAATAATTGGCGGAGTTCTCTTTTAGGAAACAAGAAAAATAGTATCTCTTTTTACAATGTATGTTATCCCAAAGGATTTCCTTTTCTTGTATAGTGAACTTTACAGTGTATTCATTAATAATATAGGCTAACTTTGAACAATCATGAAATTTTGAAATATGACACTTTGGTTTAACTAAAGAGAATTTGGCATCAACTTAAACTATATTGAATTGGGATTCAGATCTTCTGTTTCTATTAGTCTATTTTAACCCTGTTTTTGCCTCAACAATGCCGTTTTATATTTAAAGGTGTATAAAATGATGTCGTATTGAAACGGAGTAATAGGAACAGAGGATTTTACGCCATTGAATTGGGTTAAATTAAAATATGTAACCTTAAAATTTGTTTAAAGTTTTTATTCTTGATAATTTGGATTGACAAGCAAGCTAATGCTAGAGTCAAAGGCACTTCATTTAAGTTCCATCCAAGTCCTTCATGCTTAAAAATTTTAAAAACTTAAGTCAAGCTCTGACTTTCTTATATAGTGTTTGGGACGGGGAAAAAGATGTAATGGTTGATATATATATTTTTTGTTTGAAAATTGAAAGAATATTAATAATAAGAGGTCTCCAAAAGGAGTTCCATAGAGGTATAATCTGTAGGAACAATTGGAATATCATAGAGCACTAGCAATTCTGCCATGAAACTAATACAGCACATCTGGTGCACTAAGTTGTCCGTTACATTTTGGTACCTATGTATAGCTAATTGCCGCAGTGACATTATTCCCAGGAAACTCCTTTTGTGGCTCCAGTCCACTTTCTAAGTTAACTTGTTGGCTGGAAGAAGTAATCTCCCTAGAATTGCCACGCCTGTAACTACTGCTACGAAAATCGATCAAATTAGTGCAGGTTTGCAGTTAAATAGGACTAAAAGAATAATAATGACCACAAATTGTAAGTGGAACATACCCAAATTAGGGTAAAAATTACGGATAAGGATAGAAGAATTTTACTACTGAGAAAAACTGTGGAGTTACAAGGAAAAATTAGACCCACAAAAATACACAATATTTTTGTCTCTCTTTCTCTTTCTTTTTCTCTCTCACCTCACATCTCTGTTTTTTTTTTGTCTCTTCTTTGCTTTCTTCATCTCCTTCCTATTTATAGGCAGGAGACACATGGGATGGCTCGCTATTTGGCCAGCTATCCTTTTACTTATTTCAATTTTGGTAGGTACTGAAAATGATGCTTACCATTTTTGACAATTCTCCAACTTGAAGATTTAATTAAAAGTCAATCAGATCTTCACACTATTCTTTGTACCTTGCCGCTTCATGTTGCTTACATCTTTGTCAGGCCATATGAGGATCCAAATTATATAAACTTGTCACCATTGATTTCTTTTATCATAAAATTTGCTTGGTTATCTATTGTATAAATTTGTTATATGTCTACCGTTCCTTTTTCTACTTTCTCACTAACGAAGTGATATTGAACTCGGATATGTTTCATCTTTGAATGAAATGATGGATTCTTTGTAAGATGTAAAGCACTCTGACTGTTATAATAGAAAGTAATATTCTTTTTTTATTCCCAAGTTCTTCCAACAACATCTTCAACCACACTGCTTATTTACTAGCTTGTGTAACTACTACATATTCTGCTTTTGTTGTTGATGTAGTCACAACTGACTATAGTTTTGAAATTCAGCTCACAACTCCTTTAGCTAGTGTAAACATAAATCTTATAGTGTATTTACTTTTAACAAGATCACCTACATAATCAGCATCAACATATCATTTGATAGTAAAATCTGATCCTTCATAACATAATGTAACATTTGAGGTTCCTTTGATATATCTAAGAATCCTCTTAACAGTAATCCAATGCTTTCGACCAGGATTCACCATGTATCTACTACCTACTCCCACTGCATGTTCAGTATTGTACAAATCCTAGCAAACATTAGGCTCCCCACTACTGATGCATATGATACTCGAGACATTTCCATCCTCTCTTCTTTATTGTTAGGACTCATACTTAATGATAACTTAAAATTAACAGAAAGAGAGGTATAAATTGAATTACAATCTTGTATGTTGAATTGCCACAAGATATTTTTCAAATAATTCTTCTGAGAAAGCCAAAATTTTCTATTATTTGTCTCAGGAAATTTGCATTCCTAGAATCTTGCTTACTAGTCCCAAGTCCTTCATTTCAAATTCCTTAGCCAACTATGCCTTCAATTCTTTGATACGATCATTATTGGGGCCTACTACCCACATGTCGTCTACATACAACAACAAGACTATAAAATCATCTTTCTTAAGCCTCTTGAAATATGCACAAGGTCTGCTATTGATATGTGTTTAATTGTTAATATATTTAATCATTTACACTTAGCAATTATTGACATAAAAATGCTTAAAATACTCACTTGAATTCATATATAATTTTAGGTACAATTTGGGAGCTAAGAAATTAAAGTGAGTCAGAAACATTACATTTGGGTCATTTTCTGAAGATTTATTTTTGTTTGTCTTCATAAAGGAAGAGAAAAAAGAAGAAGCAAAAGACAAGAAAAGTGGCCAACCTTGGAAGCCAACAGCATAAAACGGCAACAGATAATGCAAAAAACGACAGCGCCAACAAAGTAAAACAATAAGGAACGCTGTCTGTGTAATGCAGACAGTCGTTGCGTAAACACAGCGTGTTGAACATTTTTAAAAAATGCAATGCATGCGTTTTGCGTTGAGCGCATATAAGCTTGCGTTTCAGCACAAACAAAGGAGAATAAAAGGCATGAAGGGAGGATTTACGCAAGAGGATCGTGGACTAGCTAATGGGACATAAAATTGTCCCATCAACTACAGTAGAGGAGAGGAAGGCAGAACAGTGGGGAAGCTATAGGTGAGGGTTGCGAGAGGAGCGCACAATGCATAGCAACAATAAGAAGCTTGGACAGCGAAGGAGAGAAACAGGGAGCTTCGGTAGGGTTAGTAAAATGGGGGCTGAAGCATTTTCTAGGAAGAGACCATGAAGGGCTAGATATCCCAACATCGGTTCGGAGGCAACATTGATGTCAGCGACTCAGATTAAGTATTTTTTTATTTTTTGTTTCTTTCTCTCATTAGAAATTGATTGTGTTATCCTATGTTAATTGATTTGAGTATTGTGTATAGATAATTGAAATTTTGTTATTGTTCGGTTATTTGTGTATGAACCTATTAGGTATTATAATATGATGATTTTAATGCATTCATTAAATCGTTAATTACAAACCCATTGCTATAATTTCAATATAATTTGTAATTGTTATGTTGAAATTCATGTGTAGCGATAATGATTCGTAATCATTAGGGATAACATGACCTAGGTTAAATGACACATTGTATATGTTTGTTATCTTGATTAATCGATTTTTCTAATTCATAATGCTACTGCCTAATTAAATCTAAAGATCGTATCTTACGTTACTCGATGGTTAGGTTTAATTAACGATCGTATCTTGATTAAAAAAAACCTAAGGAAAAAATTCGGGTTAATTATTAACTCACGATTAATAGTTGCTAGAAGAGGTTTGAGAACAACAAATTGATGAAATATGCTTAATTAGGGTATAGATCGAGATTGAACCAAAGAACCGGGTCCCTACTGAATTCTCCACTTTTATCATATTTTTTGCATGTTTTCTTTCCTTTGTTTTTATTAGTTAGTTTCATTTTATTTTCTTCTTTCAAAAATCCAAAACCTCCCATTAAACCTAAATACCAATTAATTTCATTTCATAAATTTTACACACACTTTCTATGGGATCAGTACAATAACATTCACATAATCATTAAATATAGAATTTAAACAACACAATTATTAAAGTAAGACCATCTAGGTCAACTCATAGTACACTCTAGATTAGCATTAGCTTTCATGATTTGGAAACGTTTGGATGCGGATGTTTATTCTGCACATCAACATTATGTAATAGACACATTGCATACACATTAATAATTGCACAATCTTATGAATACTTAATCACATACATATGTATATGTGTTAAGTATAATGCATGCTTAATGACAATCCCAGGTGTATTATCTAAATTCACAACTTATGCTCATTCTCATTTCATAATTCATATATGTCCAATTGAACTTAGGTTTACACTTCATTTGCACATGATTATCTAAGTTCACCATTCAATCCTTCTCCTTTGTATGTGCTGAAGTTATTCTTATATCATAACTTAATTTCTCGTCATTCCTTTTCTAACATTATATGCTCTCATAATATCCAATTCTCATTCACATTTAAGCACTTCGTACATATTACACAACTCCTTTAAACCATAACTATAATCATATAAACATCTTTGTTCCCATTATACGCAAGCCTTTGGTACTTTGATATCATCCATTCATTCACAAAATTATAACTCCAATTATCACTTCAAACATATCACACATTTAATCAATTAATCAAAGCATTCAATCAAGCTTTATTTAAGCCTTAGTTAAGACCAAATGGTCAGTGAATGCCTGTTAGGCGGACATCCATGTCCGCTGAGCAGACCTTTACGGGTCTTTTATAGAAATGTTAAAATTTGACCCTCTAAACAGAAAAATATCTTCTTGAGTCTTCATTGAAGTTGTAGAAATCGAATTCTTATTTTAAAGCATACTTAAATGACCTCAATCCGAGTTCTACAGAAAACGTTATGCGAATTTCCCCAACATATATCGAATTGCATCCTTATTTTCTAGATTTCAAATTCTTTACTTACTACATTCACTACCTTATACATGGTCTATTGTTTCTAGTTTAATTTTTTCATCATTTCCCCATCATTCTAACTCCATTTCAACTCAATATCATCCATAAAAAATTAAATTCCATGATTGATCATGAGCACTAATAACAAAACATGCACATATATACATTCATCATCAACTTTCTGCACCTATTCATCTTCATTTCCACTTTCATTTCACTTTTAACTATCACTTTAATTCATCTCATTTCAAGAGCATAACTCAACCTCTTGGTTAACATAACTTTCATGTTCATTATACGCTTAATTCACAACTTATAACATCTACATAAGAACTCATCACTCATGGATTTCATACTCTCAAAACAGAACAGAAATACATGTATTCATCCATCAATTTGCTACACCTAGTATACAACTTCAAGTCAAAATTTGAAACTCTTAAAAGCATAATTTGAATTGTATGTCTTCATAAACAATGTATCCATATGTCTTTAATTTAATCCAAATCAAAAATCATTCCATTTGGATATATACAGGTCATGTTATGGCTAAATTACAGAAGCATATCTAATGGAATTATTATAGCTAACATATTCCAACAACTCTCTTCCAATTTTTTAGATTTTTATAACTTCCTACATTTTGCATCTAACACATCTTGTATATAGATTATCTTTTATGCTTCATTGCCTCATCATTCTCACCTCAATTTACAACTCAAAACATTCACAAACAATCATAAAAGAGTATTAATCATAACCATAAAATAGGACATCAACCATGTCCATTCGTTCATCAATTTACTTCACTCATCCAAGCACCATTATAATGATCATTCTGCCTCAAAAACATCTCCATGATAATTTATGGATCATTAATCATCATACATGTAAAAGTAAGATATGAATCTACCCACATTTCTCATTCATGTTTTAGCATGTACCCATCCTCATTTTATGATCATTTAACACTTAACTATCATCAAAACATGTTTCATTTCAACAAATCGAGAAGAGTAATGCTTATACTTAATTGTTTAGTTTCAATGTCTTCAAATCACACTTAACCCTAGCTTCTCCAACATATATGATCATCATCTTGCCAAAGTAGAATAGGTGGGTTTTTTATCAAGAAGAAAAGATAGCAAGAACCTAGTGATGGAAAGGTTCAACTTTAATGCTTAGAGGAGAGAGTTTTATGAGAAGGAGAGGGAGATGAAGAAAATGAAGAAGATGCAGATGAGAGAAGCATGTATCGCAATTAGCAAGTGAAAGACCAAATTTTGGTCTTTCACTTAATAAAATCATGATTTAAACAAGTGGTGTGGCAAGTGACACTTGTTACTTGCCACATGTCACTCTTTTAGGGTCCTCATTTGCTCTTTTAATCTACTAGTCCATTTGTCTCTAATTTTCCACCCAATTTTCTCCTAATTTTCAATGACACTTGATATTAAATCCTAAAGTCATTTATCAAAATTTCCATTGCCATTTATAGTTAATCTAATACCATTTATCAGCTGTCTTGTCACATGGAATTTTTTTAGTCCAAAAATGACCAAAAATTCATAATTTTCCTGAATTTTCACTAAAAACTGTAAGCCGATAACTCTCCAAATCAATTCTTAACACATACAATTCACAATTCCAAATATAATTACATTTATAGATCAATTATACCTAAAAAATGTCAATGAATGCATGTACAACCATTTTAATGTGCAAAAATCTCAGTTAAATAAATCTAGGGTTCTAACCCTTAGTATGGAAAGGGGATGCTACAATGATGCTAGTGATTACACAATAGGAAAGTTTTAGGACAAAAAGTGGGCAAAACTGCACATGCCATCTACTACGCTTTGAAGACTTTGATTCCAGTCTACTTAAATTATTCTACAACTAAAAATGAACTTTTATTTGTTATGTTTGCTTTGGAAATTTTTTGATCATATTTGTTAGGTGCTAATGTTATTATTTACTCTAATTATGAAACTTTAAAGTACCTGATCATTAAGAAAAAAGTGAAGTTGAGGTTAATTAGATGGATTCTCCTCCTTCAAGAGTTTAATTTGGAAAAAAGGGATAAGAGGGTAGAAAATGTGGCTATTGATCACCTCAATTGCTTAATCAGAGAGGAAGATGATATCTGTCTAAGATAAACTTCTCTAGATGAACAATTATTTTCCACCAATTTGACGCCTCCATAGCATGCTGAAATTGTGAATTTTTTTTAGTTACTAATAAGTTACCTGTTGGTTTTTCAAAGGCTCAAATGGATAAATTAAAGAATGAAGCCAAGTACTAAATTTAGGGTAATCCGTATCTATAGAGGCAATGTGTAGATCAAGTCATAAGAAGGCATGTTCCTAAAAGTGAGACATGTTCCATGTTGACATTTTGCCATTCATAAATTTATGGAGAACACTTTGGGGTAAAAAAGACTGCCCATAAAATTTTGAAGAGTTGTTTTTACCAGCCTTCACTTTTTAGGGATGCATATATCTCTTGCAAGTAATAAAATAGGTGCCAACAATTAGGTAACTTGTCCCATAAAAATCAAATGTCACAAACTCCCATTCTTTTCTGTGAAATTTTTTACGTTTAAGGTATTGATTTTATGGGACCGTTTCTTCCGTATTTTGGATTTCATTATTTTTTTACTTGAAGTTGATTATGTCTCTAAGTGGGTGGAAGCGAAAGAAATCATAATTAATGAAGCTAATGTTATAGTAGTTTTTGTCAAATCGAATATCCTTTCTAGGTTGGGGATGCCAAAGGCCATCATAAGTGATAACGGAACCCATTTCAACAATAGGGTAATGGAAAGATTGTTTTAAAAAGTATCACATCTTGTACAAAGTTTCCATCTCCTATCATCTCTAGACTAGTGGCCAAGTTGAGGTATCAAATAGAGAAATCAAGTTAATTATAGAGAAAACAGTTTAGCATAATAAAAAGGATTGGAGCTTGAGGCTAGAAGATGACGACTTATAAGACTCTAATCGATATGTCCCCATATAGATTAGTGCTTGGGATTTATATTCAAATAAAGCTACAACATAAAGGGTATTGGGAAATAAAACAATGCAATATGAATTTTGATGATGTGGGAGTGCATAGAAAGTTGCAATTGTAAGAGCTAGAGAAGATGAGAAACGACTCTTATTAGAATGCAATGATATATAAGGAAATGAGCAGAGCTTTCTATGACAAGATAATCTCAAGGAAAAGCTTTTTTATGGGTCAGAAAGTGCTTCTTTATCATTCCAAACTCAAATGGTTCCCAGGTCAGTTGTGTTCTCGTTGGGTTAGTCCTTTTTGTGGTTTATTATGTCTTTCCATTTGATGTAGTTAAGATATGAAGTTTAAAAACAAAAAGAAATTAAAGTGAATGGTTACAGCTTAAAACCATACTATAAAGGCTTCTAAATGGAGAATATGGAATCGATAATGCTTAAAGACATAAATTGCATCACTTGAAGAGAGGAACATGGAGTCAAGCCAACTATAATAAATAAAGGTACTGCTTGGGAGGCAACCCAAGGAAAGTTTACATTTTCACATTTATTGTTTTTAATGAATACTCCATTTCTTACATTTAACATTATATTAGGGACAATGTATGTTTTAAGTGTGAAGGTGGAGATCTTAGTTATCATGTGTGTTTTGAGTTTGTTTATCATGAATGTTTAAGTTGTTTATGAAGAATTAAATCAAACGAACAAATATTTTCTCTTTTTCCATTACTTCTAAGATTATATAGTCATAATTAAAGAGTAGAATTAACTAGAAAAATTCATGACAACTTAAGTTTATACTTTTACTCTTGTGATTGATTAAAGTATATTATCTTTAGAAGAGTAGTGACTAGTGGGTAGACATAAGATATCGAGATTTTGAGCCTTCTATACTAATACATCCATATCAGTCTTATTATATTTTGATCATATGTGACCTTTATGACTTGTACATCCTGACTTTTCTTTAATTTTTTATTTGAGACTACATTTTTATCACATGCATTAACATAAAAATGATGTAGGCATTATTTGTTTTGTAAACTACACTAGCCAAATAACTTACATATTGATATGATTTTCTCTTTTGTTAAGCCCTTTGAGGTTTCATTAGCCTTTTCTTTCTGTGATGCTCGTATTTTTTTAAAATAAATCCAGCCCCAACTATCAGAAAGTTGTTGCTGACTCTTCCTGATATATCCTTATTTGGTAACATATATATATAGCTTACTCTTCTTGATACATCGTTATTTGGTAACATATATATACATAAACTGTCTTTAAAAAAGGAAGAAAATCTAAATAAAAGACTCGTCAACTTTTCTTTAAACCCTTTATTAAGTCGAAAATGTATGTCAAAAAGATTCTTTGTATCCTTAAAGAAAAACCAATCATTCATTTCCCATAAGAATCAACCATCGAAATAATGAACTCCTTCATAATTCAGAAAATGTGATTGATCATCCTATTTTGATGGTGATGCAACCGTTGATGAGGACATTATGCCGTTGCCTTATTTAGAGCTAACCATTGCTATCTTGTCTTGGATGGACTGAAATTTGCTTTCATCATTAAGAAATTGTCATTGCGATGATATTCCTTTCAAAAAGAAATGCATGATATTAACAAGCAAAAATCAAGAAAATCAGAGTACCAAATTCCCCTGAAAAACAGAGACCTAAGGTTCGAAAGTACCTACATGTGTACTTCTATTAGCAACAGGAAGCAAACTTATTACATGAAATTCAGTCATATATTTGCAACGTTCTGAATTCAAAGTAAAGTGGAAGAAGCTGAATATTGACATAACACGGGCATAAAATTCCATTTATGTAAATCATACAAGAGAAAGGGATTGGCATAGTTTGTCATTAGTTAGACACCATGCTTTCAGTTTCCTGCACGAAACCATCACCTGTCCAATCTTTGTCAGATTGCAAACCTTTTTTAACAGCTTTCCTTATTTTAATCGCTTCTTGCTGGCGTCGTACCAGATCCATATGGGTTGTAAAATATTCCAATGACACCCTGGTAGACCAGTCAAAGAAATTTGAGATGCAAAAATCACAGAAATCTGTAAGCCTATCTAGTTGGTGACGTTTACGTCTTTCCAAAATAATGCTTACCCTCTGAAATCCTTTATTGATGAAAAGTTGTGCATTTTCATGAAATCCTTCAGTTCGGAGCAGAGTTTGTTCACCAGGCCATACCCATGCATCATAACCCCTGTGCATACCTACGATAAACAGTTGATCAAATTTCTGCCCATGATAAAGTAAGAGCAAAATGAGAATCTTGCATAACTGCATTAGTCTATAGAGCAATTTCAGCTATCAAAAAGGCTACAGAAGCAGAAGTTCCAAATTTCTAAACTACAAGTATCCAGGAAAACTTCTGTGACTGTCAGAAACACACAATAGGCATCAAGTTGTAAGGGAAGAATATTTTCCATGAGTTCAGAAATGAGACATCTAATATCTTTCCTTTTTCCTCCACTAACAATGAAAAAAAGAAGCAGACAGATCACCTTGAGTTATGACGTCAGAAACTCATTTTTCTAATGAAAGCAAATTGAAATAGCTTGTGTATTGCATAACCAAGAAAAGGTTCAAGCTAGTACTCAAATTCATTGGTACATATGTACACCCACTTCATTGGTACATATGTACACCCACTTCATTGTACAAATTCATTGGTACAATAAGATTCCCTGCATTGGTTGATTTCAGAACAATATTCCCTCGCAATTTATGCGTTTACTTCAAACGGTATATCTGAAACATACAATAGAAAACTGTTGATAGATACCTGAACTGTGCTTGCTCCTAGAAGAATGAATTCAGCAGCATCGGCACCAGTCTCAACCCCTCCAATACCAGAGAGAGAGTACTGATCATTAAACTCCAACTTCATCATTTTGGCAATACTCATTACCTTTCCAAGTGCAATAGGATGTACTGCTTTGGAAGAATAACCTCCAGGAGTTGAGTATCTAACAATAAAAACTTAAAAACTCGTAAACTTCATGCAAGAATGGAATATTTAGTGGTATTCTGTGATTTCGTAGTATACAAGTACGAACCCTTCAACACAAGGCTCTGGCCGTAAGGTTTTCAGATTGATTCCCATAACACTCATGATGGTGTTGATAGCAGATACCCCTTCACATCCAGATTTTAGTGCCACCCTAGCTGGCTATACAGCAAAGGACTCTGAAATTACTCATCAGTTGAACCAGAATCCTAGTCTACAAGTGCATATGGTTTAAGACAAAAATAGTGTAACAAGTCTTATGCTTGTCGAGATTCTTTGTAAGTTGAAGTCTTCTCTAAGAAAACATAAGTGAAGGGTGGTTGGCACTTCATTTCTATTTGGAAATTGATCAGAAAAAAAGGTCACAGAAATAACATCATTGCATTTTTACATTGAAAATAGTAAATTATAAACTGAAACGATCAAATAGATTTGAGAATGAGTCATCAACATACACTAATCTGATCATTTTCTCTAAACAGCCAACTCTGTTACAAGAAATGATATTCAGTTCTACATCACTAATAAATACCCATCATCTTTAGCTAGGTACAGATAAACTAAGTTCATCATATTTTTACTTTACTTAATCCGACATGCCTAAAACATAAAGCATTTCCATTGTTATTATTCTTTCGGATTATTTAATTCTTTCACTATTCTCTCTGAATATTTAGTTTTATCCATATCAACATATGTGCTGTACCTTTTTATACCTTAAGATATGAAAGGAAACTGACCTGCGTGATGTCTGTGATGTTAGGAGTCATTTTAGCCCAAACAGGGACAGTAGCCTTTGCATTTATCCAGCCACAGACCTCTTCCAACAATCCGCAATCTTGTCCAACAGCAGCACCCATTTTACGTTCAGGCATTCCGTGAGGACATGAGAAATTGATTTCAATTGCATCCTGTGAGGCAATGTTTCAGAAACTCTAATCAATGAAAACAAACAATAAAAGTTGAGAGTCCCGGATTAGCTCAAGCTCACAATTCCAGTTTGCTCAACTCGATCGATAAGCTCCTCCCAAGCAGCCTTGTCATACTCCTCCATGATGGAGGCAATAAGAATTCTATCAGGGTATTCTTCTTTCAATCTTTTAAACTCTTTTAACATTGTTTCAAGAGGACGATCACTTATGAGTTCAATATTCTCCCACCCAATAATCTGCCCTTTTGCCGATCCATTCTCACCTACTCGTAGCTTAGCATATCGTGGGGTCACGTTAACAACTTTCGCCGCATCTAGTGACACCTAGCATAGCAAATTTAAATAAAAACATAAACTTTCTTGGACACAAAACAATCACAACAGAGAAAGTAATGCGTTTAATAGGCTCACGATGACAAAAAGCAAAAAGATTTTGGCATGACTCACCGTTTTGGCAATGACACCACCCCAACCCTCATCGAAAGCTCGCTTCATAACTGTATAGTTGGTGCCCGGTGGACCCGACCCGATCACGAATGGATTAGGCATATGCAACCCATTAACGGTGACACTCAAATCAGGCTCTCCGCCTGCCTCCACCGCAGCCACGACCCTCCTGAAGCCAACACCGTTTCTGCAGACGCGAGTTCTCAGACAGGTCCGATTCCTCAAACCAAACGCAGCCACCGAGTTCGAACCTGAAATCTGAGTGGAAGTAAAAGAAGCCATGATCGGTGAGTGCTCTCAACAGTCCAAACTATTTCTTCTGAATTGTGAGATTCCGATGGATAGTTACAATGTTTGAGAAAGAATGAATATGAGTTAGGCAACAAAAATCGTGATTCCGAGGGAATCTTTTGCGTTGTCTAGCATTTGTTTCTGTTTACAAAGAGTGGAGATTTTGACTTGTAACGCGGATATAGTTAATTATAGAGGGATCATACATGTGGAATGCGCTGTGCTGAGCCCCATAATCGTGCTTCTATACATATGTCAGCATTCAGATATCATATTTTCTTGTCGATGTAGAACACCTAGGCTAAGCGTATTCAAAACGAAACCATCAGAAGCGTACACCACAATCAACAGCTGTTGTCTCTCCAGGCTTTCGATTAATTTACAATAAACCATCCCCGTACGTTCAGAAATCTGAAGATCTGAACAAGCATGATATTAAAATAAAATAATCTTAAGAAGTTAGAGTAAAAGATACTACATTGTAAAGGTATTTAACAAGAATATTCAGTATGTAAAGGTGATGCGACTAAATTTATTCGAAAATGAAGAAATCTTTTGAGCCAGTTTATTCTAAATGTACAAATTTGAAGTGATGACATAAGCGTCTTGTCATAACAGGAATGTTGTGAAAGTTAAAGGATACCAATCTAGGAACCACTTGAAAAATTAGCATTTAGGTTTTAGGAATGAATTTACAAGTCTTATTTGGGTTTAAAAATTAAACTCAAAAACTTAATGATACATACAAAAAATCCCCCAAAAAATGCTAATAATTTGCAATAATGTTAACTTCTTAATTTTCTTTAGATTAGTTTTTATTTTATATAAATAAATACTATTATAATTTTTTTGTTGTTTATGTATTTTTATTTTATCACGAATTATGATTACTATTTTATCTATATTAATGTAAAAAATTATGTTTTATTTAAACAACTTTATGATTATTAAAAAGATTAAATACTTTATCTAGTATTAAATTTTGGTTTATGTCCTACAGTGAATCGGTTGGTTGTAGTTTAGTAATTTAATTATTTAAAGGTATCTTATACATATTCATATGTATATAATAAAGTCCAAAGGATAAAATACGTTGCAAAAAAATTATGATGAGATTATAATTATGAGGTTCATATTGAATATATGTATTATCCCTAAATTCTTCTTGATTATTGTTCTATTATGATTAAACATTAATAGAGCATAAAAAAAGACTAGCATACGTTATGTTTCTTCTTTATGAAGGAGTAGATGATCTCATAGACTAAAGTATAGAGAATCTCATAGATTTCTGATAGACAAATGTGTGGATGCTTGTGATGATTGTTTATATGATCCTTTAACTTGAAATTTTCAAAGTTATCTTATATAGGAATTGCTATATTTTGATACTAATATAACATATTCTAATCAAGGGTAGCTTAGTTAGTATTAATTGGATATAGTACGAAATGTATAGAAATAGTTGAGTGATTAATATAAGATTCATCACCATAAAATAATTAAAGAGAATATTACGTTGTTCTCAATTAGAGTTAATTTGGAAAATCTTTGGCCAAAGTGAAATGACACCTTGTAAAATAACTTAAAAATATCATTAATTGAATCAACTACTAATAGAAGATAACTCACATAATTGGACTTAAATATAAGGGATATTAATTTCATATTCTATGCCTAACCGAAATATTGTATGATGAAAGGATTAAATTATACGAATAAATCATGCGTGGAAAGATTAGGTAAAATCATTTGGACATTCCTAAATATTTAAGTGATCATGATTTGTGACTAGAGACTAATCTGAGTCTATGGTTATATATATTGTTTTATTAGAGAATTAAAGATAAATTAAAGGATTCAAATGTATTTAGTCCTAAATATGATTTAGGGTTATAATTTATACCCATTGTTAACATATTTAAGAACCTAATGGATCATACATAAAGAGCGAGTTAAAGAGATAAAAGATATTTTTATCAAGTTGAACTTGATTATAAAGTTTGAGAAACTTTGTAATTAGATATGAGAAATTAGATCTTATTTGGGCATAATTAATATTTAATTAAAATTAATTGTAATTATAATTAAAGTTTAATTGATTGAAATTTATTTTCAATTAAATTACTAAAATGTCCAAAACTTATTATAAATAGGCTTAAACTCTAAGGGAGCTAACTAACGGTATGAATACCATTCCGTTCCGGCTGGAAACCGGACCGTTCAACCGGAACGGAACGGTCACCATCGGTACTGGCCAAAAATACCGGTGGTTTCCGCGTGGTACCGGCTAGTACCGGCAGTACCGAACAGTACTGATCCAGTACTTTAAAATTCAAAAACCCTAGGGACCTATTAGCAAATTTGGAAAATTTTAACCTAAAATATCCTAACTCTTTCAGTCTCATCCCCACCCACCAACTCTCCTCTCCTCTTTCGATTTTCATCTTCTACTCCTCTACACAGAAATTTTCCTCCTCTTCTCTCATCTCTCCACCGTGCCTAGTCCTTGCTGTCGCTGCTGCCTCTGGTCTTCTTCTCACCGTCGTTGTCGCTGGCCTTCGTGGACGCTCGCCTTGTTCTCCCTTCTCCACGTCATTCCTCCACGCAGATCCGAGTCACCCGACGCCACCATCACCTTCTCCGCTCCTCGCCGCCGCACAACAACACGGTGACACCGCAAGGAATCCACCGGAGACGCAACTGAAGCCACCGGAGACGGATCGACATCTGACTCGTGACAAAACCCGAAGACCCGCAAGACTCGATGTTGGTTTTATGAATTTTGTTTCTGATTTCGAAAATTTCAGGCTTAATGAAATGTATTGTTGTGTTGGAACGTGAATTTTTGATGGATGTTGTTGGATGGATCGATGTTGGAAACCGATGGTTTTTATGTTGTTTGCTTCTTGCGTGATCTGATCTGGGTTTTCAAATTTTGATTGGAATCGGATCATGGATGATGCACGGTGTTGAGGGGAAGATTGGATTTTTTATGAAATTATTTGGTCCAACTTGGAGTTGGAAATATGAATTTGTGATCGGAAATTTTGAATATGGAATAAATGTCATTCACTCATTTGTGTTGTTTTAGTTTGCAATTTGGTCTGATTATATTAAGTTACAAATTATAAATTAAGGGCATAAATTATAACATGTTTACCTTGAAAGTTGATCAGAAAAAATTGAAATTTAAATGCACAAAATTAGAATATAATGAAAAATCTTTTTTAAATCAACAAATGTAGAAATTGAATTTACATTGATTCGGATCATTCGGTACTTTGGTTGGCAATACAAAAGAGTTATTGTTAAGAATTAAGATTTTTAGAATCAAATTGAAAATTTTGTAACTCTTAATTTGAAAATTATGATACTATAAATAACATACATGTAATTTTTGTATGCTTACATGATTTTTATCAAATTAAATATTGGTTTTATATTAAAATGAAATTGTTGATGATGATTAAAATGAAAGTTGTTAATGTATGTTTTGTGATTGTGGGAAATTAGAAATTGATAACAAAGAAAGTTGTAGATGTATGTTTTGTGATTGTATGCAATTGGAAATTAATAAAAATCGAAATGGTTGATGTATGTTTTGTGATTGTGTGAAATTAAAAATGGTTAGAAATTGATAATAATGGAAACTGTTGATATATGTATGTGATAGTTAGAAATTGGAAATTATTAGAAATTGATAAAAATGGAAATTGTAGATGTATGTTTTATAATTGTGGGGATTGAAAATTGTGTTGAATGGAATGAGATGGAAATGAAAGTATGATTGTTTTGCAATTGTTAGGATTAGAAATTGTGGTAAATGAAATGAGATGAAAATGAAATTATGATTGTTTTGTAATTGTCAGGATTGGAAATTGTTGGAAATGAAATGGAATGGAAATGGAATTATGATTGTTTTGTAATTGTTAGGATTGGAAATTATTGGAAATAGAATGGAATGGAAATAGAATTATGATTGTTTTGTAATTGTTAGGATTGGAAATTGTTGGAAATGGAATAGAATGGAAATGGAATTATGATTGTTTTGTAATTGTTGGGATTGAAAATTGTTGTAAATGGAATGGAATGAAAATAAAATTATGAAAGTTTTGGGAATATTAGAAACTTATAATTGGAAATTGATTTAAATGAAAATGAAATTATGATCATTTTGTGATTGTTGGGATTGGAAATTATTGGTTATTGTTGGAATAAAAATGGAATTACAAATGTTTTGTGATTGTTGAAATTAGAAATTGTTAGGAATGGAAAAATAATAATGAATGTTTTGTGATTGTTAGAATTTGAAATTGTTGGAAATAGAAAGAAGTGGAAATGATATTATGATTTTTTTGTAATTTTTTAAATTGTAAATTGTTGGAGTATGTTTTGTGTTACTTATTATATATGTTGAATGTTTTGAATTGTTAGCATTTAACTTATACAGAATGAGTTATATTATATAAGATGGATATACATATTGTCATTGTGTACTGAAATTATGAGTTATTTATTTTTGTGTACAAATAAATGGAAGGAAGTTCAAATACTCCCGATCAACCTAGTTCAGGAAGATACAGTGATTCAGCTTCGGCTCACACTGGTTTGGTTCCTGGTCAAAAGAATCATATCGTTTGCTTGTTTTGTAACAAGCATTTGAAAGGTGGAGGAATCACCCGATTGAAAAGGCATTTAGCTGGGTTTAAAAGAAATGTGGAAAAGTATAAAAAAAAAGTCATGATGTGAAGTGATAGATGAAAACATTGCTTGATGAACATCAATTTGAGAAAGATAGAAGGGGAAGATTGGATTTGAAATTGGTAGTGGAAGTTCGTTTTCTGATTTTTGTGATGATTATGAAAATGTTGAAGGTGAAAATGGTACTGGTAGTGTTTCATTTCAGCCTCAAGATCCTGAAGAATCTGAGGAAGAGAAGAAGGCAGGTGACAAGTTTCTTTGTACCACAAACAACTCCTGGAGCCCAACCTTCAATTCGTAGTGCAATGCAATCAAGAGATACGACTTACAATGTTGATATGGCAGTAGCTAGATGGTGGTATGATACAAGTTCATCATTCAATGCTTCTCAGTCTTATTATTATCAACCTATGATGGATGCAATAGTCTCTTATGGTCCAGGATACAAAGGGTTATCGATTGATGACTTAAGAGGTAAACTTTTGAGTTGTGTTGTTTATGAAATTAGAAATTATTTGGTTGAAAGAAGAGTGAGTTGGGGTATCTATGGTTGTTCAATTATGTGTGATGGTTGGACAAATAGGAGACAAGAGCCTATTATAAATTTTTTGGTTTATTTTTCAAATGGCTCTAAGTTTTTGAAATCTATTGATGCATCTGGCCTTATTAGAAATGTTGAGACTTTGTTTAGGATATTTGATGAAGTTGTGAATGAAGTAGGGTCGGGAAACATTGTTCAGTTTATTACTAACAATGATTTCGTATATAAAGCGGCAGAGAAAAGGTTGCAGAATACCTATAATTCATTTTTTTGAACTTCTTGTGTTGCACATTACATTGATTTAATGTTGGAAAATATAGGGGATCCTAGATATTTTCCTGTTATTGATGACACTATGCAGAAGGCTAAAAAGATGAAAAAATTCATTTATAATTGTGCATGGATTTTGAATTTGATGATAAAGGAATTTACAAATGTTAGAAATTTGTGTCGCCTTGCTGTGACAAGATTTGCAATAAATTTCTTATCACTTCAGTCTTTTGTTTCTATGAAGAAAGAGTTAAGGCAAATGTTTACAAGTGATAAGTAGGTTGCATCTCAACATGCTAGGTCTAATGCTGGAATTGAGGTTTGTAGTATTATATTGGAAGATAGAGAATTTTGGTCACAATGTCAATCTGTTATCTGAGTTTGTGAGCCTTTGATGAGGGTGCTTTGATTGGTTGATAGTGAAGAAAAGTCAATAATGGGTTACATTTTTTATTCTATGGAGAGAGCAAAGGAAGCAATCAAGGCCAATCTAAATAATATGCCTTCTTTATACACACCATATCTCTCAATCATTAATGAGAGAAGGGAAAGACATTTTTCTTCTCCATTGTTTGCAGTTGGAGAATTTTTGAATCCTAGTGTGTATTTTAGACTGGATCTTGCAAAGCAAACTGAAGTTAGTAGAAGAATGCTTTTCACAATTACAACAACTGTTCTTCATGACGCAATGCAAGATCTTTTAAGCTCACCAATAGAGCTTTATAAGTTGTCTTATGGAGATTTTGAAATGCCAATTGTTATTCAACAAAGAGGAAAACTTTCTTCAGGTATTACTTATTTTCTATTTCTTATTTGTTGAAAATTAATTATCACTTTATTTTGTTTATAACATTACTTTTGTTATCTTATAACTTGCAGTTTCTTGGTGGGATCAATTTGAAAATGGTGTTCCATAATTGAAAAGGTTTGCGATTCAGATTTTAAGTCAGTGTGTGAGTGCAACAGGCTGTAAACGAAACTGAAGCATATTTGAAATTATCCACTCAAAGAAAAGGAATATATTGGAGCATAAGAGGTTGAATGACTTGATTTTTGTTCGTTACAATTTAAAACTTTGGGAAATGTATGTTATTTTCATTATTATCATTATTAATTCCGACATAATTTTTTTATAATTTTCTAATAATTAAATTTAATTGTTTACTAGAAGTCTTAATAGCTCAAGTAGTTTAACTGATCCAATTGCCATTGATAATATTGATCTTTTTCCGGATTGAGTTTCTGAAGAACCTAATGTAGTTGATGTAAATGATTTGGATTTGGAAGATAATCTTCGATGTGAAAGCATTGACATGTCATTTGATGCATTAAATTTGAATGATAATGATGATGAAACTTCTCTCAATAATGAGAATTTTATGCTAAATGATCACTGGGATCAGTGCAGTTCTAGTGAGTATCCTCCCATTGACGATTGAATTCCAGGTTTTTGTTTTTCCTCTTCTTTTAATTTTACTTGTATTTGATGTTTATGTTAAATTCTATCTATTTAATATAATTGTAATGTTTCTGTTTCAGGTTTCACTTCTACTTGATTTTCGTCATCAACTCTTTCTTAAATTGTTTAAGGATATTTATTCTTCTTTTTATTGGATATTTTAAATTTTTTGATGTAATATTATTTATTAAAATGATGAAATTGTATTAATATTTTAAATACTTTGTATTATTCTTAATTTTATATTTGTATGCTGATGATTGTATTTGTTTATATTAATAGTGGTTATTATTTATATGTGAAATATTTAAAAATTATTGTTATTGCATATTAATTGTCATTATTATTTATTATTATGATTTTTGAAAACATGATTGATGTAAGCAGTAAACTAGTACAGTACAACTGTACAATATATCAATGGACTGTTTTGCAAATTTTAAAAATTTTAGGAACTATTTCATAAATTTAAAAATTACACGAAACAGTATCTGGTACCAGTACAGTATCGTACTAGAACTCAATCCAGTACCGAGCTCAGTACGATATTCATAAATTTGATCTTAGGACACATACTATGTGAGAAAGAAATCTAATGCGACATGGGTGATAATCCCCTCTTGTAATTTTCCATACTAAACCTCTTTAGCACTTTGTCTATGTACACGAATTGGGATAACCTATGCAACCTTTTTCATCTATCTCTGTGGGTCTTTATTCCCAGAATATAGGCTGCTTACAGACTAAAGCATTGGTATTTTGTTTCTAGTTATCAATATATCATCCATATATAGCACTAGGAAAATGATTACGCTCTGCGAATCTTCTTATAGACATATGGTTCATTCACATTTTTTTATAAAACCAAACTCTATGATTGTCTCATTAAAATAGATATTTAACTCCAAGATACTTGCTTAAGTCCATAAATAGATTTTTGTAACTTGCATACTTGAGTAGAAAATCTCTTAGATTCAAAACCCTCAAGTTATGTCAAATGCACATCCTTTAGCAAATTCCCATTGAGAAATGCTATTATTACATCCATATGTCAGATTCCATAATCATCATATATGACTATAGCCAATAAGATCCTTATGGGTTTTAGTATAGCTACTGACGAAAAGTTTTCATAAAAATAAACTCCTTGATTTTGATTTTAACCTTTATTCATTAACCTTGCTTTATAACCATCCATTTCTGTTTTTCTCTTAAAAACCCACATGTATCTAATAGGTACAATACCATCAGGTGCATCCACCAAAGTCAATACGTGGTTAATGTATATGAATTCCATTTTAGATCTCAAAGTTTCATAAATTTTAAAGAATCAATGTTAGACACTGCTTATTTAAAAGTAGTAGGGCCCATCATGTATAAACAACACATTATCCTTCCCCTTTTCAGTATGTAAATTCGAACTAGTGGAAGGAGTATCTTAGTAGTGCGTCATAGACTATGTGTCTCTTGAACCCTTGGTTATACATCATATGTATCAACTTGAGATTTTTGTTCCATCTGGATGTGAATTTATGTCTTTTGAACTTCTTTAAGCTCTACCTCACTCCCACAATTTTCTTTGAGAATAAATTCTCTTTCTAAGAATATAGCATGTCTTAAGACAAACACCTTTTACTCAAGAGGATGATAAAATTGATATCTAATACTCTCTTTCGAGTATCCTACAAATTTGCATTTATCTGGTTTAGCTTGAAACTTATCAAATATTGCACGCTTCATATAAACATCACATCCTTAAATCTTAAAATGTTACAATCTTGGTTTTTTACTAGACCATATCTCATAAGGTATCTTTTCAACTGATTTGGATGGAACTCTATTCAAAAGGTTAGCAGCAATTTCAATGGCATCTACAAAAAGGAGACAAGAAAACTGCATGACTCAGTATAAAACATACCATATCTAATATAGTACAATTTCTCCTCTCAGATACTCCATTATGTTGTGGAATTCCATAAAGAGTCCATTGTGAGAGAATTTCTTTTTTTTCAAGTAACCAAGAAACTTATGCTCTAAGTATTCTTGACCTCTATATGATCTAAATGTTTTAATACTTTTACCTTTGTTTCTTAACCTCAAGTTTAAATTCTTTATACTTTTCAAATCATTCAAACTTTTGTTTCATTAAGTATGCATAACCATATCTAGAATGATCATCTGTGAACTTAACGAATTATAAGAATCCATATCTAGCATTAGTAGATATAGGCCCATAAACATCCGAATGTATAAGCTCTAGTAACTCACTAGCACATTCCTTATTTCCCTTAAAGGGTAATTTGATCATTGTTTCTAACAAATAAATTTTACAAGTTTCATATGATTCACAATCAAGTCCAAATATCCTATGTAACTTTGTGATTCTAGTTTCATTGATATGACCTAACCTATAATTTCATAAATAAGATGGATTTTGGTCACTTAACTTTTTTTTCTTGCTATTTATGTTAAGAATTATCCTTTCAAGATCTAACTCATACAAATCATTTGTAAATAATCCAGATCTATAATAAACATCATCTTTATAAAAAGAACAACTATTATTTTTAACAATAAAGATAAATCCATTCAAATCTAAATAAGAAATAAAAATGACGTTTATAGTAACAACTGGAATATAATAACAATTATTTAGTTCTTGTATACGGCCAAAAGGCAAAGCTATACTACAAGTTGTTAAAGCTAATGCAGCAACTCTTACTTTACTGCCCGCTCGTAAGTCCACTTCACCTTTCCTTAATGATCTACTCCATGATAACATATGCATGTTATTACATATATGAGAACCACATCCAGTATCTAATACTCAAGAATATGGAACAAAAGTAAAAAGATTGATCTCAATCATAAACATCGTTGAAGAGATAGCTTTCTTAAGCTTCTTATCTTTTAAGGTAGCAATATAAGTTGGGTGGTTCCTCTTCCAATCTCCATTGACTCCACAGTGAAAGTATGTGCCCTTGTCATTGCTTTCCTTATTAACACCACCTTTTGGCTTTACTTCTTTAGCAGAAGCCCTTTGTTTCTTTTTATTGTTCTTCTTTGAGCTCTTTTTCTTGCTTTTGGCAGAATGCACAATAATATTTCTTCTTTGTTACGTTGTTGTTGCCCCTTTCTTCTACTTGTCGCCCTCACTTGAGATGCCAACTTCACAGCTGCATGTTGGTGACCATCACCCCACCATCACATCTTCTGTCATGGGTAGAAACCATCACCACTGGTTCTAGCTATCATCAATGGTAACCATCATAAAACAATCAGGGAACAAGAGAAAAATGCAAAGACTAGGGAAACAGACGCATAAAATCATAACAACAATCAGAATAAATACAAGCATATCAATTTGATTCTAGATTTCAAAATTCCAAAAGCAAAAACAAGGAACATATATGTTGGAGTTAAGTAAATATAGGGCCTTAGAAAACAAGTGTATTTACTTGTAACTTAATCTTCTTCCAGTTACTTTGGTAATGAAAATATTTATTATTAATAAAAAAAGAGTTTGTTTTTATATGTATGAGCATAATAAACTAGTCATAAAATACCGAGATTCTTTTATAAGTAATATACATATACATAGAGATGTATGGAAAACATGTATATTATTAGAATCTAAAATAATTGATTCACAGTTGAATAATCAAGTTGGTTGCTTGATTATGGTTTAGACTATATTGTTGCAATTTATCTCCGTGAAAGTAAAGGAGTTTACTTCAAGGAAATGATGAGTTTCATATCATGATAGTAATTGACTATCGATAACGGCACTATTAAATGAATCTGGAATCACGTATGTTTTAAAGAATAAAGTAGGTCATTACTTTAATCTTAGAACATACACTTAAGCATTCGTTTATAATGGACCACAATCTTGATGAGTGGTAAATTCATATATTTTTCATTATAATTTTTGATATGATCATAATGGATTTTTACAAAGTATCAATCCAGTGTCTGCATGTTGAAATTATTAATTGAAACATGTATTAGAGCATGTTCACTCAAATAAAGAGTTTATAGTGATATCATAACTTTTAGATGTTTTACAGAAATTGGTTATTAAACTGACGTCAGTAGTTTAATAGACTAGCTACCTATCAAGTCTTAACACTAAGATGAGATCTTGTGTATTAATCACCATATAGAGTAAAAATTGATATCTAGAATAAAAAACTAACATAAGGGTAAAACAGTAATTTTATCCTTTTATTGTGCGGATGACTATAATATGGTTCATATTAGAGTTTGCAATTGGACATCTTTTTTGAAACATGTGTTCTCATAATATTTAGTAATTCAAGAGTTCAACTAATTGTCTATAGTAGAATGATATTTAGTTAATAAGCTAGAATTAATTCTAATGAGACTAAATACTAAATTAATTGTGGGCTTATTAAAGCTTAAATTATATAAGTCCAATTAGATTCTCCATTTGGCTTCTAGGAAGGTTATCAAACAAAGTAAGAAATATAAATAGAGGTTTTTAAGCCAGTGATTGAATGTTGGGCTTACTTTAATTAATTGTTAATTAGAAGCCCATATGAACATTTAGAAATGAGCTACACTTTGATTTAATTTGATTAATTAAATTAAAACAAAGTTATTAAAGATAAAAGGAGGTAGATTTTCGATTTTAATGGGCTGAATGTGCAACTACAAATTTAGCATTGGTTTGCTATATTTAAGATGGTTTTTAACGTGCTTTATCATCATTAAATGGAGTAATGGTCTTATCATTAAATGGTTTAATGGTTGTCTTTTAATGATAACATGTAACGTTTTTAGCATTCATTGGATTAAAAAAGAAAGAAGTGCATTTGATGGACCATCTTCCTTATTTCATCACAAAACCGAAAATGAGATGTATCATTAGGTTATTGTTCTTTTCATATATCCATCTTAAAAAAAATGAGAAGAGTCTCATTTATTATTTTCTTTATGATTGATTAAGGAAGGATGTGATGTATTAGATGCCCTTCACCTCTTTCTTTGATGCCTAACCAAAATTGAGAGAAAAAAATACAAGGGTTGTTGAATTTTTGTCTCTTTCTATCATATCTTGCATGAGTTAGCTGAAATTTGCATAAGAGGTGTCTCATCTTTGGCTTGTTTCTTCTAAGGCAAAATCTCTTCAAGTTTTCTTCTCCTTTTCCACCAAAGAATCTTGCTAACCAAGTTGTCTATGGAAAACAAGTGGTAGATCAGATTGGTTGAGGATACAATAACGAGGAGAGGATAGCACAGGGAGGAAAGGATAGTACAACGAAGAGTCAAAGCTATAGCAAGGAGTTGGTATAGTTTTGATCTTGTTCTTATGATTATTATTTTCCTTATACTGTATCATATATAACTTGGCATGTTGATTTGGTTATCTTGCTTCTGTTAAAATTTTGATTTCTAAAAGTGTTTTGAATTCTACTGTTTTAGCCAAATTTTGCATGCTTATGTTTTCGATCCAACAATACGCAAATTCCATAATAGACAAAAAAGCATAAGGAGATAAGGGAGTGGTATAGAAATTTCAAAAAAACATTTTTTAGTTTAATTCAAGCACAAAACCTTAATTTTATCAATCAATAACAATCAAGCTTTTAATTCAAGTTAAACAACTAAAGGAGACTATAATATCACTATTAGAAGCCAATCGTAATTAAATCATCGGCGTAGCACAAATATAAAATTTTACTATTTTCTATCAGATTCCGATAATTGAATAACTTGAATAATAAAAAATAAACTTGTACCTTATTCAATTTTCCTGTTGAAATCTTTTTGAAACCTTTTTGATATGTCAACCATAAGTTGTTCACGCATCCAGCGTCTAACAGTATCCACATACTAGTTTCTCAACTTTTAAGAGAAATAAGCAAGAGTGCTAGCTCTTTTATGCTTATTTTGCTTATTCTTTTTTATAGAAAAAGCATTAGGTTTTTTCATTTCTATTAAAATTAAATACCTCAATTATAATTAAATTCAAACTCTAATTATAATTATTTTAATTTTAGTAAAATCAAATATCTCATATTTGATTCCTAAAATTTTTCAAATTTTATAATTAAGTCCAACTTAATTGAAATTGATTTTTCTCTCGTAAATTGCTCTTTATTTGTGACTCATTACGTTTCTAATATATTGGAAATGATCATAAATTACAATTCTTATTCACAATTAGTATAGAATAAATTAAAACTCGTTTTAATTTATTTTAATTATCCAATTAAACAATTTATAATTATAGATCAAGATTAACGTCTAGCAACATGTCATGACTACCCAAATATCAGAAAAGTCAAAGTGGTTTGATTTAACCTATCTATATATGATTATGGTGTACAATTAAATCATTTTATCATCTAATGCTTCAATTGAACAGAGTATGGATATAATGTCTACTATTTTGTATCCAATCATATTCATTCTTGCTAATTAATAATTGATTTATAATTGATATTTGAAAGCATTTTTTCAAATGTCTATTTATTTCGGGAGAGAATTTCATAAATCACTACTAATCAAGAATAGTAGAACATTCTTTTAATTACTTTAGAGTGACGAATCCTTTGTTAATTTACTTAACTATCTTCATATGATTCATACTGCATCTAAGTACTATCTACTGAATTATCTTAGAACAGTTTATACGTAGTATCAAAACGCAGTAATTTCCACATAAGATACCTTGATAATCTCAAGTCTAAGGATTAATTATACAACCATCATTATGATGAAATCTTTAGACACATAAGTAAAATTCCATTTGGTATCCTCATAGTCGGATTAGTTCATTGAACTTATTCTCTAATAAGTATCCACACATTAGTTTAAGTATTTCCATACTTTAATTTGTAAGATTATTTACTTTTTTCATAAGAAATAAATATAATGTAATCTAATTTCACCATTTCATCAATATCCTGCCTTGATGAAGCTACAAATAGAAACATTTAGGAATAATACATAAATGTAAATAAATATTTCTATTGTTTAAAGAAAAAGAGAAAATAAGTTGTAACTAAAAGACAATAGAAATAGACTTTTAGCTATCTCAAATGTAAAAATGTATACAATTTATGGAATGGCAGTGTAAAAAATTATGCCAAATAAAAATTTTTAAGAAAGTACAAATAAAAATATGATTTAGAGTGAAAATTGATGTTAAATATTTAAATTTTATATTAAAAATTAAATTAAGTCAAAACTTATATATAGCCAATATAAGTAATAAAAAATATGTTTAAGATGTCACGATCAACCTAATTAGGTCTAAAAAAGGTGATTCTCTTTGTTCTCTAAGTCAAGTCAAACAATTGACCTATACTTACCGGTTGAACTTGAACCCCATGGGAACTAAGTATGGAGAATTTGGCATCAGATGATATGGAAACTTCACTTCCAAGATTGAGTTATAATGTGGTTAGGTTTGAAGTAACACAGTTTTGTCTTTAATACAAAACTGTGTTATTAACAAGTAAAATGGTCAAGGTTTGAAGGGGGAACACGAGGCTGATATCCATCTATATACAAGAACATAAAGAATTAAAAAATTCTGAAGAAATAACAAAAAAAAAACTGATAATTAGTCCACATTACCTCAGATTTTTCCAATCAAATCATTGTCTTCTCTAGGTAAATTAATCAGACCAGCATAGCGGTTCAAGTTTCAAGTCGACAGTTAACCATTTCAAGTATGACATGTTCTTACAACCAGATTCACAGACAGGAAGGCCGTTGTCTGAATACCACTTCCCGAAAATATTAGAATTTGTAAACTGCGTTAGGCAACGAGTCCAAGAAAAAGAAGGCGTCAAGCTCATGCTGCGACAGAAAAAAGTGAGAATTCATCTCCTCACACCAAATCCAGCGAGTTCAAACTTCAATCTACTTCCCATGATTGCTTTAACCAACCGCATGAAGGAGAATATAAATTGCGGTAACTTCAAATATTTCTATAAATGAGGCAATACCATTGACACAGCATTTCATTTCTTCCTCAGAATTAAACTTTCCACCACTCATATTTGACCTATACGTCCTATCAGGAAAATGGTATTACCATAAATATTAGCGCATCAATGATGACACTTCGCTCTAACAGAAGCTACAATGAATTATCAGTTGCTAACTATTTAATCAAGGAATTGTTATTGAGATATTCGATGTGCCAGTTGCGTTTATTGCTGCTGGGATCTGCAGTGGATATGTGTAGAACTTTGTTATGATAGTCATAAAGAGTTCTTCTATGACCAATGCTAATATATGTGATGCCTGCTTCTTCAATCTGCTTGTATAAATGTACCTGCAAAAGTGTAGACATGAATGTGAAATTTAAAACTGAAGCCTTCTGGTCCACAAAATAATTCAAGGCACCTCATTATGTTTCAATTATGATAGGGTTGGTAAGATTATGATCAGTGAAAAAGGAAAAATTCTATATGCAACTCATAGGAACTTCGCACGTTAAGAATCATTGACTGCAGGTCCAACGTACTGAATACCAACTCAAACTAAATACCCCCCATGTTGTTTCCTCTGAATATTTCAATGCACCAATCAAGCAACAGGCTCATTTTAGTTTGGGGTTTTTAAAAAAAGTGACATCTGATTACTATTCATAGCAATATTTTGTTTTATCATAGTAATTCATCACGTCTCAGAGCACTCCAGGAGCAGCAAAACTGTGTGATGGGACCAAATGTTTCATCGATTGGGATTTTGATAAGCTTTCTTTTGTCAAGCACCATTGTTTAGATAACTCACTATGAAATTGTAAGAATAACAGTCTAAAATGTTTTGGGGTCCTTAGAATTGGAACATTCCTGCTGCAAGAACAACATAAAAGATGAATCTACAAACACAATTACCTCATTGGCTTCATCCAGAGCACTAGTAGATTCATCCAATAGAACAAGCTTGGGTTTTGAAAGCAGCAAACGAGCGAATGCAAGACGTTGCTGCTCTCCAAGGGAAAGAACACTGGACCACTCATGCATGGAATCTAGACTACTGAAACGGGATAGGATATAGCCCAGACGGACATCCTCTAAAACCTGTATTAGATCACTATTTGTTGGCTTACTAAGCTTTCCAGTCACATTTTCTGCATAGGCCCTCCGCATTAAGAATTGAACTGAACCTGCAAAGTAGAAGTATTAGCTTTTACTTCTGCTTCAAGTTTTCACTTTCATGTATCCATGAAGAGACCCAATAAATAAGCAACCACCTATGAGCAACCAGGATCATTAACTTCATTACACAAGCCAGTTAAAGATAAATAAATAAAAGCACACATTCAAGTTATAATCTGCCAACCTAAGATCGCGTACAGATAATCAACCTCGAGAAGTCTAGGCTTTCCATATTTGGTAGCTTGGCATATATCAAAAGCAAAGACAATTCCTTAGAATTCGTCTCAACAAGACAATTACTGAAACCAGGTCTTCTTAAGGGAAACGGAGTACACACTCACATGGGTAGCTTGCTTTTGATATCAACGAACAGAAACAGCCACTGGGGTTGCAACTTTATTGGATTTGTCTTACATAGTATAAAAAGTCCATATATAGAGGGATAACAAATATTTAGTAACTAGAACAATTTTTAATAGATTATCTATGATATTATATTCTAGAAAGATATACATAATACTCTATACATCAACTATCAAATGTCATCTCTAACACTCTCTTTCTATTTCATCTTATGTATATATGAATTTTGCAAACAGTCCAGAACGGTCCTTTTGGATCACGGAAGCTTGTTTTGATTATCTTTTGTTCTTTCCAGTTTTGTTTTTCTGTTACTTGTCTGTTTTTGACTTTTTTTTTCCTTCTTTTTTACTAAAGTCAAGAAATAAAACCATAATTTACAAATAGTGGCTGATAACCCAATTATCCATAGAAGAGTGGTCTTCATGAAAATGGCATTGTCAACAGAGACGTGTCTAAGTTGTGGAAAAATGCTATATTAAACAGAGGAGATAGAATGTAGCTTCAACACATTGTTAATAAGCTTAAGGCTTTCCTCTTTTATCACAACTGTAGAATTGGATCTGACAGGATAGACACCATTAATCCAAAGATGTAGAAATTTTAACGCAAATTTAGTTCATTTTCATAGGGTTAAGGCATTTTCGTTTTCAACTAAATGAATAGAGTGATGCAAATGAACTTAAAAAGTCTATAAAAGAAATAAAAGAAGAAAGATTAGTCAACCACAAACTTTAATTTGGTGGGATGAGAACTGGAAATTGAGCTGACATCAAAGATAAGGGCTGAAATCTAGATTGTATTAGGATTCCTTATTAGATAGGAAGTAGTATATGTTAGTTTCTTTTAGATAAGCTATCCTAGTTGTATAGGACTAATAGAATTTTTATTATAATAGGACTTAAATTAGGAACCTTTTCCTACTAGAATAAGGGTTCTAAGAACTGTTTAACTCTTCATGAAGAATATACAATCTGAAATTTTTCTACAAATTTGAGTTTTTAACTAGAAAGTGTGATGTTTTCTTCCAAGAGTAATTCCTAGACCCTAGGAGTGACTCCTAGTTTCCTACTCTTTACTGTTTGTGTTTCTTACTAAATTCCACCTATCTTAAACGTAAATTCCAGTCATATTAAACCTTGAAATTCTAAGCCTAAATTTCTAGCAATCAAACTTTAAAATTCCAAATATGCAAATTTGAAATTTCAGCATTCCTAACCAAAATCTAACCCTGAAACATGATATCCCAGTAACCTAATATCAATCATATTTCCTAATTTTGTGATTTTTAGCTACTAGTTAATAATTCTCCTGTTTTTTCCTACATCATACTGTTTGCTAGAAACCATCAATCCTCGAATATTAGCACTAAAAGTGGCAACTAGAATGAAAAAAAGTCATATTTGGATAACTTACTCGCTGATTCAGAACCGCCTGACTCAGAACCTTCATCAACAACCCACGTAGGATAAAGCAATTGTTGGCGAAGAGTTCCTAAAACCATATACGGCTTTTGAGGCAGGAAAAAAACACCCATGGGCTTTCTACCGGTGGGTGTTTCAAGTTCTTCTGCTTTAGAACTCTCACCACTGACTTCATGACCGTTCATTTGTGCAGATAGTGATGGCTGAGGATCATCTCCATGATCCACATAGAAAGTTACTTTTCCTTTCCCAAAATTCCAAAGACCAGCTAGGGCCCTTAATAAAGAAGTCTTACCGCTCCCACTAGGTCCCATTACCTGTTAGACAACAGTATGAACACAGTATGAGCATCATCTTCACCCATCACAAGCATACCATCTCACTATGTAAAAAACAACAAGATTCAATTATAAGCAACATATTAAGCATTGCAAAAAGGATAGCAACAATAATAGCATACTAACCAGCAAATGATCTTGCTTATTGATCACCAATGACAAATCCTTAATCAATGACGACTTACTTGGTGTCAGTAGAGTTAAGTTCTCTATATCCAGCAATTTCTTATCGTTGTCCATCAGGATGGACCCATTAGTGGAATCCAACACAAGTGCACTTTTGCTGTTGCAATATGTAAGGTTAATTTTGTCTGACCAGTTAGAGAGACTTTCAGAACTGCCACTATCGAGAATATCATCAAATTCACCTGCATATATGAATTGATAAAGCCAAAAGAAAAGTTCACATGCAAAAGCATCTTACCTCATTAAGGATCTTCTTGTTTAATTTCCGTAAGGTGTGCAAAAAATCAGAAATAGAACGCATAGTATGGATCAAAGACAGGCATAAAATCTACAAAAGAAAACACAACAGGGAAAAAAAAAAGGACAAATAAAGAAACAACATAGACACATCGCTCTTATAATGAAGGTTAAAAAATTGGAATCTTCATTTCTGATATCGTAACGATCAATAGGATTTGAAAATGTTGACGTTGAATATTCTATTATATATTATTTTAGTATTAAATTTTTCTCCTAAAAAAATTTCAAAAATAAAATGTCTTGTATAACTAGAATAAGGTAGCAGCAACAAGACAGGCCAGAAAAATCATATTTGTCAAGGAGCTGTATGAGAATCATGAGTACATAATATCAAACATTGCAAGGATTGATGAACCATCTTGAAATAAGTGAGTGCAGCTCCTTGCCAGAATTATTAATTCACTATTAAAAAATAAATTGATCAATTGCAAGGAAGCCATCTTGCATATTTGTCGCAAATAAATATGAAATCTCTATATAGACTGTACTTAGTCGAAGTATCTCCTCTAATGTTGACATCAATTCAAAGAAAACTCAAATTTTACCTAATCGATCAATGACAGCTGAAAAGGCACTGATGGCTTGAAATTGGTACACAATGAGGGAAAAATCTCCAAGAATATGGTTAAAAGCTGAAACTGATTGATTGATAACACCAAACTCTATCTTTCCAGAGAAATACATAGGAGCAACAACAGCGGCAGGAAGAATCTGAATTAGGTACCGATAGCCATTGGTGAAGAACTCCAAATTTCTAGAAGAAATCAATAATTGCTGAAGAAAAACAAACGTGAGTAAGCAAGTACCAGATGATCGAACATAAAAGTTAAATTGTAATAAAGTACATCAGCAGATGCTGCTTCTTCTTGATTATCACTGCACATCAATGATTAAAAAAATTAAAGTTATTAATAAATCCCTTTTTCTTCTTTATCTTCCTCTTTGAAACTTCAGGAGATGTCCTAAGAGAAGAGATATCAAAGAAAACAAACAAGTTATTTCAGGTGACTTCCAAGATAAAGAAAAAACAATATTTCATGCTGATTCTGACTTGATAGCCAATTATGAAAGAAAAATCAATCCAAGAGTGTTGGTGGTTAAATACAAAGCCGAAGCTATGGTGTTCTGAAGATTATGTTTCATGAGTTACAAGGGATAGTCTGCCTAAAACCTATGATACAAAAGACTTCCCTCCTTGATAAGAGCAACTTCAGCTAATTTTCAACTAAAAAAGGATAGGAAATAAACTGACTAAATTAAGCAGGGAAGTCAACTTAAATTCAAGATGGTCATAGGGAAAAGATCTTACAGTCAAATTTTCAAAAGCATTTTTGAATCGCTGCAGTAGAAGATGCATTTCACTTTCTTCACCACTGTAGAAAGCAATGGACTCCGCATTTTCCCTCACTCGGACGAGCCCATAACGAAAGTCTGCTTCTTTTTTCTCTTGCAAGAAATTGAGAGTGACCAAACTCTGAAATCAAAGGTATAGAAGTGACCATTGATAAAACTGAGCAAGTTCACCGAGAACCAAAGAAAAAAGAAAAATATAAGTGGAGAAAAAGAAATCTACCCGTCCAAGAAAAACACTAATAGCAGTGCCACCAAGAGAGTAAGCAAGAAGAACCACAAAAAGGGGAGGATAGATACCATACAAGATGCTACTAAAAGAGATCAAGTCAACAGCAGCATTAAAAAGAGTCAAAGAGAAGGCAAGCGCAGTGGAAGTGAAAGAACTTATATCATCAACAATGCGCTGATCAGGATTATCAATAATAGATTGGGACTGAATTTTGTAAAAGGTCCGGTTGTTGAGATAGCGTTCCATGTAGTACTTGGTCATCCAAGACCTCCACCTCAAGGAAAGAGTGTCTTTAGCATAGTCTCTTAGAACAAAGACCTGAAAAACAATAAATGACAACAACAAAAGCGGTTATATAGAAAGTTTGAGAAATAAGCGCACATATATATATATAGGCGTGTGCGTGTGTTTTCTTACTGGGATGCCTCCGGCAAAGCCTCCGAGGTAGTACAAAAGTTGCTTTGTGAACTGATCTTGGTCCTTGTCTTCGATGGAACAACACAAAGACATAACAAAAAGCATAAAACTATGAAAAATAAAAAGAAAAAAGAAAAAGAAGAGAGGGTAGCCAAGTTAAAAATTACTGGCAAGAGCATTGTAGAAGTCGCGGCCAAGGTAATTGAAGCCAACACTGATGGCGGTGGTGGACAAAGTGAGGGCGAAGACTGCGGCCAAACGGAGTCTGGCTTGGAGCTTGTCATCCGAAGAGAACCAGTAGGGTGCTGCTACTTTCCAGAATCTGCTATACAATTCTCTAATTCTGAGATTTCTTCTTTCTCCGTCCTTTTCATCTTCTTTTCCATTTCTATTATTATTATTATCTTCTTCAGCCTCCTCCTACTCATTTTGGGAAAAGGAAAGGCTAAATTTAAGTAACAGAGGGAGTATGAATAGAATGAATATATAAAAGAGGGGGAAGAAGGAGCAAAACCTGACTTGGGAAAGAAGATGATGATGAAGAAGAAGAAGAAGAAGAACAGTATTTGAAGAGGAATTTGCTGTTATTACTAAGAATGTTGTTGTTGGACTTGGTGGTATTGATGAGAAGAGGATTAGTAAATTTATTTCTCCTTCTTGGGCCAACAGTTGACATAGCTGCTGCTGCTGCTGATGCAGTTGAAGACAGAGTATAAAGAAAACTGGGAGTGGAGGTCGCAGGAGAGCATTTCCAGTGATGATAAGTTGCATCAGCAAATGCAACTGATGAAACGCAAGTCATAGTTTCTACCCTCATTCCTCTTTTCTTTCCGTTTGTTTTACTTTTGTGTACGATACGAAACAAACACTTTCAATCACTCAATAAAGCCATCTATGGAAAATATGAAATAAACATTTTTTCTCCTCTGCTGTCTGTTGATCGGCTTCCAGTTTCCTTGTTCCAGCCATACAAGTACACTCTTATTCAACTCCCTTAAGCAATCCACCACCGTATTGCTCTTTTCTTTTTGTGCGATCCATGTCGTGCCACGCCCCCTGCCTAACTGCCTGTTTATAATAAATAATAGGCCATGCTATTGGAAATTTAACGCCTTTTCATAATAAATACTAGGCCATGTTATTGGAAGTTTTTTTTACATAAAGGGAAACACAACAAATTACCTAGTAAGTCTAAAAGAGACGGTCCGACAGATCCTTGTTTCATAAAGGTCGAATCCCTAATTTCAAGAGCCCCAAGTCGTGGGCTCAATTATTATTGAAGGATTGAATCATAGTATAATATTAATCAACCTTTTAACAGAGCGGTCCACTGCCTCTTATTACCAGGAGTCGAACTTAGGATCTTATTTCAATTAACCTTATTAATTGATCAACCAAGCTACCCATGCGGGCTATCCGACAGATCCTCTTTTACGAGGAAGTAGCACTCAATGAGTGTACTTTCAAAATAAGTAATCCCTGTATTGAATTAACAGGCATAGTTGACAAATCAATCGACACATTTGTTACTCTCTCTGAAAATATGTTTATAAATAACAATCAATTTGCGAGTAAAGAGCTCGTTAATTTTGTGGATAATGGGATTAAGAGCTTAAGATTTGGTGACTGTCGGAGAAATAATTGTAATCACTGCAATAGAATCTACTTTCAGTACTATCCTGCAGAAGCCTCGATTTCACATATACGTAAAGCCTGTAAAGATACCCCAGAGTTCTGATATCTGCCAATATCAGATTGCACCAGCACCAGCCTAAATTCTGAACGAAACCTCCCAACCAAAGTGCCTGTGCTATCTCGAGTATAGAACATAGCTACACATTCACAGTTCGATGACTGTGGAATCCATGTCCACGTCCACCTAGTCAGTGAATACTACTTGCATAAAATTCCCTCATAATTTAAACCGTCACCCTCCCAGGCCCCTACATATATTGGAAAAAGGAAAGGCTAAATTTAACAGATTTCCACATCCGACAACATTTAGCATAAAAACTTACAAAGCATGCGAACAGATAAGTCCTTTCTAAACAACTCAACCACTTCATTGCATTCAATTTGCTATTTAGTCATATTATACATGTCTTCTGACGCATTCACCAAAAAGTTTTTAGAAAGGAACGCTGAAGCTTTCATCCATTGTACAAATAGCACTATTTGGATATTTCAAGCATCGCCTTCGTCATCATCTTCATCACTAGACATGGATGTTACTTGTGATGCTGCAATAGCCATGACCTCCCCTGGGGGAGGGTGGTCGAATTTGCATGTTGCGCCGTACTTGCAAGCACCAGTCTTCATATAATATGGGCAATGAACAGCACCCTGCCAAAACAATTTAATTTGTATAGGGCTTATGCAAGGAAAAAATGCCCAGCCAAAATGGTGTAGAACTAGAAAACAACACGTTGATGTGAATAGCAGAAGCAACATAAATAGTTAGAAAATGATAATTACATGCTTTATTTACAGACAAAATTAAGACTTCGGTGGTTTTAGCTTTCATTCTTCAACAAAAAAGCAATGAGGTGCTGCAGAAACAAAAGGACTACTAGCAGTCGGACACTTTTCTTGAAAATCAAGTCAATAAGATGATTTTAGAAGTTTCCATTATGACCGAAAGAGGAAATGCCATCAATGCAATGATGACCAGCAGGTTAAACGCACAAGCTTCTAAGCTACCAATCTTCTTCTTGGCCACATATTAATCTCATTTATGGAGCCTTTCTGTTCCCTGACAATTAAAGAGGGAGGGATGTAGAGACCTCCACACAAACCTGACCACAAATCCCAGTCAAACCTATAAAACTAAACCTCGCGAACAACAGCTTAAAGTTCAAGAAGATGGTAAAGCAACAACCCAGAATAGAAAAAGCTAGGAAAAACCATTACTTTTGATTTAAAGGATTTGTATATTTATATGCAAGCAACAGTTCTTAACTCTCTCCTCGGTAATCCAGCAAGGGTTAGTTATATGCAAGCAACAGTTCTTACCTCTCTCCTCGGTAATCCAGCAAGGGTTAGCTTCACATTTTGATGTTGAGGTGGCTTTGCAATCGGTTCTGACCTATCAATAGGATGATGAAACTTGCACCGTTCCCCAAACTTACAAACACCAGTCTTCATGTAGTACTAAACATGAAAGCAGAGCAACAAAGGCACATGTCACTACAGATGCCAATGGTAAAAATTGAGGGGGGGAAAAAGCTTTCCTAACAGACTGGAAATTAAGAGCACATCCCATAAATCGGCAGAATAAGTTGTTTTATTGCCACGAAGGACCAACAATTATATTGCATAATCACTAGAAGTTCGAATTACTAGGAAAAGATACTTTGTAAAACTTGTATTCACAAAATTCAAGCCGTAATAAGAGCAATGCAAAGAACAAATTTTGAAATAAGATTTAACATGATATACATACTTCACATTCTGTACGTCCAGGTCGTTGGGGATAAATTGTAGCTCCTAGGCCTAGCTGGACACAAGAAATAAATAAAAAGCATTAGAACTAGATAAGAATGGTTTATTAAAATGATAGCCACCTGAATAAGCTCTAGTGTAAGATAAAAGCTTGCCAGTCATGTTGAAGTTCCAATTCAATAGAAATAAGACATACCATACTCATGGTTAATAAGTTTCATGTCAGAAATCTCCAAAAGTTCAATAAAACAAAAACAAGTGACGAAAAAACAAATAAATGATTCACAGCTTACCATTGGTTGAGCCAATCTGGGGTCAATTTGCTGATACATAGTTGCAGCTGGGTTAATTCCCATGCTTAAACTAGTACCAGCGGGGGCAAGAATGGGATTGCTTATTGCTGCAACAGGAGGATTGATTGCTGTAAAGAAAATACCAGAAATGTTTTATATAAAATGACCTGAGTTTCGAGGACCTGATAAAAGAGACCATTATAATGAGGCATTTTAAGATGAAAATAGAAGTCTACGCATACCAAGTCTATCAGGATGATTGTATCGGCAAGTGGCCCCGTACTTGCAACTGGTTATGAGAAAGGGAATGATCGTGAATAACTTATGATTTTCAATTTAGTCGTAAGTTTTCTGAACAAGAAAATCTCACCTGCCCGTTTTCAGGTAGAAAGGGCAATCCAGTTCGCCCTGTTTGGAATTAAGACTTGTTATCAAGAGAAGCATGGGTACAGGAACATATTAATACTTACTACCTTGACCATGTAAAAGGGACAAAATAACAGGAGACTATCCACCGAAATAGATGAAACAAGAAAAAACAAATACTAATATACATATGAAAAAAGAACTATTTTATTGAAGAATCATCCAAAGTCCACTCTTAAAAAGAATCCATTGCTCATCTCATCACAAAACAATATCCGCCAGTTCATAACTTTAGAAGAAGTCCATCAACACAGCATGATTCAAAAGCAAATGAATAGCAGAACTTACAACACTACACAATCAAGCGCTAGGCTATTTCCATAGAGAACATACTGAGAAACTCCATTCATTGAATTTCTAAATCTAATTAATATTAACCATTTCATAAAGCACCTAATTTTAGTAACATATGAATCCAGCTACGACATAAGACCGTCAGAAAAAACCTGATTTCAGAATGAAGTAAGAAGCTACTACTAGATTTTCCACAAATCTGGCCTAACCAACAAGTAATAACTGAACTGCATCTCCCGCATCCCCATCTACAAGGCTCAAATTTGAATCTCATTATTAAAGGGAAATAGAAGCAAAGGCAAGAGTGCACACTAACATTTTCTTCAAAACCCTTCATCATATGGTGATTACACAAGTCTTTCCTTCTTTACTTATATTTCGTATACAGTTACTCTATTTTGGACTTCTAACATTTTCAACTAACTTGTAACTAAATTTAAGCTTCAACAACCTACGACAACCAACATTTATCAATCCGGTTACTAACAGCTTTTGAAACAAAAAGATTTGATGGACTGAAATAATGCATAACTAAGGAAATCAATGGCTGATAGTTTATCAATCAATTCAGTAAAACTACATCACCAATCTTATAGGAACTCCTTTGGAATTATAATATACAGCTGTTGACAATGAAGCAGAATCTTATAGTAAAGTTTATCAATCAATTCAGTAAAACTACATCACCATTCTTATAGGAAGTCCTTTGGAATTATAATACAGAGCTGTTGGCAATGAAGCAGAATCTTTGACCATATTAACATCTCCAAATGATACTAGACTCTCGACTTCTGATCCATTCCACTCTTGGCTACCATTCTCTTGTCCCGCTGATGGTATCCATGTATCTTTTGGGTGATGGAATTTGCACGTGGAACCAAATTTGCATTTCCCAGTCTTCATGTAAAACTATTTAACATAATATATGAATGAAAAACAATTCACAAAATAGTATTGCTTCCTTGGATAATAGAAGAGCAGTATCTTACAGCACATGGGGGCTCGGAGGGCCTCTCAGGAAAAACAGAAACATCTTTACTTTCTGAGGCACCCTGAAACCACGCAAATCACAAATAACCTTATTGAGAGCGATAGCTACCAGACAAAGATCCGAATGAAGCAATTGACGAAATTGGAACATACCAAAGTCAAATCCTCTTTTGGATGATTAAACTTGCATTTCAAACCATACTTGCATCTTTGAGTTTTCAAGAAGTACTGCACCAATGATTGTTCCCTGATTTAGAATGGTTTTAAACATGGAAAAGTAGCAAAGTCCAAAAGTTACTTACTGGACAATCAGGTTCTCCTGGTCTCTCAGGAAGATTGTCACTAGTAGAAAAAACTGGAACCTATATAAGCGACACAATACGAAACTTAAGCCATAAAAAACAGTCCTCAACATTCATATAGAAATAATGGAAGAACTTCGATATGCATAAACATCTTCTAACAGCAAAAACATAATGAATAATGCTGCATAGACTTGTGAGCAAAAGCATCAGTAGTGATTCTCAAATGTTTCAACAGTGTTGGAATCAAGGGAATAGAAAAGGCCAGTGAACCAATTCCAATCTACCTGTATTGAAACAAGTCTATGTTTGTGAGAATCCAAAATGAGGAAAGTACTGATGATCTTCAAGCAAACAGCTCGGTAATACATGTTAGATGGGACATTCAAGCCAACTACTAGATAATTTCTTAGAATGATAGTGAGAATGTCATTTCCAGTAAACAAATATGCAAGATATGTCACATTACATAGATAAGCATACAAAGACAGATACAGAGCATTTCCATCAAATTTAAAACGTTAAGCAATAGACAAACCAAACAGAACCCTCTTTCAAGCAAGCAATGCAGGAGCACTTAATTGGTACCTTGACCTAATCTAATCCTCGCTGCTACCGGTTGCAACTAGAATAGCATAGAAATCAGATATATTACACAAAGAACTAACTGAAGAACAATCTAGGGAAGCCAGAATCTGATTCTACATCCAAAAATAAGTTATCAGTATATACTTGATTCATGAAATGCAAACTCTTCAGATTCCGTTGATAGAAATGGCCATAAAACAACAATGCAGTATACCATATAGCACAACTCGTATTAGATAACACCATTATCATTTCAAATACACTTTGGACTTTGACCATGTTGGATAATTTCCATAAGATTCAGCACACAAGTAACTTCTCTTCTCTGATCCACATTAACATCATACCAAAAGGTTTTATTAGAGTAAGTTATTGGAAAGATGTTGAGGAGACAAATAAAAAAATGAATACAGAATAGTCATATATGCATAAATAAAATAATTATAAGCTAAGCAAACAATTAGGCATTGTTGTTAACTTAATATTATACACAAGAACCACAAAGTAATAAAACAGTCACCAAGTTCTCAGGACCCTTTGGAACTCTAAAATTAAGTTAATTGTTATATCAACATAGACACAGAAACTTCTTACACAAGCTAATCTGCAGTACCATGTGTGTTCCTTATACCATAGTGTAAAGAAAAGTATGGCATGTGCCTTCTAATAGTTTCACGACAAAATCAAATTGGTTTGTTATAGACAACCCATTTAGTATAGGACACCTTATGTGAAAATATCCAAAACAACTAACAAGAACAACGACTGACATATTTAACTTCGATGGAATAATCTTGTTGATGATCACTAGAGGAAAGTACATTAAAAAAAAAAAAAGCAGAAACCAGCCATAAGTTAAAGATAGAAGATCTGAAATGAAAAAAGGAAAATAAATGAAGGTAGTATAATTATTTCCAGTAAATAAACATAACTTATTTTATAAAGGCTAAAGTATGTTTTGTAAAGATTAACTGAATTGTGTAGAAAGATCAAGTGTATTGTGGGTAGGACTCTGGCCTTGATACCATTATGAACTTATTGGAGGGCGTAGAACAGGCCTCAAAATATAAGTAAATTTTGTATAATTCATAGTTTAATATCTATTAAAAATGTTCTCATTTATCACACACCAAACCTACATCCATGGAGATATATAAAATAAGAAACTATTTTATCATGTAATAGGATCTATTATATCATATCTTTAATATCAGTAGATATAAACGAAAAGTGGCAGCAAAAGGTCACCTCTTTCCAATCAGGTATTCCACCTTCAGGAACCCAAACAGGATGGTCAAACTTGCAGATATCTCCAAACTTACAGGTTCGGGTAAGCATATAGTGAGCACAGTCCTTCTCTCCAGGCCTCTGGGGATATATAGGCAAATTGCTTGCACTCTCCAATCTAGGACGCTTGGTTAAAGGGTTGGTAGAATACCAAGCTTCAGTTTGCCCAATGGTGTTATGGGCACCCAAAATACTCTGAAGATAGAATGCTATAGTGCATAGTAGAAAGCATATACAAAGGGACAAGAAAAGATATAGTTATTATAAAAAATTAGTTTAGAAGTACCTTTTATAAGATAATACAAAGGAGAGAAGTAAAACGTGCCACTTAAAGTAGATACCATATTCTTATGTACTACGTATATACATTTTTGTTGAGCTTATTTAAATATGAAAACATGAGGATTGCCGGTAGGTAATTTGAAATAAATATGTTGGCGAATCAGTTGGGTTATATAGGATAGGAAGCTGACAGATGAATTTGGATTTTATCACATAGAAATATTAATTTGGATTTCCTATCCCTCGCCGAGTCCACATCTGAACTATAATGTATTACTGAAGAGTTGACTTGAGCCACATTTCCAAGCATGCTTACGGCAGGAAAAAATAAGGCATGGGTTATAAACATCATAACAATAGACTTGTTGTGCAGTACAACAAGTTAAGTATTGGCCAAATAGTGGAGAAATATTAAAAGAAGCTTTATAACAAGAATGATTCTTTGTATTACTTGTTATAGGAGTAACAGCAACATAATCTTGTTGTATGTAAATACAAATGAACAATTCCTACCCACCCTTATATACAACAATATAAATATCATAACAAAGAAGTAAAAATAGTTTGCTACCACAAGTAATATCACACTGCTTCAGGATATAGCATTTTGAAAAATATCAGTCAGACGTGTAAGCAGAAGATCGCAGACGTCTTAATTAAGCTTGATTACATTTATCTATATGCATTCATCATTTGGCGGAAGGTCGGTAATGTATAAGCCACAGCTCGTAGTTACAAATACTCCTAAACTATAAATGCTCGCCAACTCTCTCTCTCTCGCTCTATCTATATATATATTAAAAAAAAAATGCATATCAATCAAAACCCTAAAGCTTACACTCTTTAATGCCCTAACACATATAATAACCTAAAATTGAGGTTTTTCCAAAGTAGCCATAGAACAGAGCTTCCAAACTTTAGAGGGCAACATAACTAACAGTATTGACACGCTGATAACAACTACGGCCAGTAAAACAGACATTTGTACTAATGTTATTCTTCAAACCATTGACAAATAAATAAAAGAAAAAGTCAAGCGTTTGTGAGAAATAAGAGAAAAAGAAAAGAAAAGCTAACCTTCAGACGAGCGTTTGAGAGCGGGAAGGAAGGAGTCAACGACGGGAGCGATGTCGACACCAGGAGGTGGAGGCGGAGGCAGAGGCCAAGAGGAGGAGGGGGTGGTGGTGGAGGCGACAATGCGTCTGTCGAATCTAAGAGAATCGTACATGGACGAAGAAGGAGAGTATTTTGAAAAGTAATCAGCGGACGCGACGGAAGAGCCTTTCAGACTTGCTAAATAGCGGCTGAAGGCGGTGGTGGCGTCCGGCAATGGAGAAGTAGCAGCAGGTGTTGACGATGAGGATGGCTGTGGTGGTGCATAGCTGTTTGAGGTGTAGGCCATTGAAGAATTGAAAAAACCCTAGCCCCTCACGCTAATCACACTCCCTCCCCGTGCCTCTCATTTCAAGTTTGCTTCGCCTTTTTACTCTCTCTTTTCTTTTTTGCTTGGTGTGTTAATTACTTCACACTTCGCGCTGAGCCGTGACCGTGATCGTTAAGGATTAGTGGAAAAGACAACTTTTCATGATCGCAAATTCGACAACTGTTAAGATCGCTCAAACTCGTGTAACCTCTAACGTCAATAAAGAGGCCGTGGTGTACGCATAATAAATTATAATGTATGTCATAAATAAATTATTTTATAAATCTGTTTTAATATGCCTCATATTCATCTAACCAGAAATGTATCAGGATAACTGCACAGCGGAAGAGAGGAAGGAAGAACTTACGGGTATGTTTCACCAGGCCGATGAAACACAACTCTCAAAAGGGACATCTCAGGAACATTGTCATCTCAGACTATGCAAGGAAAGTAGGCCAAGGTCTGATCACAGTTTTAGCAAAATAATTACAAAAATTTTGTCTAACTTTTGGTTTCTCTTTAATTCTATAAAATAATTAGTATAAATTATAATAAAACAAGTATTCATATAATAAGTTGAGAGAATTATGTAACTCTCGTATATAAATTTAAGCAAAAAGTGCTAGCTTTATAAAAATTAAGCTTATTTATAATAATTTTTGGACATTTTAGTAATTTAATTAAATGTTAATACTAATTAAATATCAATTATAACCAAATAAGATCCAATATCTCAAATTGATAATTATTTATTAAATATCTCACATTTAATTTTAAAGTTTCTCTTACTTTATAATCAAGTCTAATATAATTAAAATATCTTTGTTCTCTTCAACTTGTTTTTTATGTGAGACCTATTAGGTTTCAAAATATGATGTTAAATTATAATTCTAATTAATAATTAAAATTAGACAAATTGAAACTCCTTCTAATTTATTTTTAATTCTTCAATTAAACAATTTATAATCATAAATCAAGATTGACGTCGAACAACATATCATAATCACCTAAATATTTAGAAATGTCAGTCAAATCATATTAGTTCTCCGTCATTAGCTATTGATTCAATTAATAACATTTGTAAACTATTTACAAAGTATCATTCTACCTTGACCAAGGATTTCTTAAATCAATAATAATCGAGAACAATTGAACATTATCACCAATTACTTTAGGGTAATGAATCATATATTGATCACACAACTACCTCTATATAATTTATACTGCATCCAATGGCTACTAATTGAATAACTAAATGATTAGATAGGTCATAAGTAGTATCAAAATATATCAATTCCTATATAAGACAACTTTGGAGACATCAAATTAAATGATCATTTATACAATTATCATAATGAGAATTCTATAGACATACAAGCAAAGTTCTAAAACGATTTATTATAACAGGTTAGTTCAGTGAATTGGTTCTCTAACAAGCACCCATACATTAATTTAAATATCTTCATACTTTAGTCTATAAGATTAGCTACTTCTTTTATAAAAAAAAACATAACATATGTTGCTCTTTTTGCATGATATTAATGTTCAATTTTAATAGAACAATGACTAGGAACATTTAAAAATAATAAATACATGCAATATAAATCTCACAATTATAATCTCGTTACAATTTCATTTGCAATTTATAATTATTCCATAGATTTTATTTTATTGATCTTAATATGTACAAGACAAAGAATGTCTTTAAATAATTTTGTCATTAAACTACAACCAAAGCAATTGGCTATAGGGCATAAACCAACAATCTCCCATTTGTACTAAGCTAACTGTTTAAGTATCTTTTACCATATCACTATATGATGATTTTACTATTATTACGACACCGGATTAATGAGAGAATTCTTCAAGATTCTCTATAGCACTTACTTAAATCTTACAACTTTCATCTCAATTATCATCATAATTAAGAAATTTTGCCTAAATACATCATTGGATCTTTGATGAGACATTAACTCGTTTTGCATGCCCAGTGGTTCTAATGTTTGAAAATACATTATTGTCTTAAACACTACAAAGAATGATATTAAGTTTATTAAAGAACTTATCGATCCAATTAATCATTTCTACTAAATAAAAAATGTATTATGACTTAATTACCATTCCTGCATTATAACCTTTCTAATCTTGGATGATATTGTTGTAAGTAAATAAACCTCAATTAGGACTTACTTCTAAAGTTATATTCTTACCTCCATGAACTCAGTTATTAACTCATACATAGAATAATTGTAATATCTTGTCTTTTAAAATGTTGAAGGATTTAAAGTGTTAGACTATTTTGTCACATGAGTGGCATCATATAGAATGAATTTAGTATAGTTGTGACATGATTTTGTGATTGTCTTCATATGCATAAAATTAGCATTTACATATGAATTGTGATTTAGAAAAATTGCACTCAATTGACATATTTTGATATATGAAACAAAAATGAATGTGACATGAATGTACGTTTCTGATGTCTTGTACTTTGGCTTACCAATGACAAGAATTGATGGATTATAATTGGTAACATAGAATAAAATGTTATAATTGGAAAATTAATGAATAAAAGTGTACATTTAGTATAGGAAAAATGTCAAGTGGTAAGATAAGTTGATACATAGAAAGTTAGGATAACTAGGCTTATAATGAGTGACATTTGGCATAAGTAATTAATTGATAAATGGCAGCAATGAATGAGCGAAAAATGGACTAGTAACTAGGTAACATTTGGCTGCTTATAGAGTGGACAAATGGGATGCATTCTTAATGGCAAATGTTATTAGGAAAAGGTGACACCTAGCACCTAATGTGTCAAGCTAATGCAGAAATGTTTCTGTTGAGTTCATTTCTCTTCTTTGCTTACTCTCTCCACCACCAAAATACACTCTCTTCCATAGCTCTAGAGTTTTGCTTCAATTGTGATCAATTGCCACACCAAATCTATGCTTTTATCCTTCACAAAATAACTATAGAACCAGAATATTGAAGTTCTTATTGTGGTCTTTTACCCTAGCCGAAAGCCAACCTATTTCTACCTTGAAATAGTGATGATTTTGCATGCATGAAGAGCTAAGTAGACTTGATGAATTGAACTGAAATTTGAGCTAGAAAAGTAAGTAAAAGATTGTTCTGTATGGCATGTAATAATATAAAGTTTATGATGACTGAATTGTGATAGATTGTATATGATGTTGATGATGAAGAATGCTGGAAAAATGATGCATAAATTGGATACTTTCATGCTTTGTTCAGGATGTATGAAAACCGTAGGCTATAGGTTGTCTTATGGATGAATTAAATTGAGTTTTGAAGTGTAATAAAGGTGACTTTATGCTAAAGAAAGATGTTAAGGCAGTGTTCTTAATACAGGAAAGAACTAGGATTACATGAATGAAAGTTTATGTTTTAGCTTTTGATGCACGAAAGACAATTGTTTATAAGCTACCAATTGAATGTTTTTGAATTGAAATTAGAGACGAAATTGATGAGGAATTGAAGTATAATTAAAGTATTATTAAGGTATAAGTAACGGACTATGATGAAGATGTGTTGAATTTGGTATGAAGATGTTAAAAGCTGGAAAAAATTAGAAGGAAAAGAATGATGAATCTTCGATTCACTCATCCCACGATCGTGGGAGCTACATTAGCTCCTTCCCACTTCCCACAATCGTGGGTAATGCATGGAAATGAGAAAAGTGTGGTTTTGTGTGATATTTGAACCACATAAGGATAAGCTGCTTTACTTTGGTGCATTTGGATTTGATTGGGGCTTGAAATGAAGCTAGTTAGATGTGGGATTACTGGGTTAAGGGTTTGATAAGTTTAGATTGTTGATTGATGTTATAATTCAAGGAATGGATTGTTTGATATCAATGTACCTAAATCTGGAATTTATAAGTTATTAAAGGAATGAAAGTGTTCTTATGACTACAAATGTGATTTAAATGATATGAACAATGTGAATTAGGTATAAGTGAATAAGAATTGGGAAATTGTATGAATGTATAATGCTAGAAAAGGATTGGTGAATGTAATATTGATGAATTGAGAATAATCAAGTTTAATTAAGGTATAAACCTAATTGCAAACAAGTTATGTACAAGTTAAGATGTATGAATGATCAAGACTTGTGAATAAGGATACATATCTGGAAAAGTCAATTAAGCATGCATTGAAACATGATATATGTATATGTGAATGATTAAATAATCATATGATTGATCAACTTAGTAATGTGTGAACTGTGTGTGTATTGTAAGAAGATAAATGCCTAAAGCCAACATCCAGATATTGCCTAATCGTTAAGGCAATAGCGTATCTAAAACATACTATGAGTTAGCCTAGATGTGTAACTCAATTATATGTGCTTCTGTATAATTTGTATGTTGAATATGAAATGTAAGAATAATTGAATGTGAAATGCCATAATTAACATGAGCACACAAGAATGAAAGGTAATGAAATATGAAATATGGTATGATGCATTACAATGAAATGCATGATCAGATAAAGGAGTTGTGACCGGACTGTTGGACCCCGAATCTTTCTGTAAGCTAGGACTATTAAACGAGGAACTTTTGGCAATTAGCTATGTGTAAATAAGAGGAGAATTTATGAGATTGAAAGGAAATGTAAAGAGAATTGATTTAATCAAAGTGAGTTGGAAAATTTTCTAAACATGGTTCAGTATTTTGAGAAATTCTTGATCTGTGGAGATCCAATTGAATTGATTCTTGGGGAAAAATAAAATAAAGACATAGGGCTATAATTTGTCTGAAGGAAGTGAATTTTAATTTAGCCTCTAAGATTGTCAATTTTTGAATGGAAATGAAGTGCTGGAAAATGTGTTAGCAAAATGACAGTCTGAGATGTTTGGACCATACCTCTTGAGGTAGTGCTCCAAATTAAATGATTTTGGTGGCATTATGAAATTAAGACAATAAGGAACAATTTTCTAGAAGGAAGTTTTGGCTAATTCCTTCAAATTGATGATTATAAAACTGTCCAAAGTAAGCATGACTTAAAGTAAAGTTCAGGGGCAGTTTTGGAAGTTAATTTAAAGAGTAAAGCCTATAGGCTTATGAGGAGGGACAAAATGGTCTTTGGACATTCATTTAATGAGCTGGCACTATAAAGGGGTGGCTGTCTTGTAGGGCAAGAGGAGACCCACGAAATTGAGAGAAGAAAGAACAAAGAAGAGAGGGAAAAGAGAGAGTTGTCGTGGAAAGAAGAGAAGAGAAGAAGAAGAAATCGTGGAAAGCTAGGAAAAAGGGAGATTTTTATGGAGAAGAACAAGAAATCAAGGGTTTCAAGGTTAGTTTTTCATCTTTTCATCTTGTTTATTGATGAAATAGGTTGTAGTTTTGTAATAGAGAAAACCCTAGAGAGAGAAAGTGGCTGGAGGAAGAAGAAGATGATGAAAGCCATAGGGCTTTTGGATTTCCAAGCTAGGTTAGGAGTTTTCTAACCTAGATTGATTATGGATGGGTTATATTAGAGCTTGGTTAGGGTTTATGGTGATTATGAAAAATTGGAGATTTTCCAAATAAATTGAAATTTATGGAATTGTGTTGTTATGTTTAAGAAATCAAGAGTCTATTCAAGGGCAAGAAGAAGGAGGCCATTGAATTTGGATTTCCAAGTGTATAAGGTGGGTAAAT
>JANITW010000002.1:55563365-55599753 GCA_027564335.1 Erythroxylum williamsii
ATTACATTATGAACCCTTCCATTCCTCCCAAACAAATTTTTTTTTGAAAAATTCCTTCTCAAATAATTTATTATTATATTATATTCCATTCTATTAGTATTATATACCATTTTTGTTCCGTTCTATTACATTCTATCATTCCATTCTATTACATTCTATTAATTAACATAAAAAAAAAATAAAACAAAAACAGGCCTTATTAGCAATATTACAAAATTCCCGAGATACACAACTCACTTTCCACACTTGGCAAGGAAAATTTTGCTTCATGTGCTTTGAATCTCCTCATCACTAGCGGTATTCAAATTCGTTTAAAGAGCAGGGACTTAGAATGAAGTATCGACTAGTGTTTGGGGTAAATATGCTAATATGGTGACATCAGCAAATACTGTTTACAGATAAACCTTCGAAAACCCCAAAACTGGAGCTAAGGTGCAGTAGCTGTGACCACTCTTACAGCATTGCAGCTTCGCGCTTTGCTCTTCAAAGTCCGTCAATCCTCCTACGCTTTAGGTTCCCTTAAAAATGAACTCAACTCTCTCGCTCAATCGCAGCCCACTTCTTTATCCACCTGCACTGTTAACGGATTCCGCTGGAAACAATCTTGCAACTTTTCAACTGCCCACAAACCGAAGACTCCGAGTTTCTCGCTCAAAACTACTTTTAAGAGTTCATTCTTCGTCTAACACGAATGGGCCAAATGGGTTTTCTTGGGTTAATCTATCTCGGTCTATTCGTCTTGGTACAGACCGGTTTTTGCTGAAACTAGGGGATGCAGTGAAGAGGGAAACCGGGGTTGATTTGGGAGGGATTAATGTGAAGGTGGGTGAGTTGGTGGAGCGAGTTAAAAGTGACATCAAGATTGGTGAGAATGAGTTGACGAGGTTTAGGACCGAGTTGTGGCCGGAGTTTTTAAGTTGGAACAGTTGGGAGCGCTGGAAGGTAATTTCTTTTTATTTTGGGACTTTTTACACTCAGGTTTGTTTATTGTTCATTTGTTTGGTTGAGAAATGGCGTCACAATGAAGTTCAGACGAATTACTGGCCTTTCTTGCATTCCTCTGTTATAAACTTATACTGTTTAAGCTTTTATTTGGATGGTGTTAGTCAATATTGTTAACGAAATAATAAATTCAACCTTTAAATTTTATAAACAATTCTAGTGCTAAGCCTACTTAAATGATTAAAATGGCGTTGCTTCTCATAAGGTTTGGAACTGCTCAACTTGCTATGGATGTGTACGTTATATTGGTGAAAATACTGCTGAAAGTAAGGCTAGAAGAGAAGTGACTGTTAGTTTTCATGATTTTTTCATGTTTTCAGTATCGAGAAGTCATCCTGATTTATGAAGTTTCTAACTTGATCAAAGTACCTCTTAGATTATGAATGAACCTATGCTTTCTTTGTTGATAATTTTCATACGGAAGGCTTTGATGAGATGTTTTCTGCTTTCATAGCAATTGTCGTGCAAACAAGTGCAGTTTCTTAAGGTGCTCATATTTTTTGATTGTGACAAGCTTTAAATAGAATTGATTTTGAATGAATCTTTTTGATCAGCACTGATCAAGGCCAATTCTTGGCTGTGTCTCTAGGAGGATCAGATGAAAGAAATTTATGCGGCAACTATGGAGTCAAGTGAATATAGGAAACGTGTGCTAGACCTGATCCTTGTGTACTTTGAACTTGGGGCTGAAAGTAACAACTAATCCAATACTAATAAGCTTTTCTTGTTCATTTAAATGGTATAATTGGGCCTAGTGAATGATATTTTGTGTATTCTAATGGTATTTTGGGCTATTGCAAAAGTTTAGATGTAGAAAAGTTCATTTTAATTATTTAGTTGATCCATAAGTGAGGTTGATGAAAAGCTATAACTAAGATTGTCAAATTCTAACAACTATGGCCTTTCAGGAAAGAGTAAATTTCATTTAGGTATAGCCACATGGGAAATATCTTGATGAATTTGATTTGGTTACTTGGTTGGGATACAAGGAATTTTTGTTGAACAACTAAACTATTGTAGTCACATTTGGCTTTCAGGAACTCAAAAAATGGAAGCCTAGACGACTTGGTGTCTTGATGCTCTATATCTTTGCAGTGATTTATTCTTGTCAAAGGATATATGTTGTTGTTCGAGCTCCTTATCTAAATCGGGAGAGAAGGAAGTTAGCAGAGGCTTATATGGAGGCATTGATTCCTGAGCCATCTCCTGTTAATGTTAGAAAGTATGGGTTGTTAATTCTCTTTGCAAATACAGTTATGTAGAGAAACATTTTCTTTCATCTCTTGCATATGAAGGGGCTCATCCTTCTCTTTTTTTGATCTGACAAAATTTTTTCTCTCTCCTTTATTGTATGACATATTGAGATTGAAGCCATTTTGCTATATTATTTTCATATTGTTTCTTAGCTTGTTTCTTGAGTCTAATGTGTGTTTCTTATATGCTAAAATTCTCATGATAGTTTCCTTTTTGGGTATTAGCTCAAGCAGAAAAGAATTAATGTCTTTGAGCATGCTCAAGTTTGGATTTGGATTATTTGACCAAAAAAAAAGAGAAATAATTTTAATTACAAGATTAATTGGCATCATTCGCCACAAAACCTTGTGTCTTCCTTATAAATTGTTTATTGAGACCTCCTCTAAAGCCAACTAATAAGTATGTTGGCATGGAGAACTGCTTTAATAAGTACCTGTTTTTCCCCTTAGGCTATTAGAAATTCTTATTCTTCCAAGTGATACTTCTAGGTCGAAGAAAAGATACTCGAGGATGAGAGAAATTGACTTTATATTTAATGCTTTACCTTTCCCTTCCTAATTTACTTGTTTGTTAATTTAATTTGTCTGGATAACTTTAATTGCTGACTTGAAGTTTTATCGCGAGTGGTGACTGCAACCATATGGTTATGTATTTGGTGTCTTTGTGAGATAAGCTTGATCAGCTACATGTTATATAGTTGACGCAAAATAAAAATTAGTTATAGTTATTTCCTTAGTTATTAATTTTACTTTGCTGGAAAGGAATTAATGTAATTTTTATTTTGGTTTGTTCTTGCTGGATTGAGATATAAGTCTATTAGAGAATAGTAGGAATCCTGATTAGAGTTGGATTCAATTTCTATTTGATTGTTGTAAGTTAGAGTCCTCATTTAAATACGGTTAGGTTTAAGAGGACAAAATCTATTTATAGGATTGAATGTTTCAATTATGAGAGGGTGTGGAGAGAAATTTTCAAGCTATGAATTTGTGAAAGAGTAATTAATTGACATTAGGTGAGATGGAAGTTTTTTATAAACTCTAGAAGTGAGTTTGAGAAACCTATTGGTTGATTCCAATAGTTTGTTTTTTTTAATTCCTAAGTGTGATTCCTAGTTCTTGATACAATACCTAGAAGTGATTTATTGCAATTCCTTATTTTTTTTAATAATTCCATCCCTAAATTCACAATCAGAAGTGCCTTTTGGTTAACTTATGCAATATTTTTTGGACAATCAATTATCTAATTCCTCATAAAGTCCAAAATTCAAGGATATAGTTTCAATTTACTTTGCTTGGAACCCTATTGCCACTCTGTGCATATGCATAATTAAGCTCAACGTACCAATTTATATGGACAAATATGTTCTTTTATGCATTAATCGATGCGTGAGCATACCAGTGACATTACTCGGTTAAAAGTAAGTAATTGGAATCTAAGGCAGCTTGACCAAGCTAATTACAATTGAGAAGGCCTTCATAGAACTTTGATCCTCATTAAGTAATATTAATGGGTCTGTAAAAAAGATCCCTTTCAATGTACAAGTCGAATACTTTTGGAATATAAGATCTGGAATACTTCTACATGCATCTGTCTATGATTATGAATAACTGTTCATTCAACATTAATTTCTTAAATGCTTGGAAGCAAGTATAAGCTCAGTTGTCACACAGAACAGTAGATCACTGGACAGAGGTAAAATATTCAAAAAGTTATCTATACATTTGCAACCAAGAGAGATATAGCAGTGAGCTTATACTAGTATCTTTTTGACTCTAATGTGAGGATTTGTTTGCTTTAGCTAGCCTGATTTAGCTAAAATGTTGTGGCCTCTTATATTTTATTAGAATGCAGGTTTAAGAAGGGTTTATGGAGGAGGACAATACCTAAAGGCTTGAAATTGAAAAAGTTTGTTGAACAACCAGATGGAACTGTGGTTCATGATCCTTCTTATGTTGGAGAAGATGCATGGGATGATGATTCACAGCCTCCTCAGGAAAATGTGAAACTGATGATTGACAATAATGTTAAACTTGATGCAGAAGTAAAGGAGGAATTAAAGAAAGATTTGGGAATTGCAGGTTAGTTGATAGTTATCTGTATATGCAAATGCAAAAAATGATGAATGTTTGAGGTAAATGAATGTGATTTTTCTTTTCTTTTTTTATTAGTTAAGATTGGCACCCACCAAACCTAAATGGTCTCCTTTTCCAATTCTCTTACATTTTGATTTTACAAATTTAGGGAAGCAATATCTGTTGAAAGATCAATGTCTTGCAAAGGTGCTATATAATCCATATCTATGCGTCACCTAGCCCCTTAAGCTTTTCGGTCAAATAATTTTTAGACAAAGTATCAAAGCCTTCATGATTGAGAGGCGACCATGTTCTTTCTAATCATGTAACTCTTTTTAATGTTAAATTAAAGTTTACTTTAGTATAGTGGGCCTTTCCTAGAACACTTTCATCGCAATAGGCTTTTGAATGTGGGATTGTGTTACTTTTGATATATGATCCATTTATGGGCTGTATTTATGAACTTAAACTTTTGGGTTAAATGATAGTTTGATAATCTGGATAAGATTTTTCATCAAAATCTGCATGACACAATTAAAAGAAGCAAAAGAAAAAAAAATGGTGTCTCTTCAGATAGGTATATCATTTTGACTTTTCTTTGATGTTTTCCAAAAAGGAGCTATAGTTAGGTTGACTTTATGGCAAATCCACCATACTAATTAACAATTAATTGTTTGGAAAGGGTTTTGGAAGATTTTATTGTAAGTCCCTTTTTACATCTAAGCTAGTTGGTGTTATTTTAAAATTTCTCTCCACCATTGTGATTGGTCCTTTGGAGACTTTAGTTTGAGTGTAACGTTTTCCTAGTTGAAGCTATAAGTTCCTTCTACTGTTTGCCAATTTGTAATAGTTACCAAGTTCAAGTAGGATTTCTGAACTTGACGTCTGAACTTGACGTCTTTTTTGAACTGTAGTTCAGGAATTCACTTAACTCTTCTTATGGAGGGTGTGGCCCATGGGGACTAGAATGATAGACAGAAGTCATCTGTAAGGCTGTTCACAATCTGATTTAAAAAATCAACCATATATAAAGATGTTTGGGTAGGGCTGGCTTGAGTTATTACTCAAATATTATTTTGTCTAGTCAGGTCGGGTTGAACAATATCCTCTCAAAGTGACTCGTCTCTTTGTCTGTCTCTCTCCTTAGGACTCTCCCTGTCTTTGGCTCTCTTCTCGTAAGATCTGCTTTCTTTTGGAAATCTCTAAAAAAAATTCTTAACTAGGTAACTAGGATTTCTCATACATTTTAAATTTGTTTTGAATTCATATCTCAAATGGTGACGACTGTGGACTTGGAGCCAAGCCAATCATGGTGGCTTTCTGTCTTCAACTATTAGCAAAGTTTGGTAGAATTAAGTGCGCAATTGCCATGTCAAACTCTAACTCTCTCTATCCTAGTGATGGAACTGATCTTGGTCATCTTCTTTGTTAAGAATGTTTTCTAGCTCCCTGGTTTTATTGAATACTGTTTCTTCTCATTATCTTATCTGTCTCTTGTTAAAGTTGAAAGTTAATGCTTTTGTTGCTGTTTATTTTCTTTTGGTTCTTAGATAATGAAAAGGGATACCTTGATTTGGAGTCATGCATGCTTTGAATTGTACATATGCCCCTTTGTGGGTTTAATTGGTTTAGAGTGGGTTGGTTAAATGTTTCTTAGTGGGTTTCTTTTTGTTTTGAGTGGGTTGATTAAGTGTTTCTATTATTGGGTATCTTTCTTCAATGGGTAATCCTCTGGATTGGTATTTGCTTTTTATTTAATTAAACAAAACATATTGTTACATTGCCCATAACTGATAGGTAGAAGGTTTCTGAATTCTTAATTAATAGGTTTGTTACTAAAGTTATATTTTATTTAGTGCTTTTGTTTCATTCACATCTCAATTAGAAGTTAAAGAAATGTATCATATCCTCTAGATTGTCAAATTGTAAAGATAGGTATGAGACAAATTTCTTGAATTGGGTATTGTCATGTCAGGTGAGTCGAGCTTGTTAGTGTAGCATTTGGGTCTGGTTGGGTCTTGTTATGTTTTGTAGTTCTTGGGTTGGGTTGGTGAGATTGGCGCAGTCATCTATTTGATCTCATTTATTTTACTATGTTTAGTGGCCCAAAATTTTAGAATAGATCCTTAAATCCTCTAGTATTATGTATTTGATACTTCCCATTTTACATACAAGGTGAGGTAACAGAAGATAAAAACAAAACATGGCGTGAAAGAGTCAATAGGTGGAATGAAATTCTGAGGAAAGAAAAGTTATTTGAGCAAATAGATTCCTCAAATGCAAAGTATGCGGTTGAGTTTGACATGAAAGAAGTTGAAAACAGTCTTCGCAAGGATGTGTTAGAGAAGGTAACTGATACACAAGGAAGCAGGGCTTTATGGATATCTAAAAGATGGTGGCGCTATCGTCCCAAACTCCCATACACTTATTTTCTTCAAAAGCTTGACAGCTCGGAAGTAAGTATCTATACTTAGATTCACTCAATCAACTTATAGACTATAAATTTATTTGTGTCATTGTAACTTATGTAATAATTGAATGTGCAGTTCATAAAGGTGTATATTTTTTGCTTGATTGACAACTCCTTATCATTTATGTAGCCATTAGGTGAAAATTTTTGTTCAGGTTGCTAGAGCTTTATAACAAGATGTTTAGATGAAAACAAATGATCAAGCATTAGGAAGGAAAACATACTTGAGAAAATAAGTTGTGCTCTCACAAGTAATGGCATCACAAACAACCATATAAGGACAAGATTTTGTGAAGTTGACATTCTAGTATACTCAGCGACTGAAGGCCATTCAAATACTATCAGCCAGGAAATTCCAGTTTTGTATGTTTTTGATCTAACAGGTTGCTGCTGTTGTGTTCACCGAGGACTTGAAAAGATTGTACATAACCATGAAAGAAGGTTTTCCATTAGAATATATTGTAAGTCCAACTATGCTGTTGTTTTTTTTTTTAAAATGCAAGATATGCTTAATGGGATTGAGTTTATTGCTTTACTTACATTTGATAGGTTGATGTTCCACTTGATCCTTACATGTTTGAAGTTATCTCAAGTTCCGGAGTTGAAGTAGATCTCCTTCAAAAACAGCAAATCCATTATTTTCTAAAAGTTTTGTTTGCATTGGCACCTGGACTATTGATCTTATGGCTCATAAGGGAGTCCGTGATGCTATTAAGCATCACTACTAAGCGTCTTCTGTACAAAAAGTACAACCAACTTTTTGATATGGCTTATGCTGAAAATTTTATTATGGTATTACTTTTCTTCTTCTCACATCTAACATTTCTTTTTATCTGTACCATTTCTAGAGTTTGTCATCATGTTTATTTTTTCTCCAGCCTGTTGGGGATGTAAGTGAAAAAAAATCAATGCACAAGGAAGTGGTACTGGGAGGTGATGTGTGGGATCTTCTTGATGAAATAATGATTTATATGGGTAATCCTATGAGATACTATGAAAGAGATGTAAAGTTTGTTCGGGTAATTACTGCTAACTCTGAAAAAACTAGTTGTGATAAGTTCTTTAATTCTATGCATAACTTGGAAAGCCAAATTTATGATAGTTGTGTGTATGACAGGGTGTTCTTCTCTCGGGACCTCCTGGAACAGGGAAAACATTGTTTGCAAGAACTCTTGCAAAGGAAAGTGGATTGCCTTTTGTTTTTGCTTCAGGTGCAGAGTTTACTGATAGTGAAAAAAGTGGTGCAGCAAGGATCAATGAGATGTTCTCCATTGCTAGAAGAAATGTAAGCACTTATCATTTGATGTTGGAAATGCAGAAAAAAGTTTATTGTGACATCAATGGTGGACCAATTTGGTGCTTACCTCAAAGATTTCATGCTCAATGTGATATTGAAATTGATCTTTGTCTATGGAAACAAACAAACAAATTATCTGCTTGATTATTCGAATTGAGCTTTTCTTATATCTCGCAATATTTTTACCTTTATCACATGTTCATTGTGTCATTCAAATTTGAATGTTTTATATCTCCCTCATTACATTAATAAACATAAAATATAAAGGAAAAAAAAAGGATGTGCAAGATGCTTTATATAGTTCGACTTTCCAGGTTTCATCTTATAACTATTTGTATTACATAATATGTGATTTTTATTCCTAGGGAGGATATATCTGGTAATGATTTTTCTAAACAGGAAAATGCATATAATATTCAAAAAACTAAATATTAGATTCCTAAGATCTTCGTCAATTGTGAACTAGTACATTCTAGTTTCTAGCTACATTTAAAAATTAGAACACACTTAACTAATTTAGTTTGATGTGTTAGTGATGTGTGGATGCAGGAACGTATCAACACTGATTGTATTAGAAATTAGACATCGTTGACAATTATAAATGTTTTATTAGTTTAGTGGTTTATACATTGCACTTCCTTTCTATTTTCTTACTCATCTATATGCCGTCTTGGTAGAGTTGTATGTTGTAACTCTTTATTTTAGGTGAAGATACCATGCTAGATCGAGAATAAGAGTTACAACCTACAATTTTCCATGATAAGAACAAAACCCACAAATTTTTTAGTATGATTTTCTTATTATAGAAGTACTATTTAATAGTGTTGAAATTATTATATAAATGGTGAAAGTACTGAATTGAACTGTCCATATCAAGACAAAGCCAGATAAGTAAATCATAGTACAGAAAATTCATGCTGATGAATCTATTAATTGTATCTTTGTAGGACTCTTCTCACTTGTAAAAGTTTCCTTGAGACACTTATCATTCTTGAATCATTACTAATGAAGTTGATCTGTTGGCCAACACCTGCACTCCAATTTATGAAACTGGGATTTTGCAAACAAACCTAAAATAAAAATCTTTAGAACAAACTTGTGCTACTGTTCATAGTGCTATTTATCAGTATGTTCACAACCAGCTTGGTAAGTACTTCGCAAGTACTGGTTAATGGCTATTGAGCTATACAAATGACATTGTTCTCTCTGTATGACCTATATTATTTGTCTTCCCTACATTTTGGTACCTGTTTATTTTTCTTTCTTTTTATGTTTTCCCTCTCTAGGGTGGGTAAGAAAATTTTTAAAAGTGAGATGACTTTGGTACCATGTACAGGAGATAAAGAATGAATGGAATTGCTTTGAATGAACCAACATAAACTAGTGATATTTGAAATAAATTAATTAGGGGAGGAAGAAAAGTATTTCATTGCTATAAATATGGATTGTTAAACAAAACAAGGACATATATTTGGATAGTTCTCTTCAACCCCAAAAGATTGTATTATTCATTTGACATGAGTAGTTTACGTGCACTCTTCTAAGAGAAAAATGGATTTTGGGGGGTTTTGTTTGTTCCTGTGGGTGTCAAAATATCACTATGTCGAGATATCTTATTTGTTTTTCCTAGAATATCGATATCTCTAGATTTTTGAAAAAACTCCATTTATTTCGATATGGATGACTGGTAGGCCTATATTTCTTGGTTTTAATAAGACTTCTTATGAGCGTTGTTAATGACAAAAGTCTGTTAGCTACAAGCATCACTAACTTACACTTTGACCCAAGTAGCACGGGTATGTTGAATCTTGTGTGAATCAGCAGGGACCACCTTGCAAGGTTAAACACCCCTCAGTGACCTATAGTGAAGTAGTACCATGAGGGAAGGTTGAAAAGACCGCCATATTGGGGAGTGAAATAGATTTAGTGTATCTTAACGTAAATAAAAACCTGAGGTGGCAAGTCTCAACCAATTAGGGTTATAATAGGGTTCCTTATGATTGGATTGAGTTTATGGCAAATCTTTCAATAAAAATTATAAGCAATGAAGTTGTTGTTCTTCAGCAATGCCCTATTCATGGTAATCTTGTCAGAAATGCTATTGATAATAAAACAGAAAGTCCAAGCTTCAAATTGAAAATTTTCTTCTCAAGCTTATATAACGTGATTAAACAGATCTTTTCTGTTGGTTGCTTGTGTTGAGCATAAATATGTTTGTATACATATATATTATTTGTGTGGATAGGGAATTGACCTATTTATTGTTCTGCCAAAACTTTAGTTCATTACAAAATTACCATTTTTGTTATTTAAATTTCTTCTGCTGCAAATGACTGTAAATCAATAGTGATTGTTAAAGATCTTTTGAATTTCAGAGCATCTTACTGGATGTAAATGTTCAATGAGCTACATGATCCAATAGATGTTGATTGGTTACTCTTCTTTCAGGCCCCTTCTTTTGTGTTTGTGGACGAAATTGATGCCATTGCTGGAAGACATGCAAGGAAGGATCCTCGAAGAAGGGCCACATTTGAGGCACTTATTGCGCAGCTAGATGGGGAGTGAGTATAGTAGCTTGATACTTGTGCATTTTCTTGTTTCTCTAGCAAGTGTCTGGAATGCTTTAACTTTTCCAGGCAGAATAATAACAAAACTTGGATAATTATTTTCTTTCTTTCTAGTTATTTCTTTCAAGATGATCATGATAGGACTAGGAAAAGGCTAAATGGAATATTTTAGGATTGGATTTTCTTTCTTCCCATTTGATATGTGAATTTGACTGGCCATAGTCCATTTACATTTAATTGAGTTTTTTTCATAAACTTTTAATAATTTAGGTACAAGGATTTGTCGGAAAGGCTTGAGAAATCAATACATTGTAAGATGCATAATTTAGGAATTGTCTATGATGGGATAGATTAAGATGTAATTCTACATAAGTGTAAAGTGGAGAACACGTAATTTGTATGAAAATTAAGACATTTGACTCCATATAAGGAATTGCTTTGAATTTCAGCACGATGGAGGGAAAGTGGATAAGTTTAAGAAAATATAAAGTGGGAAGAGAAAGATATTGTCAAGAAACTACAAACAATTTTTGGTAGAGAGATTGCATTCATTCACACCATACAATAGGGGTTATTAGCCTTTTTTAATGTACACGGTTCACCAAAGCAGAAATAATTGCTCTGGTAACTGCCTCTAATAAAAGTAGAAATAACTGCTTTGGTAATTACCTCTAATAACTACCACCCTTATTTACAGTTATTGAAATAATAACTGTCTAATAACTGCCTATCGCCCCTATCAATTAAGGGAGAATATTCTGAATTAATATTGATTTATTTTAACACTCCCCCTCAAGCTGGGCGGTAGATATTATCAACCCCCAACTTGCTAATAATGTTTCCAAACTGGTGTCCACTAAGCCGTTTGGTAAAAATGTCCGCAATTTGCTGTTGATTGGACACAAAGGATGTGCAAATCAGGCCACTCTCCAGCTTCTCCTTGATAAAATGTTTATCAACTTCAATATGCTTTGTCCTCTCATGCTGGACTGGGTTGTGAGATATACTTATAGCTAATTATTATCACAATATAGCTTCATAGGTTTCTCCCATTTGACCTTCAGATCATCAAGTAGAATTTTCAGCCACAATAACTCACATATTCCTTGTGCCATTGCCCTGAACTTAGCTTCTGCGCTTGATCTGGCTACAACCCCCTGTTTTTTAATTCTCCATGTTATCAGATTTCCTCCTAAAAAGGTGTAATATCCAGACATTGATCTTCTGTCTACTATTGAACCTGAATATAAGCTTCTAAATATATGCTATTTCCTCGATTGAATAGCACTCTTCTTCCTGATGTTCCCTTTAAATATCTAAGAACACGATGGACTGCCTGAAGGTGGCACTCCTTGGGTTTGTGCATGAACTAACCAATTAAACTTACAGCAAAGGCTATGTCTGGCCTTGTGTGACACAAGTATATTAGTCGGCCTACTAGTCACTGGTACATCTGAGTGTCCACTGGCGCCTCATCTTCTGATTCTCCCAGCTTAGTATTTGGGTCCAAGGGTGCCAACAGGTTTACTTCCAGTCAAACCTGTCTTTGTCAGTAAATCAATAATATACTTTTTTTGACAGATAAAAATACTTTTTCTTGAGTGAGCTACTTCTATCCCCAAGAAGTACTTCAGTTTTCCAAGCTCTTTAATCTCAAATTTAGTTGCCAAATGCCTCTTTAGCCTCTATGTCTCATTTTCATCATTGCTAGTATATCATCAATATAGACTATTCATGCCGTAACTCCCCTTGAAGCTGAATGTTTAACAGAGTATGATCAGCTTGACTTTGCACATAACCCAAGGTGAGCATAGCCTTGGTAAACCTACCAAACCAAGCTCGAGGTGACTGCTTGTGCCCATAGAGTGCTTTCTTCAGCTTACACACAGTTCTAACTGGAATTTCATTCCCAGAACCTGGCAGCACATCCATATAAACCTCTTCCTCCAAGTCATCATGTAAGAAGACATTCTGGACATCAAACTGCTCTAAATTCCATTCCAAGTTTGCTACCAAGGACAATAACACCCGAACAGTACTCATCTTAGCAACTGAAGCAAAGGTCTCCAAATAATCAATTCCATATGACTTTGTGAACCTTTGGCCACTAGTCTTGCCTTGTGCCTCTCAACTGACTCATCTGCCTTGTATTTGATGGTATAAATCCATCTACAACCCACTATTTTTTTGTCTGGAGGCAACTGCACTAGATCCAGGTTTTGTTCCTTTCTAGCGCTTCCATCTCCACATTCATAGCTTGTCTCCATTTCTCATCAGTTAAGGCCTCAGTCCATGTGTTGGGTATTTTGGCACCATGTAGATTGACAAGGAAGGTCTTTTGTAATAAGGAAACATTTTTGAGTGACACGGATTGTGCTAGGAGATAAAGTGATTTCTCGGTACACTCTCTTGTACCTTTTCGCAAGGCAATGGGTTTATCAATAGTATCACATAAAACAGGCTGTTAAAAATTTCATGGATTTCATCATTAGGAACTGTTACCTCTGGATTGGGATCCTTGATTCCATCTTGAACATGCTGAGGTGCAGAATTGCCCTTTCCTCTCCTTGAGTACACTTTGCCAAACTTCTTGAATACACATGCTGGGTGAGGGTTATGAGTGTCTAATGCACCTATTGAGAGGTCATGTAAGTCTGGTGTAAATTGGTCTAGTGCAGGCTGCTCTGTAAAGGAGTAGTCTGGAGCAAGAAAGGAGTAGTCTGGAGCAGAAATGGGCTAGTTTGGAGCAGAAATGGGCTGGTTAGTATCAGTTGGAGAAATGTATTTGCCAAAGAAATGGTAACATCCTCATCTTCTGAATTAAATGGTACCGATTTCTCCCCCTGAAGATGAGAATGAGAATAATAAGGCTCAGTTTCATTAAAGGTGACATCAGTCGAGATAAAGACTTTCTTAGTGGGAGGATGGTAACATTTGTACCCTTTTTGGGTGGATGAGTATCCCACATATATAGTGTAGCGCCCTAGGATCCAGCTTGCCTCTACCGAGAGACTGAACATGAACAATGGCCGTGCACCCAAATATTCTAGGCTGTAGGCTGACCTTAACTGGATTATTTGGGTAGAAGGTAGAGGCTATCAGTAGGACTTTGGTTTCCAACGCTGTATGATGGCAGTCGATTGATCAAGAAGGCAGAAGTTAGGACTGCCTCTCCCCATAGCCACCGTGGGACATTGTTATAAAAAAGGAAGAGCTCTTGTACAAGCAAGAAGGTGACCATTTTTATGCTCTGCAATGCCATTTTGTTGAGTATAGACACAAGAAGACTCATTGATAATGCCCTCCTTTTGAAAGAAAGAAGATAAAGTGTGAGTAATCTTTGGCATTGTCAGATCTGACCCTTTTAATTTTGGTTCCAAATTGGGTCTGAATCATGGTATAAAATCTAGGAAGGACTATGCTCACATCTGACTTTTGTTTGAGAAGAAAGATCTAAGTCATACGTGTGTAATCATCAATAAATGAAACAAACCATTTTGTACTATAAACATTAGAAATGGGTGCTCGACCCTATATATTACTATGAACAAGGTTAAAGGGTAGCGAGCTTTTACTAATAGAAGTTGGAAAGGGCACACGCTTGTGTTTGGCAAGCTCACACACTTCAAATTGAAACTCTTCTACCCTATTGCTTGAAAACAAGGAAGGAAACATATTTTTTTATAACAAAGAAGGAGGGATGTCCCTAGCGGTGATGGTAGAGCCAAACTTTCTGAATTTGTGAGATGGGTTTCGGATAGTAGGGTGGATGGAGAAATGATGTCTGGTTTTTCTTGTTTGGCCGATGTCTCATGGTAGTAGAGGCCAATCCTCCTCCTCGAATCCCTTTCTTGAAATAAACAGAAATCTTGATGAAAGAATACATGGCAATTTGTATCAGAAATTAGTTTTTTGACAGAAATAAGATTGGTACATAGTTTAGGGATATGGAAGACATTTTTAAGGATCAGACTAGGGGTCAGGTTAATGTAACCAACACCAGGAATAGTAATTAAGGATCCATTTGCAGTAGATATTTTTTTGTTACTAGAGTAGGGTTTATAGGTTGTGAAAAGGGTTGAGGTATTGGTTGTGTGGTCTGTAGCTCCTGAATCAATGATCCAGGAACCTTGGGAAGGGGAGTGGATTGAGGCACTTTCAATGACCAGAGCAAGAGACTCACCAGAAAATGCAAGAGATGTACTACCTGAAGGAGCAGATAAGTCACTTGGTTTGTCTAGTGCAAGAGTCAGTTTGCTAATTTCTCCCTTGTTCAACTTCCCTGTGTCTAGAGCTGGCTACTCCTGCTCTGCTGTAGCAGTTGCATTCGCTTGTCCCCCTTTTCTACGCTGTCCCCTCTCTGATTCCAGTCTTGATTTATTTGAGATTGCCCTTTCTGTCCCCAATCTCGGCTTGGAGGCTTGCCATGTAGCTTCCAACATTTATCCCTTGTGTGCCTAGGTTTTTTGCGGAATGTGCTCCACAATTCATCAAGTTCCTGCTATTCGGATCTTCCTCCTTCAATTCTGCCCTGTTTGGTAGCCACCATTGCGCCATTTTCCAGTGTTTGATTATCTAACATAACCATCCTCCTACTTTTTTCTCCTTGAATGAGTGCTACCACCTCATTTAAAGATGGAACCTCCTGCCACCCTAATATTTGGACCCTGACCTGATCATATTCAGGGTTCAATCCCACCCACAAAATTCTTCAGTGGAGCAGTATCTTAAGAGCATCTAATTTGCAGCACCCGATAATGATCTAGTTCCTCCCATAACGTTTTCAATTGGTTGGCGTATTCTGTCACTGACTTACTCCCCTGTTTTGTTGCCATTGTTCTCACTTTCACCTCATATATTTGGGTTGCATCTTTGTCCTTTGAATATGTCTGATGAAGTGTGTCCCAAATGTCCTTGGTAGTTGACAAGAACATGCACGTATCACTAATTTCATGAATCATGGAATTCCACCTCCTTGCTATGATTAAGGCATCCTCTACATCCCAAGCTTCAAATCGTGGGTCCATTCAGATGGCTCAACCTCCCCTTTTCTTTCAAGGTGGTTCGAATAAACTAAGACCATTTTAGATAGTTTTTTCCATCCAGTTTGAAGGCTGGTTGGATGGTAGGCAAATCTCGCAGAGGAGGCTACACTAGGGAGTTTGTCATTCCCTGCTGCACTCCACTTGTTTCCTCGATTTCTGACATCTTCTGGGATTAAGGCCAGTTGATTTGATAATATGGAGAGGAGGAGAATGAATTGTACTAGCAATGAAGGTTGATACAAAGAGAATTACTGGAATTGTAGGGAGAATTTCCAGCAATCAAGTCTGGATAAAAATGGATGACAATCGATTAATCAAAGATCAATCATAATGAATTGGTAGCAGTTACTGATCTTACAATGAAGGTCAGATCAGAAGAGGATGAAACTTGAAGTTGAATTGATCTCCTTGTAAATCTGATACCATGTTAAGAAACTACAAAGAATTTTTGGGAGAGAGACTGCATTCATTCACACATAACTCCTTTTTTAATGTATATGGTTCACCAAAGCAGAAATAACTGCTTTGATAACTGCCTCTAATAAAAGTAGAAATAATTACTTTGGTAATTGCCTCTAATAACTGCCACCCCTATTTACAGTTACAGAAATAATAACTACCTCTAATAACTGTGCATCGCCCTATCAATTAAGGGGGAATATTTTGAATTAATATTTATTTATTTTAACAGATATTAGGGATAGAAAAGGGGGGTGAGTAACAGTTGCTTTGTTAAATTTACACATGGCTTTACATTTAATGATAAGCTGAGATAAGGCTTCCATATATCCTTAAGCCAATCCAACGATAATGTGATTTGACCTATATGCTTGTAAAATTTTCTCATCTTAATTGGATAGTTTTCATTCTAATCAATTTGTTCATTCATTTGGAAAAAAAATTGGTATGCTTGGCACATTTTTCATAGTATTCGTGTTAGACTAGGAGTTTTGAAATAAATTTAATGCTTATTTTGAACTTGTGTTTTGATAATTTTCTGTTTGAGAGGGATATGTTAGGAAACAAATTACAAAGCTTTTTTTCTGCTAAAAACTCTTAGCTTATACAGATAATTCTCCTTCCCCCGCTTACAGATCTCTCTCATTCTAGCCTCTTACTTTATTATATCCCTTTGTTCTCATCTGTTTGTCGTCTTTCACAACTTGCCTTATTTCTTCATTACATTATTTTATTTTTTATTTGAGCATTGAGATCCCATTTTGTCTATGGTCTTGTGGTGGTTTTGTCAAGGGCAATATCATTTGAGCAGGAGGTAATTTTAAATGGTAGGGGTGGGTGGTAGTGGTGATGATTACAATGGAGACAAATATGATGGCTAGTTGTGGTGCTACCAAAGTAATGTAGGATAGAGAAGAATATGCCAATTATATGATGAAGCTCTTTTATTTTAGATAGTTGGATTGCTTGAACATTTTTGTGTTTGCTGAAACTTAGAATTTAGGTTTAGAAATTTATAATTAAAGCATTAAAACAAAGGGATGAGTTTATAAATCACTCCTGAAATTATTAAACTAGTATTTACTCCTAGGATCGAAGAATTAAGCTTAGAAGAAGCATTGTATCTTCTAATTTGAAAAAAATAATTGATCCCTTCTTAATTAAAACATTGAAATACATATAGAGTGAAATCTTGAGTTGCAAATGTTAATAGAATAGGAATTCTAACTATTTTTTTAAATAAAAATTGAATCCTACTCTAATAAGAACTTTCTATCCTATTAAACTTGAATCCTAAAGAAGTAGAAACAACATACAATAATTTGATAGGATCAACAGGGAAGAGGGTAATTTAGACAATAGGAGGGATAACAGAAAAGGGAATAAACTAGTGTGGAAAGTATACACTAGGAGAAAGAACAGTAGGCCAGAGGAGAGTTATTTAGTAGTTGAGGTGGCAAGTAGTTACTGGTAATAGAATGTATCCTAGCTGGGCGTTTTGTGAGGTGGAGAGAGGGAGGGAGAGAGTAGGGAGAAAAATATAGAACAATTTGTGACAGTGGGTAGCTAAACCTTTTGAGGAGTTTTCAGCTCTGGGTAGGGAATCATTACATATCTCTACTGTAATGGTCTATACTATTAATATAATTCAATAATATTATGTAACTCTAGTGTTCAAAGACTAGAGTTCTATCATTGGTCCGACCTGCCGGATTTAATCTCATCAGAAGGTAGGATCTTATTTTCTCTGGCACCTCATTAATTGCGGAGGTTCGTATTCATGCCACCCAAGATGTCTGGTAGGGTAGACTTGTTGGAATCTTGTATGGCTAATCTGGAAGTTGTCGTTGAAGATATCCAATCATCTATAAGAATGGCCATGGGGGAGATGCAACGAGCATTGCTGCTGGAAATGAGTAAGATGATGGGTAAGCGACCAGAAGAGGGACAAGGGAGTGATAACTCGGAGAGGAGGCCAACTGTGGTTGGTGAAAATAGTACTCAATGTCCTCAACAACATTTTCAGTCGGAACAATCTTTGGGTAATATGGAGGAGTACAGAATGTCTGTGAGAAAGGTGGAGTTACTCATGTTCGATGGGTTTGACCTTATGGGATGGATCACAAGGGCATAAATATATTTTGAGGTTCACGATACTTCAAAAGAGGTGAAATTAAATTGGCTCTTTTTAGTATGGAGGGGTCAACCATTCACTGGTTTAACCTCCTGAGAGAGACCGAAGATGAGCTCACATGGGAGAAGTTGAAGAACGCCTTAATTGATCGATATGGAGGGAGACGATTTGAGAACCTGTTCGAAGAACTCTCTGACTTACATCAAACGAATTCGGTAGAAGAATACATTGAAGCCTTTGAATTCGTGTCTTCACAGGTGGGACGTTTACCTGAAGCACAATTTATGGGTTATTTTATGAGTGGGTTGCGAACTGATATCAAGAGGACTGTGCGCCCGTTCAGCCCAACCAACAGGTTCCAGATGATGAAAATCGCAAGGGCCGTGGAGGAAGAGATGATCGGTGAGCAAAGAAGTAGTGAGAACTCAGCTCCTCGTTATTGCCCTTGGAACTAGAGGCGTGACGTTAATTTTAGGAGCAATAGTCTGGTTAACCGAATGTTTACAGAGTTGGGCCATGCAGGTTCAGTGGGTTATGGAGTTGTAAAAGGAGAAATTGGGTCGGGTGGAACCTGAGACTCGCTTGGCTACCATTCCCACGGTAGCTCACAGAACAGAGCTCCCGTGTCTCACACAACGGTGCCGATGAGACGATCGGAAGGAGAAAGAAAGGGACCATCGGGAAAACCCAGAGGGCTATGACACATGTCCTACCAAGAGTTGATGGACCGAAAGGCCAAGGGATTATGTTTTAGGTGTGGGGAAAAATTCCATCCCTTACACCAGTGTTCCGAAAGACAATTAAGGTTCCTCGTACTAGATGATAATGAGATATTAAATGAAGATGGGGAAATAATAGCCATTGAAGGGGATGATAACGACGAAGAAGAAGTAGCTTTGGAATGCAGAGCTACGGGGGTGTTTGGGATAAATAAGGTAGTGTTATCTGAAAGTAAAACTATGAGGATAGATGGAGAAATACACGGGTTCCTCATTGTGGTGTTGGTGGATAGTTGCGCAAGTCACAATTTATCTCTCCGAAACTCGCTAGCGGTCTGGGATTAATGATAGAACTTACCAAGAGGTTGGGAATCCGATTGGGGGACGACCATAAGGTAACCACAAATAGGAGGTGCCTCGGAATTCCTATTCGGTTGGGAGAGTTAGTGCTGAAGGTACCAGCTAGATTTGGGAGGAATGGATGTCATCATAGGGGTGGCTTGGTTGCAAACGTTGGGTGAAGTCATCATAGATTGGAAAGAAATGACTATGCAATTCCAATATGCTGGACGATGTGTAGAATTATGTGGCAATACACACACCAAGCCAGTCTAGGCAAAAGGGGTTTAGTGCCCAGAAGGGTCAGCACCCTTGCATAGCCTATTAGAGAGTGTTTGGAATTTTCAAGCAGCAGAAGTTGTTGAGACAACAGAGAAGCAACAACATCAACTTAACAGAAAAGAACAGGAGGATATGAATATTGTGCTGACACAATTCCCAGAAGTATTCTAAGAGATTGGAGGTTTACCTCACAAAAGGAGCCATGCTCATGTTATTGTTCTGCAACAAGGGCACGATCCAATTAGTGTGAGGCCATATCAATACCCCCATCATCACAAAGATGAAATTGAGAAACAGGTCCAAGATATGTTGCAAGTAGGCATCATACGACCTAGTTCAAGTGCTTATTCCAGCCCCATCATTTTAGTTAAAAAGGAGGATACTTCATGGAGAATGTGCGTAGATTATAGAGCATTAAACAGAGTCACGATACCAGATAAGTATCCTATTCTAGTGGTAGATGAACTTTTAGATGAATTGCATAATGCTCATGTTTTCTCTAAGCTAGACCTTAAGTCTGGATATCACCAAATTAGGGTCGTGGAGGAGGACATACATAAGACAGCTTTCTGGACACATGATGGTCATTATGAGTTCCTAGTGATGTTGTTTGGATTAACAAATGCACCAGCTACTTTCTAGGCTGGAATGAATGACATTTTCAAACCTTTTCTTAGAAGGTTTGTTTTGGTGTTTTTTGATGACATTTTGGTCTATAGTGAAGATTGGGATACTCATCTAGTGCATTTATCAAGAGTCTTGGAGGTTTTGAAAAGAAATTAGTTTGTGCCTAACAAACAGAAGTGCAGTTTTGGGAGACGAATGGTGGAGTATTTGGGGCATATCATTTTGGGTAAAGGGGTAGTTGTGGATCCTGCAAAGATTAGTAGTGTGTTGACATGGCCTATTCCTCGAAATGTTAAAGGAGTGCGAGGATTCATTGGATTGATAGGGTATTATCGTAAGTTTATTATGGACTATGGCAAAATAGCCAAACCACTCACTGAACTAACGAAGAAAGGACTTCATTGGAGTCCTCCAGCCCTAGAATCCTTCGAGGCTCTCGAAAAGGCTTTGACCACATCTTTGGTATTAGCCCTTCCTAACTTTTCATAACCCTTTGAGATTGAATGTGAAGCTTTAGGAAAAGGGGTTGGTGCTGTCTTAATGCAGAATAGAAGGCCAATAGCCTATTTCAGTAAAGAATTTTCAGCAGGAAATCCCTCTAAGTCAGGCTATGAGAAGGAGTTAATGGCTTAGTATTAGCGGTGCATTATTGGCGTCACTACTTGCTTGGCAAACCATTTGTGGTCTATTCTGACCAAAAAAGTCTATGCCATCTACTGCAACAAAGGATTACTACGATAGATCAGCAATGGTGGATGGCTAAATTGTTGGGTTATCATTTTGAAATCATTTATAAACCAGGACTAGAAATCAATGCTGCAGATGCATTGTCATGGGTTTACAAAGAGGGGGATTTCAAGTTCATCGTTTCATACCAGCTTTGGAAAGAAGGCAAAACATTTTAGTAGGATCCGATATTGTGTAAAATTATACAAGATCTACAGTAGGATCCCAATTCCTGACCTGGTTTTTCATGGCATCAAGGAGTTCTTTTACACAAAGGAAGGTTGGTGATCTCAGCTACATCCCCATTTGTTCCACTCCTCCTAAGGGAATTTCATTCTTCACCTATAGGAGGATTGCAAGCAATATGTATTGGATTGGTATGAAGAAGTCCATTCAAGACTTTGTCAGGTCTTGTGACATATGTCAGAGGCAGAAATATGCTGCCACATCTCTTGGGGGTCTGCTGCAACCCTTACCAATTCCCAACCAGATTTGGGAAAATATCTCAATGGATTTCATAACGGGACTTCCTAGATCTAAAGGATATGGGCAGAATTATGGTACAGTACAACTTTTCATATCTCTACGGGTTCAATTGGTGTATGGAAGGAAACCGCCCACATTAGTGAGGTATTTACAAGGAGAAACTAGAGTGGAGGCAGTGGCTAGGGAGTTAATGGATAAAGATGAAGCATTGAATCAGCTGAAATACAATCTGAATAGGGCACAAGAGCAGATGAAGAGGTATGCAGACAGAAAAAGAACTCCTCAATCTTTCCAAGTAGGAGAGTGGGTTTTCCTAAAGCTACGCTCCCACAGACAAGTCACTATGGCCAAACGCATCATCCAAAAGCTTGTAGCAAGGTATTTTGGTCCTTTTCAAATTTTGGATAAATTGGGAACAGTCACCTATAAACTCAAACTACCCCTCCATTCTAGAGCTCACCCAATATTCCATATGTCTCAACTTAAGAAGGCCGTGGGTAATTATTCGGTGGAGGCCTATTTGCCTGAAGGGTTGAAAGTAGAATTGGAGGACATTGTGGAACCAGAGAGTGTTCTAGCCAGCAAGACAGTAACTAAACTCGAGGACTCTAACACATCAATGGTTGGTCAAATGGAAGGGCAAAACAATGCAACAGGCTACATGGGAGGATGAGTATGTGATCTGCAACCAATTTCCTCAATTTAGCCTTGAGGACAAGGCTGCTCTTCTAGGGGGGAGCAATGTTAGGATCAACAGGGAAGACGGTAATTTAGACAATAGGAGGGATAACAGAAAAGGGAATAAACCATTGGTGTGGAAAGTATAATCTAGGAGAAAGAACAGTGGGCTACGGGAGAGTTAGTTTGTAGCTGAGGTGGCAAGTAGTTAGTTGTAACAGAATGTATCCTAGCTGGGGGTTTTGTGAGGCGGAGAGAGGGAGGGAGGGAGGGAGAGAGCAGGGAGAAAAATAGAGAAGAATTTGTGACAAAGGGTAGCTAAACCTTCTGAGGAGGTTTCGGCCCTGGGCAGGGAATCATTACATATCTCTATTGTAAGGGTCTATACTATTGATATAATTCAATAATATTAAGTAACTCTAGTGTTCAAAGACTAGAGTTCTATCATAATTTATGTCAAATTCATTTTTAATAGCATAAACTGTGGCTTAATGAGAGATTTTGGAAAGTAAGACAATTGGTTGTAACTGTTCTTGTGTACACCCACAAAAATGGATGACGCCAATGTTGTTATGGCTCTCTTCAGCATTTGCAAAACTTTATTGTTCAACATTTTAAACCTTTTCTTTTATTGTTGGACTAGGATTAGGGCTTTGATACCATGCAAATTTTGAAAGATACTACCAAACTCCCCTATTTAGGATTGGGGATCGTACAATCAAAATCTATACTAATGGGTTCCATGTATTCTATGTGGAACATGTATTCATATATTGAACATATCTTATAACACATGTTAATTAAAGATACATGGTCTTTGACATATTTGGAAGAACCATACAATTTTAACTCTTCTTATTAGTTATGCATTTCCTATGTTGTAATTATATTGACTGTCTTCTTCAACAAATTCACCTGTGATCTGTTATTAACATTGAGCAATTTATCTGGCATAGGAAGGAAAAAACTGGTGTTGATCGATTTTCCCTTAGGCAAGCTGTTATATTCATCTGTGCCACCAATAGGCCTGACGATTTAGACCTAGAATTTGTTCGTCTTGGACGTATTGATCGTCGCTTGTACATTGGGTTGCCTGATGCAAAGCAAAGAGTGCAAATTTTTTGTGTGCATAGTGCTGGGAAGCAACTTGCAGAAGATGTAGATTTTGAAAAGGTAAGATGTTTTTGCTTTTTATTTTTCTGAATGATTGTATAAATCACACATGATTGGATAGAAACAACCATATATGTGGCATTTCCAAAGGCTTGCAATGGATAAATATGAAGTCAAAATTAAGGATAATAATGGGTGGAAAAAACAACTAAGAAGATGTTAGTGATGATCGAGTACAATAGTGATGTATGGCTTATTATAAAGTTTAAATTCAAATATTTTATACCACTCTAGTGGTCAAAAAGGATTGGGAATTTTTTTTTTCTTGTCCTTGTTTGAGTTATGAAGAACTAGGGTTTATTTCCATATGGTGTTTGGAATAATGAAATGGGTTATGTAATGTAAATGATGCATTATTTTGATAAATTCTTTTAATTAATTTGTAATTTTGTTACTATTATGTAGTACTTAAGAAATCATGCCTTCATGCAATATCATCTTCTTTGCATAATCTAGCTTATTTAATCTCTTATACATCCTATTTAGAGTTGTTTTGTATTTTGAATATGATATTATTTGCTATTCTTTAGTGATTGTTCTATTCTTTTGTTTCTCCCTGACATCTACCATCCATTAAAATTGACCGGGTAAATGATCCATCAAAAGATGTGCCATCAACCATCCATTGTGTACATATATACATTACTATTAGCATAATTGATGGTAATTTAAAGATCACACCACTATTTTCATACACCAAACAATCTAAAGTTGAAATTGTAAAATGAGGGAGTCTACTAGGAAACTAATAGTTGAAGTGTTGTTCATGCTTTATCATTTTATTGATGAAGCTCCTTTTCTTGTTAGATGGTCTTTATATCACTTTAGATCAAAAACTACTTTTTGTTTTAATTATGCAAGTGTTGTCTTGGCCTGGAATTTTTTGAGGGGTTTGGGAATGGAATTTTAGTAGTCCATATTGAAAGTATCTGCATTTATGCATGTCTAAAAGGAAATTCAAATTTCCTATGTTGGATTTCCATAATAGTTTTGATATAGAATCTGTTAAATTGTACATTAAAATACAATTTGCAATGTTCAATATCTGGGTAGAAGAATTTTGAGAAAACCTAACTCTTTAGTCGTTTGTATGAGTGCTACCCACATGATTCAAAAACAAATATCAAAATGAGGCCAATCTTGGTCCAATGGGCAAGGTCTAGTAGAAATCTTTCTGAGAAGGTTGATGGTAAGCCTTCTATTAAATATGTTTATAAAAGCAGGGAGAAGGGTAGCTCTAGGAGGCAATCAGGATGAAGAATAGAGCCTAGGCTGATTTCAGCAAATTGTTTCTATTTTTCTATGGGCTTATTCAGAGTGTTGTGGTCTGCTACTAAGAATATGCTATCTGATTCTAGAAAGTTGACATGGCAAGTTGGGGGGTTATAGGTTATATTGAGAATTTAGGAGGTGTGAAGGTGGCAGACAAAAGATTTATGTGGGATTGCATCGTTTGACTGGGAGAGGTAGCCTCTCAAATGCTGCCGTTATCACTATGGACCTCCTATTTTGCTATCAATAACAATCTTCTTCTATTTCCCTTATATTCATCTAGGATCCTAACAACTTTTGGTATCAAAGCAACGAACCTATAGTAGGTCATGTCCCAAACTAGAATGGAGGCAACACTAGAGCACGTAGAAAACGAGCTTGATCAACTACATGGATTGAAGAAAGATGTTGTGGACCTCACCAACACCATTGCCTCACCAGCTTGAAGAATGGAAGAAGGCTTTCGCATGCTCATGAAGAGTTGATCCTTGGGAGTCAATCAATAAAATCTAGCTACACCCTCTGAAAGCCCCCGATTATCAAGAAGATGACAAAATGGGTTATGCACCCCCGAAAGTTAAGAGTTATTCGTTTTTTATTGGGAGAGCCCTGTGGTAGGATCCAAGGTCTAGGTATGGAAAAATTGAGTTTTGGTATTGATTTTTTTAAAAAATACAATTGCTAAACTGGTTTCGAGGTCTAGCACCTCCAGCCTATGGCTCACACACAATGAAACTCCACGATGCCCTCCCTTGAGTCCTATGTTGTTATTTATACTAGGAATTTGTAGCTACTAGCAGATTCTGTTAGTTGACAACTTGATGATTGGTTGTCAGCACTACTAATTGACTGAAAATAGAAAACCAATAGCCAAGACTACCCCTCTGCTCTTTTACTCCACTGCCTTCTTTTTATTTCTTCTAACATAGAATTGAGTCACCTTTGGTCTATCACTACTTCCCCCCACCTTGTCCTCAAGGTGAAACTCTGGAAATCGAACTTTCATGTCTTCAAACAGCTCCCATGTAGCCTTAGAAACTGGATGGCCTGTCCACTGAATAAGCACTTCCAAATTCGGGCTAGAAGTGAGGTTTTTGATGGCCAAAAGTGCAGCTAGATAATCCGGGGCAGCTTCAGGAATGAGTAAATGGTCTGGCATGTTTATAACTGAATGATCAATATCCAAGACCTTCCTAAGCTTAGAAACATGGAAAACAGAGTGAATTTTGGCTTCTGGAGGCAAATGTAATTGATACGCAACTGGCCTGTTGCGTTGTAGAATCTCAAAGGGACCGAAATAACGCGGAGCCAACTTGGTGTTACTCCTCGTCTCCACATATTGTTGGCGATAAGCTGCCAACTTGACATAGACCCTATCTCCCACCTGAAAATCCACTTCTCTTCGTTTACCATCTGCTGTCAACTTCATCCTCTGCTGGGTTAACATCAAGTGATGACGTAACTCGGATAAATACTGGTCCCGTTCCTGCAACAGTGCATCAGTGGTGTCTACAACAGTGGATTGAATACTGTACCTGGTGTTAGTGGGAGGATCTCGTCCATAGAGGACTTTGAATGGTGTAGTGCCCAAAGTTGAATGAAAGGACGTGTTATAGCAATATTCAGCCCTTCCCGCCCAACGTGCCCAGTGTTGAGATTGCTTGCTAGTAAAACATCTTACATACGCCTCTAGACACCTATTAACAATCTCAGTCTGCCCATCCTTTTGTGGATGGTAGGCTGAACTGTACCTCAACTTTGTGCCTTGCAACTTAAATATCTCCTTCCAAAATTTACTCAAAAATATTTTGTCCTGATCGGACACAATACAGTTAGGGTACCTATGCAAACGCACCACCTCTTTTACAAAGATATAAGCAGCAGACTGTGCAGTATATGGATGTTTCAGAGGAATGAAATAAGCGTATTTGCTAAGCCTGTCCACCACTACTAGGATAGCCGAGAATCCTTTTTGATTTTGGTAGCCCTTCTATAAAATCCATATAAATATTTTCCCAAACTTGCTGTGGCACTAGTAAAGGTTGCATAAGACCAGCTGGAGACAGCGACAGATACTTGTTTTGTTGACAGATTAAGCATTCGACAACAAACCTATAGATATCACTTTTCATTCCTTCCCAAAACAATTCATTTGCTAACCTCTTTTAAGTCTTTAGAGCACTCCATGCCCCCCTACATTACTCTGGTGGCTATCCGTGATCAGGGCTGGTATTGAGGATGGAGTCCTTGGAATTACTAACTGATCTTTGTAAAACAAGCGATCCTGAATTATTGTGTATGGAGGATGCGACCCACCATCTTCTAGGAGCTCTTGCTTCAATTTGGACAATTTAGGATCAGCATCAATCTCCTTGATTATTTGCTCCTTATCCAATGTCCTGATTGCTACTACTGCTATCAATTTAGCCTGATTAGGGATTCTAGACTAGGCATTTGCTACCCTATTCTCTCTACCAGCCTTATACTCAACGCTGAAAGTATACCCCAATAGTTTGGACAGCCACTTCTGATACACAGGGTATATCTCACGTTGTTCCAGCAGAGATTTGAGTGGTTGTTGGTAGGTTCTGATGACAAACTGATGACCTAAAAGGTATGAATGCCATTTCTTCATAGCCAAGACGATAGCCAGCAGTTCACACTCACAAGCTGATTTATGTTGGCTTGAAGTTGATAGAACCTAGATGTAATAAGCAATAGATCGGTTACCTTGCATCAGAACAACTCCTATGGCATGTGCTGAGGCATCGATTTCCACTTCAAATGGTTTAGTGAAATCCGGTAATGTCAACGCAGGTGCTGAAATCATGGCTTGCTTGAGTTGTTGGAAGGAAGCCTCACTCTCCCTAGTCCACTTGAAACCTTTTTTTTTTAACAATTGTGTCAAAGGCCAGGAAATGTTTCCATAGTTCTTCACAAATTTCCTATAATATCCTGTCAGCTCCAAAAAACTCCTCAATTCCCTCACATTCCTAGGCCTTGGCCAATTGACTGTGACCTGAATTTTTTTCATGCCAGCTTTCCCATCTCCTGATATAATGTTTCCTAGGTATTCCAATGTTTCCTGCCCAAAGATACACTTCTTCCAATTTGCATACAATTGTTGGGATAGGAGCACATTTAGGATTGCTCTCAAGTGATAAAAATGATCTTCACTGCTGGCACTGTAGACTAGGTTGTCATCAAAAAAGACCAATACAAACCTTCGGAGATAAGATTTGAAAGCCTGATTCATGAGGGATTGAAACGTGGCTGGTGCGTTGGTCAACCCTTCATGAGTCCTGAATGCTGTCTTTTCTATGTCTTCCGTTCTCATTCGGATTTGGTGATACCCAACCTTTAAATCAATCTTTGAAAAGATGGTCGCCCCGTTCAATTCATCGAGTAGCTCGTCTATGATAGGAATAGGGAATTTGTCCACTATTGTCACCTTGTTTAAGGCACGGTAATCCACACAAAAACGCCACCCCCATCCTTTTTCTTAACCAGCAACACTGAACTAGCATACAGACTCACACTTGATTGAATGATCCCTGAATCCAACATTTCCTTTACTAGCTTCTCAATCTCATTCTTTTGGAACTGTGGATATTTATAGGGTCTAACCGTGACCGGATTGGCTCCTTCTTAGAGTACAATGGCATGGTTCTTAGCTCTTTTAGGAGGCAATTTCTGAAGCATGTTGAAGACTGCCTTTTAACTCTTTTAACACAACCTGGAGTTCTGGTTTAATTGGTTTGGAACCTTTCAACTCTTTTAGCTCCGAAAACCCCAATTGTAATAGATATACTGAGTCTTCATTTGTTATGGTATGCACCAAATTCTTCAAGTTAACTGGTGTTTTAGCGAGCGTTGGGTCTCCTTTAATTGTAAGGATTTGGTCTCCCTGTCTGATCTCCATTGTCATCTTACTCCAATCATTCACCACTTTGCCTACAGTTTGCAGCCATTTAATTCTCAGGATAACAGCACAACTGCCTAACTCCGTTGGTAAATATTCCTTAGTTACCAGCAGACCTTGCACTGACAAAACTACACCCCTGCAGATCCCTTCCCCATTAATCTTTAGCCCATTACCGATAGCTATCACTTACCTTTTAGTTCCTTCTAACTTATAGTTTAGTAATTTCACCAATTCCCATGAAACGAAGTTGTGCGAGGCTCCGTTGTTTATAAGTATTATCACTTCTCTGCCTTCCAAGATCCCTTCACTTTCGTAGTTTTAGGAAAAGTGAACTCCAACATTGACCCTGTAGCCAACTCTATTGTTTGTAAGTTCTCCTCCACCACCTCTCCTTTGTTTCATTCTCTTCATCCATTGCAGTCAGGACCTGTAGCTCTAGTTTCTTACACTGATGACCTAGGTTGAATTTCCTGTCACACCTGAAAAGAGTGCCATAGCCTTCTTGTCTTGTAACTCACCCACAGTTAGTCTTCTAAATCCTCCCGCATTCTGATTCCTACTCCATTATGTGTTTTTGTGACTGGTATAATTAGTGGAACAAACCCATTATTTCTTGGTTCATCCTTCCCTTTCCTCACCCCTGTATTTTCCACTCTTATCCCTGTGTTTCCCCACCTCGTACCTACACCCCCACGATTCCACTTGAATACACTCATCCGTCTCAATTTCTCCTCCACTTGCTAGGATAACTCCATCATCTTAGCCAAATTCCTAAGTTTTAAGGATCTGTACTTCCAGTTAGATATCTTCTACTCACCCATTCATGAAAGTACTCTCAAGCACAGAATCGGGTAGTTTAGGGAGAGGAGCTGCTAGTTCGAGAAACTTACTGGTGTATTCCACCACTGTTCTGATCTACTTCACCGCTAATAGACGTTGACATTGTGTTCCTTCGTGAGCTGGACGAAACTTTTGTGTCACCAGCTTCTTGCATTCCTGCCAATCCACGATTGGTCAATGGCCCTCCACCCAATGGAACCAGGTCAGCGCGTCTTTTTCCATACTCATCCCCACAAGTTCCATCTTTTCCGCTTCCGTGAATCTCCCCACCGAAATAAACCATTCAACTTGGAAGATCCACCCGTCGGGATCGTCGCCCCCGAAAACGGGCATCTCGATCCTTCTATTTTGTCAGTCTCATCGGAAGTCACGGTTACGCATGAACCCCGGAGGTGGGTCGATGCGGTAGTCGGAGTCATTTCGCAGATTGTTGCTCTCATATTGCTCTTTTGGTTTGATCGTTTCCCTAACTCTTTCCTTCAATTGGGTTAGGGTCGGTTTTCTTCGGGTTGGGTATCTACAGTTCCTTCCACACCATAATTTTTTTCCACGTCTATAGAACCGACATCATCATGCTTTTAATTTCTGACCTCAGTCGTTCCCCCATTTCCTGATTAGCACTCTCCAGCTTCTTTTGGAACTCTTGAGTTGTAGTCGGCCATCTGTCTCTGCCACTCTTGGTTGGAATGATTTAGTTGCCTTTGAAACTCCTGTTGGGCATGGCTAATTGATTTCTGGATCTCCTCCCCATCTTTTTGCCTCTCTTCTCGAAGAAGTTCCAAGTCCTTCTCGATCCCTTCAATCCGATTATTAGCTTTCTTAGCAGCCATTACTCAGGGTCAACTGCTCTGATACCAGTTAGTAGGACCAAGGTCCAGGTCTGGAAAAATTGAGTTTTTGATTTAAAAAAAAAATGCTAAATTGGTTTCGAGGTCCACCACCTCCAGCCTATGGCTCACACACAATGACACTCCACGATGCCCTCCCTTGATACCTACGTTGTTTTTTATATTGGGAATCTGTAGCTACTAACAAATGCTGTTAGTTGACAACTTGATGATTGGTTGTCAACACTACTAACTAACTAATTGAAAATAGAAAACCAATAGCCAAGACTACCCCTCTGCTCTTTTACTTCCCTGCCTTCTTTTTATTTCTTCTAACATAGAATTGAGTCACCTTTGGTCTATCACCTTGATGCATGGATCTTCAAGTCAGAACAGTATTTTGCCATAAACTAATCATTGGAGAAGGAGAAGTTGGAGGCTACTAGAGTTTGTTTTGAGGGAGAAGCCCAAGCACGGTTAAGGAGAAACCATTCTCTTCCTGGTAGGAGTTAAAAAAACCAATTGCTCTAGATTCACTAGGATACAAGAGGGAACCTTACTTCATTAATTTTTTTGCTGTCTGACAAGAACGTATGGTCGTAGAATACTGAGCCCACTTCGAGTTTTTATTAGCTTTAGTAGGAAAAGATAGAAGGAGACCTTGACAGTTGTCTTTGTTAATGGGTTGAAAAAAGAAGTAAAGGCTGAACTATTCATGCTAAACCCATCGGGCTTGAAGGACACCATAGAAATAGCAGCTCGAGTAGAGAGGAAGAACTTGATCTTTAGCCAACTCAGTAACCCAAAACTCTCAAACGAACCCCCTTCAATCCAAACCAAAAATGAGAGTTGGACCATCTGTGGACTCCCCCTAAAACCCTTAGTCAACTTATAACCAGTAATACCCTTCTAGCTCAAAATTATCCAAACCCAACTATTACCCTCAAAACTCAAAACCTATCTACCAATTGGCTTACAAACCTTAGATCCGACCCAAAACCCCTCCTAGACTGATTTTAGCAAATTGCTTCTATTCAGATGAAGAATTGGGCCTAGATTGATTTTACAAATTGCTTATGTTTTTCTGCGGTCTTATCCAGAGTGTTGTGGTTTGCTAGTAAGAATATGCTATCTGATTCTAGAAAGTTGACATTGCAAGGCAGTTATGGGGGCTACAGTGTGGAGGGGTAGACAAAAGATTTGTATGCAACTAAGATAGAGTTAGCCTCTCAAATGCTAACATTGTCTGTGAACCTCCTATTTTGTTACCAAAATCCCTCGTCTTCATCTATTTCCCTCATATTCATCTAGGATCCTAATAGTTGATTTGACTTCTTTTTGCATGAATTGTTAGCAATATTTAATTCAAGGCTAAATGACAAATCTCCCCTGTAGTTTAAGAAATCTTAGAAAACACCTCCTAATCTTTAACATTTTTGAAAAAACTCCTTTTAGTATTCAGTATTATAGAAAAACCCTTTCTTTTAGACTTTGAATAAAAAATAACAATGAAACACATGTAATATGAACATCAGATGTGGTCTAATCAAATGTTATTTATATGATAATTCAACATAGCTCTTAAATATGAACCAAAATAATTAAATCCGACCCAATCAAATAATTTATTATAATTATTGTTTAGGTCTGGTTTAAAAACTGGTTGGGTTATTATATTGGTGACATTTGGTTAATTCATGTTTGATGTTCATACTATATGTGTTTCGTTGTTATTTTTTAATTGAAGCCTAAAAAAAGAGATTTTTTTTGAAATTTTTTTTCGAAAATTAATAGATTTCATTATAAGAAAATATATACAATCTAGAGGACAAAATTAGTATAATCCTTAGAATCTAGATTACAGAGATTTATGGTTCCTAGTAATCATCTACATCTTGAGATCAAGGGAACTTGTGAGACCACTTAGTCCAGTATTACTCCAATTTTTTTTTTAAATTGAAAACTAAAAGGGACTTTTTCAAAAAATTTTAAAGATTTGGGAGTTTTTTCAGTGTTTCTTAAAGTACAGGAGGGATATGTCTTTTACCTTTTAATTCAATACAACAATCTGTACAAGGCCTAAGCTCTTTAACATTTGCATTGGTCAATAGCTCAATTTTCTAATTAAAATTCTTGATGATATTATATATATATTTTATTTATATTTGAGTTTTCCATTTGATTTCGACATATGGATTGTAGTCAAAGTAACTTTGAGCTTTACTTTTTCTCCTTTTTTATTCATTCTGCAGCTTGTATTTCGTACTGTTGGCTTCTCTGGGGCAGATATCCGAAATCTCGTCAATGAAGCTGCAATCATGTCAGTAAGTTAACCAATTGCTGATAGATGTAAAAATAGAGCTAGAGTTGATGATTGCTATTAGTGAGACTATTATTATTGTAAGTTCTTATTATAGTCTTACTGAAATGTATGAACCCTCCTAATTTGTTTGATATGAGTCAATTGAGTGGAAGAATCTCTACAATCTACATGCAGTCATCCTTTATGTTCCATAAGAGAGAGTGTTTTTTTTTTCTTTCTACTTTGAAGACATAACCTGATTTTTGTTGCAGGTAAGGAAAGGGCATTCCATGATACACCAGAAAGACATTGTTGATGTATTAGATAAACAATTGCTTGAGGGCATGGGTGTGCTTCTTACAGAGGAAGAACAACAGAAATGTGAACAAAGTGTATGTCTGTTAATGCTATGTTGTTTGTTGATTAAACTCTAGAAAATTTCTAGAGATTGTGGAAATCTTCAATTTTTGCCTAGACTAAAAATTGTATGAAGTAGATTCACAAAGTTTTATCATTTTACATGGTGGCCTTGTAGAACATCGCATGCATATTCATGCTAAGTTTAGTGATGCTAAGTCCTGATTGGCTATTATCTTTTCAAATTATGTGTCTACTGGCATCGCAAAGCAGTTTGGGAACTTAATTTAGTTGCATGAAAAGAGATACTACTTGTAAAAGCTTCTCTATGTTGGGCACAATTCCATCTAATGATAGAAATTTATTTCTTTCTCACAATTTTTAATTGTCCATCACTATAATTTATTTTCCTCTTGCCTAACAATAGTTAGTAGAAACTACATGAGTTGTGAGAGGACTCTTGTATTAAAATGCCAATCCACTCTTTCACTATTATAAATCTTCCTTCAATTTTCTATGGATTCTGGACGTTAGAATTTATATCACTTTAGAGCGTAGAGCTTGCAGATGTTTTAAATCAAGTATCAAGATTGCTTTTCTTCATGTGTTTCTGTTTTTTGTGTGTACAAATTTGACAAGTTCTATCAGAAATTATGGCAATAAAGTATTTTGCATCTTTTGTTTGTTCTGTCGTGTGGCACTTGGATTTTCTCTGCTTCCATTTTTCCCGTTTTGCTATCTCTGTCAGTTATCTCACTTTTTTCACTCCTATTTCTTCAAATTCATGAAAATGAGAGAAAAATTTTAATGTCAAATACTTAAAGAAAAGTAGGAAAAGGACAGGCTTGACCCAAAATATGATGTTATTCCAAGAAAAATAAAATAGCATTGGATCTGCATCACTTAAGTATATCATAATATGAGTGGTAGGTCTTGATATGTCTCTGCGGAAAGAATTTGTAATATCTAAATCTAATGAAAGTGCATTTTCAATTGAGGCATGCAATCGAAAGAACTGTTTGTGTGAAAATTTTGCCTTCTTTTGGTTAAGAACTTATCATTGAGGTTACATTACATTCTAGGTGTCATTTGAAAAGAAGAGGCTTCTTGCTGTTCATGAAGCTGGTCATATATTATTGGCTCACTTGTTCCCACGGTTTGATTGGCATGCATTTTCTCAGCTACTTCCTGGTGGCAAGGTGAAATATTTCTTCTAATAGCTGGACTCACGTGTATACCTTTGTATCATTGCAATTCCATTGAAACATGTTTTTGGGTTACTTTTTCTTTTCCTGTTTCAACATGAGTAGGAAACTGCAATATCTGTGTTCTATCCAAGAGAAGACATGATAGACCAAGGTTACACAACCTTTGGATATATGAAGATGCAGATGGTGGTAGCTCATGGTGGACACTGTGCTGAACATCTTGTTTTCGGTAATGACATTACTGATGGAGGCAGTGATGATCTTGAAAAGATAACCAAGGTAAGTTTGCTGACATTTGTATGATAAAGACAAGGTGTTCAGCTGTCTTGGTTCAACTGATCATCTGCTAATTGGTTCCCAATTATTTTTGCAGTCTGCAATGATATTCTTCCGACTTCTTTCTCTTAATAAGTATTGAAGCGAAATAAAATAATAATATAATATTTATTAGGATTGCTGTTTGCATTTTAAGATGGCTGTATGTCACTGGAAATAATTACAGTATCATTGTTTTGGTTCTACTGAAATAAATAATTAGACTATCATATTGTTATTGACTGGCATTATATCAGATTGCGAGAGAGATGGTAATCAGTCCTCAAAATCCAAGGTTGGGCCTTACTGCTTTGATTAAAAGAATTGGACTAATTGATCGACCTGATAGTCCTGATGGGCAGTTGATTAAATATAAGGCATGTTTTTATCTTCTTGTCTAGTTTCAAGTGCATTATACTTGTTAACCTGATTTGGCTATCTTATACTTGTTTAATGTCCTTCATGGTGTCAGTGGGATGATCCTTACGTTATTCCTGCTGATATGACTGTTGAAGTGTCTGAACTATTTACACGGGAATTGACAAGGGTAAGTATTCACTTTGTGCTGATTCCTTTATTGCTACATAGTGACTGCATATTTATTAGTGAGGTTGGGGGAAGAACTTAAGGCAAGAGATACAGTCGTACAGTGTGAATAATTTCCCAGACAACAAGGGGATGTAAATAAGACCAGAGAGATTTAAAGAAGTAGAGTAAATGAGGATTATCTACCAATAGGGCTATGAAATCTTTCTTCTGCCTGACAAATGGACTACGATAAAAGATGAAATGTTTTATCTGCAGGTTGACATCAACCAGAATTTAATCCCGGTATTATGAACTATGCAAACGTAGAAACTAGATAGTTTACTGTCAAAGTTAAAATGGAAGATGGTAATCTCAAACGAAAAATAATATTTGAAAATATTGGAGTTAGTGCAACTTCATGATTTATTCTGCGTCAATTATAGACGACACAAACTATGTACTTCGCTAGTTCTCTAGTATCAAATGAAGCCTACTGTATTACAAAGTATGAATACGGGAGGCTTGTCAAGATTTATCACTTTCTTCCCCAACGAGCTAAAAGGGATAACAATCTTGTGAGTCTAAGGTATTGAAACTTTTGGTAACTCCTTGGTGTCATTCATGGTGTTTGATAAATTGTTACTGTATATTAAAAGCTTTGCGGAAATGCGCTGAACAGAGCTGAAATAGAAAATAATACACATTTACATTTACTTAAGTTACCCATATGGATTACCCTTGTGGAGAAAGGCTTGCAAGATTTTGACCATTTTATCTGCTTCTTCTATGCAAAATCTTTAGCCTTTAAACAGTGATATACTTGTGATACTTGTGTAGTATGTTGAAGAGACAGAAGAACTTGCAATGAAGGGATTGAGAGACAACATGCACATACTCGATGTGATTACCAGGGAACTGTTGGAAAAGTCAAGGATAACTGGATTGGTATATACTCCACAAGCCCTATGCATACATTGCTCTCCCTCATACTTTGCTTTCACATTATGATGCATCTTTAATTATTTTAATGTACTTATCTCTAATCCAGTTTTAGTTCCACATTTGGTGTGAGTATATATATATTTTGGAAAATTACTGTGAGCATATATTTTGATAAAATCATTGAAGCAAGATGTGTCTTTGTTATTACCTTTCTTCTGATTTTATTCTCTATTCTGATAGATACTGACCGAAATCTTTCATTAGTGAAATTTTGTTCAGTACATTTCCTTTGATGTTTGATTGATTTGTCAATGACAGTGTTTTTTGTTTGGTTGTTAATATCAATGTAATTATACTTTTATTATTAACAATAATAAATACTAAATAAAAATTATAAAAAATAATTTATGATTAATTAATTAATTATGTTATAAAATATCATATAATATTTATTAGTAAACATTAATAATAAATTTATCTTATTTTATTAAAAATGAATAATTATGTAAATAAGAAATTTATAAAGTTTTGTTTTAAAGCTA